>JAVSCE010019333.1:152500-257121 GCA_032199065.1 Smutsia gigantea
TAGTTTAGCCAAAGGAATGACTCCTGGGTTGGGAAGCTTTTCCCAGAAATAACATGCATTGTTTTGAATTTGGGTGTAAATTCCTGCTGTTTTATCTTTGACCCCTTTTAATGTCCTTTCCCTGCAGAAATGTTTCCTTGCAGTTATTTCGTCTTTTTATATCACAGCCATCTTTCTAGTAGGAGCTGTGCGGTTGGAACCCAAGATCAGAGCATAGGTGTCCACAAATGCTTTTGCACACATGGAAATAATAGCACAGACACTGAAATCTATATGGACCTGGAACTTGACCTCCTTCTCAACCTCAGTAGGACCAAAGAGAGAGAAACCCTGAACAACTTCCTTGCTCTTCTTTGCAATGATGGCCACCCTCTGTATCTTCCTGTGTTTTCTATCTCTTGGTATCATATTTATCCCCTGGACCTCAAGTCCTCAAACCTGGTTACACATTATAGTCACTTAGAGAGCTTTCAAAGAATACCGTTGTCCCCTAGTCCTCATGCCAGGCCTGTATAATAAGAGAAGGGTCCAGGCTGGGTATCTTAAAAAGCTCCTTAACTAATTTTAATGTGTACCTGAGTTTGAGAGCCATAGTTGTAGACCAAGTCAGATACTCGTAAATAATCTCCCTTGTTACTAACCCTGCTCCTCTAACTGGTCAACTAAACCAGACGAATCTGCCTTCTAAATCATTCTCCTTTTCATCTTCACTACCATCACCTTAGAATTTTCCTTGCTGGAGCCTTAGTAGTTTTCCTTTCCTCCGATCTTCTCTTTTCCAATTATGGCGCATTGTTCTTGCTGCCATGCAGTGATCTCTCCAGAACACTTACCTTATTAGGCTACCCATCCTTTTTCTTAAAATTCTTCAATGTTTCATCAGAATTTAGGACAAAGTCATGCAACCTTTTTATTTTCTGACTGTTACCTGCCTGTGTAGCTTCATGTTCTGTTACCCTCCTTCCCACCTCATACTCTGCATTTCCCTATGCAGCTCGTAAGCTGAAAACTGCAGTTCTTCTTCAGGCTGGGATTGGGTGCTGCCCTCTGCACACGTGCTCTTCCTATTACATCACTTGCCATGCTGAGCTGACATGAACTCCTACACTGAATAGGGACTGTAAATCCTGCTCGTACCCGTACATAACACTGTGCCCCACATGTAGTCACTTCTTGGTAAATCAATGTCAAACACATGGAGGAATGAATAAATAAATGAACACACTAAATGATAGCCAGCTATCGCTATCATTTCTTTGAAGTTTGTTAGTGCATGATTATCAGAAAATAAGCTGCTGAGAAATGACAACATCAAGACGGCAAGAGTCTTCTTAGTATACCTACCTTTTGGGAGGATATTGATAATGATGTTTACTTGAACTAAAGTCAAATTGCATCCACATGTCATATACCATTTTGTAAGACTATCATAGGGAAGGAAGGGAGTAGATAGATTACATGGCTGACATTTTCTGCCAGAAAAAAAGAACAGCTACCTAATAAAGAGGAATTTGTAGCCAGTTTTTTAGCAAGAGTGAATCTTGGGGTGACAATGGCTTCCCTACCAGACCTCAGCCCAGTTCTGGGTGGGTGCCCCTCAGGAAGGCTGGCTTGTCCAGACCCTTGAATTGTGATGGCCTATAACACACTAGGTTGGTAAGTGGACAACTGTTCATAGCCCCCTCTGAATGCAAAGGTTCTTTGAATTACTTGACATACAATGCTGGGTAAGTAATACAAGCATTCCACCTAGATCTCTGCTCTGGAAAGGACTCTGTGCAAGTGATTTGTCTTTTTGGCCACCTTCTGCCTCTGCCACCTGACAGGGAACTCCACCCACTGCTTGTCACTGCTGACACAGCAGAAGGTCCTCCTTGACGTGGTGTGGGATGTATGGTTGGCATTTCTGGAGCAGACATAGCTCCATCAAATATCCTTAATATTTGAATAATAAGATCAGCATGGTCAGATGCCTGGCTTAGTATTTACCAACAAGAAGACTGCCTTTCTTCCCTTGCTTGGCTAGAAGATTTACTTACTCTTTAACATAAGTGATTCTAGAATCGTCTGGAAACTTAAGTGTCAATATTTGATGGAAAGCATTGCTCAGTGTAGAAACTAGTACCAAAGAAAATGTGGTGTCACTCTTCCTGGACGTTTTTTAAGCTAAATGTTTTTCAGGTTTATACAGAGTTCTGTCAGGGAAAGAGTTAACCTCGATAAGCTCATACAATCACTTACTGTCTTAGGGGAAAAAAAATCTCTTTTTTTTTTGTATCATTACTCTATATGGTTTTCAAATGCTGCATCTGCCCTTTGCACTTTCTGGGATGTGGTGTGCAAAAATCATAGAAACATAGAATTGGGAGGGAAACACTAAATGAGGTCTTTGGGGCTAAGCATTCCCCCAATTCAGGAAAGGTGAGGTACCCTTGGCCACATGGAGGCAGGCTGGGAGTGAGGCAGGAAACCATCCTCCTCCAGTTGTTCATCTTAGCCATGACGCATAAAGCTGGCTAGGGGAATTTAATTTATCTGCATTTTTCTCCCATTGCTTTGAACCATCATTAAAGCTTTGGTGAAAATTATACACCACACTTAGTTATACTGTAGAACTTGAGAGGGACTTACCATGTCCATCGGGGAGAAAAGGGGCCATGAGGGGTGAGAATACGTGTGTATTGTCCTCTCTCGACCACAGTGCTCACAAAGTGTTCCAGCACCAAAATTTTGGGTTTTAATTTTATGGCCCTTTACATATTTGAAAACCTTCCCCATGCTCTCACTCTCCCTCTCTTTCAGTCGCTTTGATGCAGGCACATCCAACTCTGTTCCTTTGTTAGCATTCCCTTGGCAGCCCTGATCGCTGGTGTCTGGACACTCGGTAGACTGACCCTGTCCCCCATAAAAAGTAGCCCAACAGGACTCATTTATCCTCCAAGTGAACAGAAGCAGGAAATGCTCAAAAGTATGTTGACAAGGAAATCCTGATGTTTACTTACTTCAAGGTCCAAGTTTACCTCCTTGGTTCCTGTGTTCTAGGTGTGCTGGGGGGTGAGACTGGTGAGAAGTTATTCATAAGGACCATGAAGGTTGAAGCTTCTTGGGTGTTGTGTTTTAAGGCAATTTTTTCCTACTCTCTATCATCAGTGAAGTACTGGCAGCTTTTAGACTTATTCATCTCCAATAATTCTTGGTTTAAGAACTACTCCCCGCCCCAGTCTGTATAATTACATTGTGCAGTACATTAAAAAACAGCTCTTTGAGTACATGAAAATTTGCCCAGGCCTCTTGATATCATGATTGAAATAATCTATCTTTGTTAAAGCACAAAACCACTGTTTTCTTCTGAAAAGCTGCTAGAGTTTTATTTTGGCATTTAGGCATCTAGTGGCTGATCTGAAAAATGCATCTGGAGGATTTCAAAGGAAAATGAATGAATGCGTCCAACCTGGAGGAAATTTCTCAAACATGTTAGAAAAGAGGGACCAATAAAAGATAGTTCCTCTGGTTAAAAAGAGAAGAGATTTGGGATACACAATAAATGTGGCCAGGTTTATATTCGCATTTATGGCATGGACCTCAGCAAGCTTAGAGTGTGCAGTGAATAGGCAGGGTGATGCCCCGGGCATGTCTACACTCTGTGAAGCAGAGCAAACACCCGGGCAAACATGCAGGCCTGTCACCTCTGCTCCTGAGCACAGTTGATGTCACAGATGGAAACACTGGCCATTTCAACCTCATCCCACTGATTGCATTACCCATAATAAAACTCCTCTGCCCATGGCTGCAGCCCAGCCTTGGTTCTGGAAGAGCAGGAAGTAGAGCACCCATTTGCCTGGGAAAGGCTGATGAGGTTTTGAACTAACCAAGACCAGCGGTTCGTCACTCATCACCTCAAGTCAGCAGCATGACTTTCCCTAAGCCAAAAGGCAAAGAAATATAATAGAGTTTAGGGTTCTTGAGGTTGCGGATCAGATCATAAAGTCATGTTCATTTCAGGTCTCCATGCCCTGGGATGTGACAACACGGGAGAAGGATTCTCTCATTCTCTTTTCTGGAAGTAGGCATGACAAAATAGTGCATCCTGACGATACTAAAGAGAATTGGTACATTTGGTATTTTATGACAGCTAATGACTCTGGAGAAAAAGCAAGAGAAAAATAAGTCTTTGGTAATTAAGATTGTATTTTTCCTTTCTTTTGTCCAATTTTAAAATATGGTATGTTCAGAATTCTCAAAAGCAGCCCCTAATATTACAATGCTCCCCTCAACACACTAATCATTGTCCTTTCTACCAAGAGGCTGGAGCAAAAGAAAAGCACTAGCCCATTCCCAACACATGTAAAGATGATGGGCACAGGCTATCGAATACACATATTTGTGCCTTTCTTTTGCTTTCATTTGCTGACCGGGTCACTGATGACACCAGTGAGAAATAATGTATTGAGTGGTTCTAAGAGAAATGTCAGTGTTGTGTTGACTTCATTAGAATGTATCATTTGGCATGGGGGAGGGCAGGGAGTATTATGAAGTATAAAGTATTAATTAATAAATATTTATTGCATGCTTACTATGTGCCAAACAATGATGCAGATGTCAGTGTAATATTGGCTGCTACTGGAGCTGTATCAGAAAAGGGCAAAAACTCAGGACAGAGATCTTCCACTGGGAATAATGGAGTGAATTTAAAAACTAACATTATTGTATATGTGGCAAGAAAATGATGTTTGCCTTCTTTTGATATGGGCATTCAAAGCTTTTATGGGTTTTTTTTGTTTGTGGCATTTAGGCCTATTGCAGAGTGGACACCTTATCCAGGGTGTAATGCAAACATTCTTTCCAGAGAGTGAAATACAGGAAGTTCCTTTTGTATTATTTTTAAAGACTTTAACCCTTTCCTATTCTGGAGGAATGTGGAACTAGTATTCTCCAAGACTGTTATGTTGCTTTAATTTTACTTTAAAAAATTATCCTACAGCAAAATTGACTGTGTATGTTTGTGTTCTGTTTTCTGAATTTAACCACCACAGTTGGGATACGGAAATGTCTCATCACCTCTATCCCTAATAATTTTCTCCAGTTTGTTTGAAGAACCTCTGCAAAGGGGCACTGTTTTGATCCTCACTAACTACCCTCGTCAAACCCTCAGTCTTCACGTGAGAGGGCCTTTTCTTTGTCAGCACACAGGGTGAGAGCCAGTAGATTGCTTGATCTGCTGTGAGTGGGACTTTCTTCCTTCCAACTCCACCAATAAGCACTGATGCCAAGGAGTCCCTTATCATTACCCATGGTTACTAATCATTACTCCTCACCTTTCAGAACCCTCAGTGCCTCCCTAAGGCATCCCCAGGAAAACTGTCAGGCCAAAGGAGACCTGAAACATCTGGTGAGATAGATGGTGGCAATCATCTTGGTGATGTTGGAAGACTGAGGACTTTGGGGAAAGTCATCTCTTGTATGGAAACATGGCTGAACTGAGGACCTGGAGCTAGTAAAGTTAAAATGAATACCATTGTTAAATGGATACCACTGTTAAAATATATATTTACCTTAGAAAACCAGATAATTCCAACAAAAGATTTTTAAAAATCTCTGGCAGTCCTATTACCAAGAAAACTGTTATTAATATTTCAGTGTAATTCTTCTTCCATATGAATTACAAATATGTCAGAATTCCCAAGGATCACCAAATATAAAGCAGTTACCACTTTTTCAATAGAAGATTAAAGTAAGAACTTTTGGCCAACTCTTGATTACTCAAAAGATGTAGTATCGATAATTAATGTCTAATGGTGCTATTTAATTTATAATTTTGTTAATATACATGTTGAACTCATGTAAAAAGGAACATTGCTTTCTTAAAACACATATTTCATAAACTAGTTTACTTGAACTGTTCTCTTAGTTAGCTCTGGCCACGGCTACAACAAATTACTATAGAGACTGGGTGATTTAGGAAACATTTCTTGCAGTTCTGGAGTCTGAGAAGTCCAAAATCAGAGTCCTAGCCGGTCCAGTTCGTGGTGGGAACATTTTCGGTTTGTAGATGGCCTTGTATCTTCACATGGCAGGGAGAGAGAGAGGAAGCAAGCTCTGGTCTTTTTTTATGATAGCACTAATCCCATCAAGAGGGCTTTGCCCTTATGACCTAATTACCTCCCAAAGGCCTCATCTTCAAATACTATCACAGTGGGGATTTAGAGTTTCAACATATAATTTTTTTCCCAGCTTTACTGAGATAAATTTGATACATGACATTGTATAAGTTTAAGGTGTATAACATGTTGATTTAATACATTTACAGATTGTAAAATGCTTACCACCATAGTATTAGCTACTACCTCCACCCTGTCACAGTTACCATTTCTTTTTTGAGATAAGAATCTTTAAGATATACTCTCTTAGTAACAGTCAAGTATAGGATACGGTATTATTAGTGATAATCTCCATGCTGTACATTTGATTCCCAAATTTGTTAATCTTGTAAATGAAAGTTTATATCTTATGACCAGAAGTGATATATATGTATATATGTATATATGTAATGGAATATTATTCAGCAATGAGAAAGAAAAAATCCTGCTGCTGTGACAACCTGAATGAACTTGAGGGCATTATGCCACGTGAAATAAGTCAGACAGGGACAAATACTGTGTGGTGTCACTTATATGTGGAATCTAAAAAAACAAACTCAGAGAAGCAGAGTGTAAAATGGCTGTCAACATATCAATTTTGAGGGTCACATTCAGTCCATAGCAAGTGTTATTGGAATTTTCATATCTGGACCCACTTTTTGTGTTACCTACGCAAATTCTGGAGCACATAATTTTGCTTTCTAAGTAGTTTTAGATGTAAGATTTTTTGAAGTTCTCTCACATATCATCATTGAAAAATTCATCCTAACTACACACAACCATTCATGTAACATTAAAGCACCCTTTCTGTCTCCAATTGCCCTATAGGTATATATTTGTGATTTGTACAATATAACCTTGTACACAATATAACTTGATTCTAGATTTTTAATTCATGGTTTACAGTGCAATGTCTATTTTGTTAATTTCTAGTTTGGTAAGTTATAAAAATGATCACCAATTCTTCCCATTCTAGAAATTACTAATTTTCAATGTAATTTTGTAGTTCCTCCATGAAGAGGTAAAGTTTATTTCTCCATCCTTTGAATTTGGTCTTGGTTATGTGACTTGTTTTGGCCAATGTGTCATTAGGAAATACAATGCAAGCAGAAGCTGGAAATTAGGGCTTGGTTTATTACTGCTCTTGGGAGCCCTGCGGCTACCACCATGTAAACAAGCCCAGACTTCCCTGCTCATGATGGGGGAGTGACCTGAGGCCCCGTTGCCTTCACTGACCCAGCTGACAGCCAACCAACTGCTGAATATATGTGTGAAGGTGTCCACTATCTGCTGACCACATACGAATGTGCCCCACTGACCCCATATGGAGCAGAAACAAATCATCCCATCTAAGCTCAGCCTAAATTGTTACCTTACAGAGTCTTGAGCAATTAAAATGATTCTTGTTTTGAGCCACTAACACTTACAGGTGTTAGCTATGCAGTAAAAATTAACAGATTTATCAACTTCAGATGTTGGTTATTGACTTCCTGTTATGATAATGAGGATTTGGCTCTTGTATACACCAATGTCTTCTACAAAATTTTACAAGGTCTCTCCACTATATATCTCGGTATATTTATATTACATCCCTTGGTTAATCTGAAGTCAGTGGTCATAGTGTTATGACTTTGAAATATTTTTTACATTAGAACTAAATAGTCTATCAAAACAGTGCTTCCTTTTGAATTTTTTTGGAGATGATTATTGTCTCTCTTGAAAATTTACTTAGCTTTCTATATACCTTTTCTTTTTTCAAAATTCTCCTTGAGATCTGTTGACAAGAAATAAGTATTCTTTTATCAGTCATCAAATGTATCCTAAAATTTATCATTTAGGTTTTATTATTTTCCTGGAGCCTTCTTTCTAGAGCCCCTGTCCGCTTACTTTTGTCTGCTCTGGCTTCTGTCCATTCTGCAACATAGCTGAGGCTCCACCACTCTTCAGTATTGTATAGTCTGGTTCTTGGATTACTGTCTAGTTCTTCTCTGGTTATATCCATCCAGCTCCTTCAAGTACTCTCTGGTTGACCTTGAGCAAGTCACCTGACTCTTCTCATTCTCAGTTTCTTCACCAGTGAAGTTAGAACAATGCCTCCCATGCTTTGTCTCATAAAATTTCTCTGTGACAGGCAATGAGATAATGTCTGAGGCTGCATTTTGTAACTTGTAAAATTCAATATAAAACAATGTTATTATGTGAGAAATTAGATGCCTGGATCAGGAATGGATCCAAATGTGGTGTTCTGCTTGGAATCTTTTTGAAGTCCAAGTCAGACTTCTGGGGGAGGGGTGGTGTCACAGAGTTCTGGGAGAACTAAACTGAATCTGGAAACCTGGGTCTTAGTCCTGGATCTAGCACTAATAATAGTTATGACTTTGAAGGTGACTCTAAACTTCTCTGGGCTTAGATGTGCTCATCTGTAAAATGGGGGGTGGAGGGGGGGAGCTCTCTCTGTTTTCCAGCATTAAACTTTTACGAGGTCAGCCGCCTCTAATTCTGAAGAAAGCTTGTGTATTTCAGAATGAATATATAATACAGCTTTCTGCCATGGTGGTGAGATGGTTAAATGAATCTGTGACCACAAAGTCAAGTAACACTCAGTAATGGAATTCTGATTTCATTTTCTTCCTCTGAGTCTTCAGAAATGCTGTCCCTCCTGAACATGACAGCAAACCTACACTGTCACTCCTTGCCTGGCTGCCTCTTGGAAGTGATGTCCAGACACATTGGCCTCTACACAGTAAGCTTCCCCGTGTGCCGGCGCTTGGGGCCACCTGCAGCATGCCTGCCCACCTCCTCTCCCCACTGCATTCACCAGAGCAGAGAAGATTAACTTCCTGAAAATGAAAAGGACAGAGAGAAGACGAGCTGCTTATCAAATATGCACATTTCAGATAGAACTTCACACTCGGTAGAAAGATGTTAGATTGCTGTTAGCTCTCTGGAGCGCTCCTGACAATGTGTTATCAGGTCATGTTTGCATGACAGAGGCAGCCCAAGCAGGAAACATTAAGTCATATGACTTCTAAGACGGAATCGATCAAGTGAGCAGTACAGCTCCTGAAAACTAATTTCACCTTCATAAGGTCTGGTTATCTGTGTGGCAGACATGAGGTTTGTCAGCCCCATTTCAGTCTGACCAGGTTCAGTACTGCATCAAGAATTTTAATGAACCGACACTGTAATATGTATGAAAGATGACACTGAGATGAATTCATGAAAAGCCAAGTCCCCATGAAATATGAACAATTACTTGCAGGCTCCTCTGCCTACTTAGTTCATTTGAAATATCCATTTCAAAGGCCTTTGTCTCTCTGTGGTTCATTTGCAAGTTTGTGCACAGATTTTCATCATATTTAACCAGTTTAAAAATCAAAGAAGCTGCTTACAATCAAACAGTTCAGTGAGCTCTGGTGTGATGGGGGCAGAACCAAGGCGAGCCAGAGCTTAAATCTTCATTTGGCTTCCGATGTACAGATTTCCCTGCGTGGGGAGGAAGGAGCTTGAAAAGACTGGATGCTTTATGCTGGCTTGGTTCTTG
Source organism: Smutsia gigantea (assembly GCA_032199065.1). Lineage (NCBI taxonomy): Eukaryota > Metazoa > Chordata > Mammalia > Pholidota > Manidae > Smutsia > Smutsia gigantea. The sequence goes on from JAVSCE010019333.1 coordinate 162,182, forward strand.
GCATTCACTGTAGCCCTAAGCAAGGTCCTGATTTTTGGTCCTAATGATACCATACTCCCTCTGGCAGTAACAATATTTATCAGTTTTCATCTTCAAAATAACTCTACTAGGGTTAGCTTTCTTTTGGAAACCTTATAAATTTGTCCTTAGATACATACTGAAATAGCCTTTTCCAGAAGATTTTGTCTTTTATGTACGTGGCATCCCCAGTCATTCTCCAGATTGTACACCCTACTTATGAATTCCATTACTTCTATGGATATGCATTTTATATGCCGATCTGCATAACTCAGGGTGTTTCATATACTATTAAACACAATTCAGATCTTGTGCTCAGAGGTTCTGGGCCATATATTGCCACACTCCTTTAGCCCCACTTCTGCATTTCCACTTCAAATGCCTCCTCCCTTGGCAGACATTGCTGCCCACTTTACAGACACACTACACTCCCCTAGCTCAAGGGCAGGGTAAATCTCTTTCTTGTATTTTTTTTCTCCTTATCTGAAATGTATGATCTTTCAAACATACATAAAATAGAGAAAATTTAAACACCATCCATGTACTTACTACACATGCAACGTCATCAAATTTTCCTGTTTTGTCATATTTGACTCAGATCTTTTATTTAAACCAACAAAGTGTTGCTTTGTACAATACAAGAACATGTACAATAGAAGAGCTCAGTATTCCCCCAATCTTTTATTTATTTATTTATTTTTTACCTCCCCCAACAAAGGTATTTACTACCCAGAACCTGGCAAATAAAATCCCCATGCATGCTTTATACAAATAAAATGTCCGTGTGTTTCATTAAGCAATGTGTTTTCATCTTATGGAAGTGGTGTCGTGCTAGATAAACACTTCTGGTAAATTGATTTTTTTCTTAGTATTATACTTAAGATAATCCATGTTGTTGCATATAGTTTTACTTCCTTTATATTTATTATTGCGTAGCATTTCATAACATGAATATTCCATAATTATTTAACTGATTCCTTACTGAAGGGAATTAAGAGTTTTTATTTCAAATATAAAGACAATGTTGCAGTGAATATTCTTCACCATATGCAAAAAAATACCTACAGGTGTGTGGGTTGAATAGCATGTAAACCTTTCAACTTCATTAGATTCTACTCTAATGTAATTACAGCAATTGTTAGACCACATAAAAAAGAAGCTTGTTTCTCCATGCTTACCAATAGTGAGTGTTTACTCATTTAAGGAGTATTTACAGAAGAGCAACCACAAGCCAGGCACTGTTCTACGTGCTGAAGAGGCAAGTTAAAAAACCAAAGATTGCCGCTTTTGTGGAGTTTTAATAAATTTAAACTTTTTAGCTATTTCAATAAGTGAAACAGTAGCTCTCAATTGTTCAATTTACATTTTCCAAGTTACTTGTGAGGTTAAATATTTTTTCATATTTTTTGTCCATTCTGTGAATTGCTTGTTTGTAGTTTTGAAAATTTTCAAATACTGGAAGTAATTTTCTTATTGACATGTAAATTTCTTTATTCTGTATTCTAAACTTTTCTAATTAATTTTATACCTTGCAAATATTTTCACTGAGTCAACACCCAACTTTTTTTAAATATTTTATTTTGGTATTAATCTACAATTACATGTCGAATATTATGGTGATTAAACTATCCCCTTCATCAGGTTCCCCCCACTAACCCCATTACAGTCACTGTCCATCAGCATAGTGAGATGCTATAGAGTCACTACTTGTCCTCTCTGAGTTGTACAGCCCTCCCCGTGCCTCCTCAACACTGTATCTGCTAATCATAATGCCCCTTTTTCCCCTTGTCCCTCCCTTCCCACCCATCGTCCCCAGTCCCTTTCCCTTTCGTAACTATTAGTCCATTCTTGGGTTCTGTGAGTCTGCTGCTGTTTTGTTCCTTCAGTTTTTTCTTTGTTCTTATACTCCACATATGAGTAAAATCATTTGATACTTGTCTTTTTTGGCTTGGCTTATTTCACTGAGCATAATACTCTCTAGCTCCATCCATGTTGTTGCAAATGGTAGGATTTGTTTTCTTCTTATGGCTGTATACTATTCCATTGTGTATATGTACCATTTCTTCCTTATCCAGTCATCTACTGATGGACACTTAGGTTGCTTCCATTTCTTGGCTATTGTAAATAGTGCTGCGATAAACATAGGGGTGCATCTGTCTTTTCAAACTGTGCTGCTACATTCTTAGGGTAAATTCCTAGGAGTGGGATTACTGGGTCAAATGGTATTTCTATTTTGAGTTTTTTGAGGAACCTCCATACTGCTTTCCACAGTGGTTGAACTAATTTGCATTCCCACCAGCAGTGTAGGAGGGTTCCCTTTTCTCCACATCCTTGCCAACATTTGTTGTTGTTTGTGTTTTGGATGTTGGCCATCCTCACTGGTGTGAGATGATATCTATTTGTGGTTTTAATCTGCATTTTTCTGATTAGTGATGTGGAGCATCTTTTCATGTGCCTGTTGGATATCTGAGTTTCTTCTTTGGAGAAGTGTCTATTCATGTCCTCTGCCCATTTATTAATTGGATTATTTACTTTATGTTTGTTGAGGTGCGTGAGTTCTTTATATATTTTGGATATCAACCCCTTATTGGATATGTCATTTATTAATATACTCTCTCATACTGTAGGATGTCTTTTTGTTCTACTGATGGTGTCCTTTGCTGTACAGAAGCTTTTCAGCTTGATATAGTCCCACTTGTTCATTTTTGCTTTTGTTTCCCTTGCCTGGGGAGATATGTTCATAAAGAAGTCGCTCATGTTTATGTCCAAGAAATTTTTGCCTATGTTTTTTTCTAAGAGTTTTATGGTTTCATGACTTATATTCAGTCTTTGATCCATTTTGAGATGACTTTTATGTATGGGGTTAGACAGTAGTCCAGTTTCATTCTCTTACATATAGCTGTCCAGTTTTTCCAACACCAGCTGCTGAAGAGGCTGTCATCTCCCCATTGTATATCCAAGGCTCCTTTATCAAATATTAATTGAGTGTATATGTTTGGGTTAATGTTTGGATTTTCTATTCTGTTCCACTGGTCTGTGAGTCTGTTTTGGTGCCAATACCATATTGTCTTGATTACTGTGGCTTTGTAGTAGAGCATGAAGCCAGGGAGCGTAATTTCCCCTCTTTTATTCCTCCTTCTCAGGATTGCTTTGGCTATTCGGGGTCTTTTGTGGTTCCATATGAATTTTAGAATTATTTGTTCCAGTTCATTGAAGAATGCTGTTGGTATTTTCATAGAGATTGTGTTGAATCTATAGATTGCTTTAGGTAGTATAGCCATTTTGACAATATTTATTCTACCTAGCCAAGAGCACGGGATGAATTTCCGTTTGTTAGTGTCTTCTTTAATTTCTCTTAGAAGTGTCTTGTAGTTTTCAGAGTACAGGTCTTTCACTTCCTTTGTTAGGTTTATTCCTAGGTATTTTATTATTTTTGATGCAATTGTGATTGGAATTGTTTTTCTGATTTCTCTTTCTGTTAGTTGATCATTAGTGTATAGGAAAGCAACAGAATTCTGTGTGTTAATTTTGCATCCTGCAATTTTGCTGAATTCAGATATTAGTTCTAGTAGTTTTGGAGTGGAGTCTTTAAGGTTTTTTATGTACAATATCATGTCATCTGCAAATAGTGACAATTTGATTTGTTCTTTACTAATGTGGATGCCTTTTATTTCTTTGTTTTGTCTGATTGCCGTGGCTAGGACCTCTAGTACGATGTTGAATAACAGTGGAGAGAGTGAGCATCCCTGTCTTGTTCCCGATCTTAGATGAAAAGCTTTCAGCTTCTCACTGTTAAGTATGATGTTGGCTGTGGGTTTGTCATATATGGCCTTTATGATGTTGAGGTACTTGCCCTCTATACCCATTTTCTTGAGAGTTTTTATCATGAATGGATGTTGAATTTTGTCAAATGCTTTTTCAGGATCTATGGAGATGATCATGTGGTTTCTGTTCTTCTTTCTGTTGATGTGGTGGATAATGTTGATGGATTTTCGAATGTTGTGCCATCCTTGCATCCCTGGGATGAATCCCACTTCATCATGGCGTATGGGCCTCTTGGTGTATTTTTGAATTCGGTTTGCTAATATTTTGTTGAGTATTTTTGCATCTATGTTGATCAGGGATAATGGTCTGTAATTTTCTTTTTTGGTGAGGTCTTTGCCGGGTTTTAGTATTAGAGTGATGCTGGCTTCATAAAATGAGTTTGGAAGTATTCCCTCCTCTTCTATTTTTTGGAAACCTTTAAGGAGAATCGGTGTTATTTCTTCTCTATATGTCTGCTAGAATTCAGAGGTGAATCCATCTGGTCCGGGGGTTTTGTCCTTGGGTAGTTTTTTGATTACTGCTTCAATTTCGTTGCTGGTGATTGGTCTGTTTAGTTTTTCTGTTTCTTGTTTGGTCAGTTTTGGAAGGTTTTATTTTTCTAAGAAGTTGTCTATTTCTTTAGGTTTTCCAGCTTGTTAGCATATAGAGTCTCGTAATATTCTCTTATAATTCTTTGTATTTCTGTGGGGTCTGTCATTATTTTTCCTTTCTCATTTCTGATTCTGTTTATGTGTTTAGATTCTCTTTTTCTCTTAATAAGACTAGCTAGGGGTTTCTCTATTTTGTTTATTTTTTCAAAGAACCAGTTCTTGGTTTCATTGATTTTTTTCTATTGTTTTATTCTTTTCAATTTTATTTACTTCTTCTCTGATCTTTATTATGTCCCTCCTTCTGGTGACTTTGGGTCTCATTTGTTCTTCTTTTTCCAATTTCAGTAATTGTGTCTTTAGACTATTCATTTGGGAATGTTCTTCCTTTTTTAAATAAGCCTGGATTGCAATATACTTTCCTCTTAGAACTGCCTTTGTTGCGTCCCACAGAAGTTGTGGCTTTGTGTCGTTGTTGTCATTAGTCTCCATATATTCTTTGAGTTCTGTTTTGATTTGCTCGTTAACCCATTGATTAATTAGGAGAATGTTGTTAAGTCTTCATGTATTTGTGAGCCTTTTTGATTTCTTTCTAAAATTTATTTCTAGTTTTATACCTTTGTGATCTGAGAAGCTGGTTGGTAGAATTTCAATATTTTTGACTTTACTGAGGTTCTTTTTGTGGCCTAGTATGTGGTCTATTCTGGGAGATGTTCCATGTGCACTTGAGAAGAATGTGTATCCTGTTGCTTTTGGGTGTAGAGTTCTGTAGATGTCTGTTAGGTCCATCTGTTCTAGTGTGTTGTTCAGTGTCTCTGTGTCTTTAGTTATTTTCTGTCTGGTTGATCTGCCCTTTGGACTGAGTGGTGTGTTGAAGTCACCTAAAATGAATGCATTGCTGTCTATTTCCTCCTTTAATTCTGTTAGTATTTGTTTCACATATGCCGGCGTCCCGTGTTGGGTTATATCCTCTTGTTGGGCTGACCCCTTTATCATTATGTAATGTCCTTCTTTATCTCTTGCTACTTTCTTCGTTTTGAAGTCTATTTTGTCTGATACAAGTACTGCAACACCTGCTTTTTTCTCCTTGTTGTTTGCATGAAATATCTTTTTCCATCCCTTCACTTTTAGTCTGTGTATATCTTTGGGTTTGAGGTGAGTTTCCTGTAGGCAGCGTATAAATGGGTCTTGCTTTTTTATCCATTCTGTTACTCTGTGTCTTTTGATTGGTGCATTCAGTCCATTTACATTTACGGTGATTATCGATAGATATGTACTTATTGCCATTGCTGGCTTTAGATTTGTGGTTATCAAAGGGTCAAGGTTGCTTCTTTACTATCTAACAATCTAACTTAACTTTCTTGCTAAGTTATTGTAAACACAGTCTGATGTTTATTTCTCTCCCTTCTTATTCTTCCTCCTCCATTCTTTCTATACTCGGTGTTTTATTCTTTGCCTTTAGTTAGTATTTGGATGGTCTGCTTTCTTTGCTATGATTTTATTTTCTCTGGTGACATCTTTTTAGCCTTAGGGGTTCTTCCGTCTAGAGCAGTTCCTTTAAGAGATGTCCTGTAGAGGTGGTTTATGGGAGGCAAATTCTCTCAGCTTTCGCTTGTCTGGAAATTGTTTAATCCCTCCGTCATGTTTAAATGATAATCGTTGTGGATACAATATTCTTGGTTCAAGGCCCTTCTGTTTCATTACATTAAATATATCATGTCATTCTCTTCTGGCCTTGAAGGTTTCTGTTGAGAAGTCTGATGATAGTCTGATGGGTTTTCCTTTGTAGGTGATCTTTTTTGTCTCTCTAGCTGCCTTTAATACTCTGTTCTTATCTTTGATCTTTGCCATTTTAATTATTATGTGTCTTGGTGTTGTCTTCCTTGGATCCCTTGTGTTGGGAGACCTGTGGGCTTCTGTGGACTGTGAGACTATTTCCTTCCCCAGCATGGGGAAGTTTTCAGCAATTATTTCTTCAAAGACACTTTCTATCCCTTTTTCTCTCTCTTCTTCCTCTGGTACTCCTATAATACGAATATTGTTCTGTTTGGATTGGTCAGATAGTTCTCTTAATATTCTTTCATTCCTAGAGATCCTTTTATCTCTCTCTGCTTCAGCTCTCTGTATTCCTGTTCTCTGATTTCTATTCCATTAACAGCCTCTTGCATTTCATGCAGTCTGCTGCTAAGCCCGTCGATAGCTTGTCTCATTTCTGCATTGTCTTTCCTCGCTTCCCTCACTTCCTCCCTCAGCTCTTGCATATTTCTCCATAGATCCATCAGCATGGTTATGACTTTTATTCTGAATTCTTTTTCAGGAAGATTGTGCATTTCCATCCCTTCAGTCTCCCTCTGTGGTGTTGTCTGGGTCTGGGTGAGCTTGGTCTGTACCATATTCCTCTGTCGTTTCTTGGTGATAGAAGTGGTCACTGGTAGGTGCCACGTATGTCAGCTGGGCTCTTTAAGACCGCCTCGCGGGGTGCCGAGTCCTCTCAAGTGCAGATGCAGGCTGTGGGCTGTTCTGTATACTCTGGTCTCTCTTTAAGGAATATTTGTATTTGCTGTATTTTCATAGATATATATGGTTTTGGGAGAGATTCCCGCCACCCTGCTTACGCCGCCATCTTCCCGGAACTCTCTAATGATCATTTTACTTTCCTTTGTATCCGGTGTTGATTCCTTGTGATCCTATCCAAGGCTCTCTGAGGAGCTGGAGCCCCAGAGCACAGCCTCTTCTCTAGGCGGCCCCGGCAGCTTCCTCAACACCCAGCTTTAAACTTTGTTTTGGGTGCTGTTGTCGAATAGAAAATTTTAATATTTATTTAGTTGAGTTTATTAGCCTATTCTTTTATGGTCTGTGCTTTTTGTGTTTAAAAATTCTTTAAAGAAGTAGCTTTTGGTATATGAATTATTTGTCTTTTGTTTTCTATTTTTATGATCCCTGTTCTTATTTTAATGTTTTTCACTCTTGCTATATTATTTAGCTTTAGTTTTCAGTCAAATTTCTAACCTGCGGAGTTAAGCAATCAACTCATTCACTTTAACGCTTTCTAATTTTTCAAATAAATGTATTTATCTGTGAAGTCGTTCCATCTTAGCTCTCCTTCAGTTGTATCCTACAAGCTTTATAAACATTTATAAATTTTCACTGTAATTTTCTCATTAAAATCATGCCATTTTGTAGTTCATTTTATTTCTAAAACATCTATTTTCAACTGTGTGTTTATTCTTATTCAAATTTCCTTATGATTGATAATATTTCTATGGTATCCACTCTGAAATTTATTAAAACTTACCTCGTGACCTAGTCCTAGTATGTGATAATTTTTTCAATATTCTAAGTATATGTGAAAATAATGTATTTTTATTTGTATTTATGCTTCATAATTAGTCTTTTGTATCTTAAGATCTCTTTTTTGTGTCTCAATTCATGAATAAAAATGTACCTTTATATTATAAAATTCTAAGTTGTCATTTCTTTTTACCTCTGCACTTGGAAGCAATTACTCTATTGATTTCAGATATCTGTTACTGCTGTTAGGTTGCTGTTAGTTCTTCATAAGAAGTGTGCCTTTTTTCTAGTAGGTTTTAAGATTGTCTTTTTATACTTCATGTATTATTATACTGTATCTAGATGTAGAGTTGTATTCGTTTTTCCTGATTCTCAGAGTGCACTACTTATCTGAAAACACTTTTTTTGCTTCAGATCAGACAATTATCAGTTTTTATCTTTGCAAATACAGCTTCTTTACAATATCTTGCTACAACTTCTATTAGATGTATATTTGAAACTCAATTTCTGTTCCATTTTACTTGTTTTTTCATATATTTAAATTTTTTCTTTAGCTTTCTTTCATTTGCTTCATATATTGTTATCTATTCATTTATTTCCCATCTTTTTCTCTATTATTTTGAATATTTTAGTCATAGTCACTTTAAAATCCGTGTGTGCTAATTAGGATTATGTTTGGTTTGTATTATCAGTCATTTGGATGATCTGTTGATCTGCTTCTTTTGTCTGTGTGTTCTCTTGGTTATTAATCGTATGATCATGTATTTTTGTATGTCTAATAATACCTTTTATACTCTAGGCATTGTTTCTAAAAGAAAGAAAGAATCCATATAAAGTTGTTTTTCAATAGCGAGGATTTGCCTTTCCTCTATTAGGCAGACAGAGTTCAGGCTGATCACCTTATTTCAGCCAGGTATTTATATGGGTATGGGAATAAGTTGCAGTTTTGGTAAGACTCAGTATATCTCTCCTTATCCCGTATTCCTAGTTTGTGGCATTACAGAGCTTTCAACTGACAACCTGAGTCTCTGTCTCCTAGACTCCTTAAGGTAGGGAAGGATAGGAAGATTCATATTTTACCTCTAGAGATTTTCAGTTTCGTGTTTTAACCTTCTGTCCTTTCTCAGTAGCAGCCTTCTGGCAGGGACCAAACTTGAATTCTACAAAAGTCCCATAATCTCTTTGCAGTGAATATTTTTTTCAATTACAAATAATTTCCATCATTATCAAAGAATTGCTGACACTTTTTAAGGGCTTGATAGATATTGTTTCTACTTAATAGAGTTTCATGTTAAACTCTATACTGTTTCATTTAATCCTCACAACTGTTGTGAGAATGAAGTACTATTATTCTCACCCTATATTTGAGGAAAAATGAGTTAAGTATGTTCCCTAAGTCTCAGCTAATAAGACACAGAGCTAGGATTTGAAATGAAGAATGTGTGATTTCTAAGCACGTTCTTTTTTTTTAATTGAGCTATCATTGATATAAAGTCTTACAAAGGTTTTACATGAGCAACATTGTGGTTTCAACATTCACTCATATTATCAAGCCACCCTCAACCCCATTGCAATCACTGTCCATCAACATAGTGAGATGTTCTAGAGTCATTACTTGTTTTCTCCGTGCTCTACTGCCTTCCCCCGAGACCTCCCTATATTGTGAGCACTAATTGTAGTGCCTCTTAATTCCCTTCCCCCTCCCTCCCTACCTGACCTCCCCAACGCCTTCCCTTTGGTAACCACTAGTCCCTTCTTAGAGTCTGTGAGTCTGCTGCTGTTTCATTCCTTCAGTTTTTCCAAGCACGTGTTCTTAACCACTATAGACAAACTTATTTTATTGTGCTTCACTTTATTGTGCATTGTAGATACTATATTTATGACATATTGAAGGTTTGTGCAACCCTGTGTTGAGCCATGTCTATCCATGCCATTTTTACAACAGCATTTGCTTACTTTGTGTCTCTGTGTCACATTTTGGTGATTCTCACAATATTTCAAAGTTCTTCATAATTATTTTACTTATGGTGTTCTGTGTGATCAGTGACTACAACTTGCTGAAAGCTTAGATTATGGCTAGCATTTTTAGCAATAAAGTATTTTTAAATTATGGTATGTACTTTTCTTAGACATAATGCTGTTTTACACTTAATGGAATACAGTATAGTGTAAACATGACCTTTATATGTTCTAGGAAATCAAAAACTCATTTGACTTGCTTCACTGTGATATTCCCTTTATTGTGGTAGTCTGGACCTGCAATATCTCTGAAATATGACTGTATGTCATATAGTTTTGGTATCTCCAGTGCTTTGTCTTTTTTAACTATTGTTACATCCTTTACTTTTATCCCATGCTTTTCCTGTTTTACTTCAGGTATTTCTTGAAAAACTGCTTATATTTGCTATTTGTAATAGACTACTGCCTCATTCTTTGTGATATGACTTCCATCTGTGTCACTCTACTGAAGCAGGCCCACCAAAACTCACCCATAGCTTTGTTTTTGTTTTGTGATTGTATTATAAATTTTCCAAAAATTTTAATTGAAGCATAATGCACTACAGTGTACAAAGCAAGCATAAACATTCAACTCAATGAATTGTTATAAATGAAGCACTCATGTAAATACCATTGCAATAAAAAAATAGAGCATTTTCACATTTTCATCTCCTGAGAGATGCCCCTCATGCTCCTTTCCAAACTCTACCTCTTCTTTTCTTCCCAAAATTTACCACTATTGCGACTCTAAATGACAAAGATTACTTTTGCCTGCTCTTGAGTTTCATATTAGATGGCATCAGACATGTATTTTTTATTGTCTGGCTTCTTTGTCTTAATGCATTAAGAATCATCACTGTGTGGAATGGAGCTGTGCTATGCTTATTTTCATTTCTGTTTAATGTTCCATTTTGTCAGTATATACAATTTAATTACTTTTAATAGCTTTATTAAGGCATACTTGATATACTATGAACTGCACATTTTAAGAATACAACTTGATAAGTTTTAACATATTAATGCATTCATAAAACTGTCATCACAGTCAAGATAATGAATATATTCACCACCCCAAAAGTTTCCTAGTGTGCTTTATAATTATTTCCTTCCATCTTGCCTGCTCTACCCACAAACAACTGCTGTTCTGTTTTCTATTACTGAAGTTTTCATTAAAAAATTTTTATGTGAATGAAATCATACAGCAAGTATACTTTTTTGGATCTTCCCTCTGTCACAACATAATTATTTTAAGATTCTTTAATAAAAATGTTCATTCCTTTTTATTTCTGAATAACATTCCATTTTATGGCTATACCAGATTTATCTATTCTTCTGTTGATGAACATTTGAGTTGTTCCCAGTTGTTGACTGTTATACATAAAGCTGTGATACACATTCATATATAATATTTTTGTAAGGAAATGGAACTTTATTTCTCTTGGGGGAATATTTAATCTAGATGTGTAATCTAGGATGGGAATGGGTAAGGCATATGATACGTGTATATTTAACTAGATAAGAAACTGTAATTGCTTTAGAAAGTAGATGTAGTTTGTTTACACTCCCAGCCATATTGTATGAAAGTTCCGGGTGCTCTACATGCTCACCAGTACTTGGTGTGGTCAATTGTTTTAATTTTAGACATTTTAATACATTACACATTTTTAAACAGTTTCTAGAGCTGATGGAAAGTTTGATTCCAGGCAGATTATTGTGAATACCAAAACAATAAAGCTTCTAAAAATAATATGTGAGAATGTCTTATAGAAAGACTTCTCATGTTCATGGATTGGAAGAAACATTGTTAAGGTGGCAATGCTCCCCAAATTGTACTAAGGAGTTAATGCAACCCCTATCTAAATCTCAGCTGTAGTTTTTGCAAAAATTGACAAGTTGATCCTAAAATTCATATGGAAATACAAGGGGCCCAGAATAGCCAAAACAATCTTGAAAAAGAACAAATGTGGAGGACTCACACTTCCTTATTCAAAAATTACTACACAGCTAGTGTAATCAAGACAGTGTGGTACCGGCATAAGGATATACATATTCATCAATGGAATAGAATTGAGGGTCCAGAAATAGGCCCATATATTTATGCTCAATTGATTTTTGATAAAGGTGCCAGGACAAGTCAATGGTATAGAACAATCTTTTCAACAAGTACTGCTAAGACAAGTGGATATCCACATGCAAAAGACTAAGATTGGACCCTTACTCAACATCATGTATAAAAATTAACTAAGTACAGATCATAGACTTAAATGTAAGGGCTAAAACTATGAAGTTGTTGGAAGATATAGACAGAAATCTTCATGATTTGGGATTAGTCACTGGTTCTTACATTTGACACCAAAAGCAAATATAACAAAAGAAAAATATAGATAAATTGGACATAGTCAAAATTAAAATCTCTTGTGCATCGGAAAAATAAAAAGACAGCCCACTGAATGGGAGAAAGTGTTTGGAAATCACATGTATCTGATAAAGGACTTATATACAGAATACATGAAGAACTTGAACAACTCAAAAGTAAGAAGACAAATAACCAATGAAAAAATGAGCAAAGATTGGGATAGACATTTACCCAATCGAGAACAACCAACCAATAAGCGTGTGAAAATACTCAACAGCATTAGTTATTAGGGAAATATGAATTAACACCATAATCAAATAATACTTTGTACCTTCTAGAATGTCCAGAAAGAAGACAGACAATAACAAGTATTAGTGAGTAAATGGAGAAATTGGAAACCTTATACATTGTTGGTTAGATTTTACAATGGCGAACCTACTTTGGAAAACAATTTTGCAGTTCCTCAAAATGTTAAATATGGAATTACCATATGATCCAACAATTCCATTCCCAAGAGCGATGTAAACATAGATCCATACAAAAACTTGTACGTACATGTTTCTATCAGCATTACTCATCACAGCCGAAAAACAGAAACAACACACATATCCATCGATTGACAAATAAACAAAGGGTGTTATGTCTATACAATAGGACACTGATCTTAAGATGAAATGAAGTATTGATTTATGCTATAGCATGGATGAACCTTGAAAATATACTAAGAAGTCAGACACAAAATCACGCATTTCATGATTTCATTTATATGAAGTGTCCAGAATAGGCAAATCCATAAAGGCAGAGGAGATTAGAGGCTGCCAGGGGCTGGGAGGAGGAGGGAATGGGGAGTGACTACTAATGGGTACAGGGTTTCTTTATTTATGGGGTGATGAAAATGTTCTAAATTTAGGCAATGGTGATGGTTGCACACTTAATATACCAAACACCACTGCATTTTACACTTTAAAAGGGTAAGTTTTGTGATATTTCAACTATATCTCAATAAAGGTGTTAATAAAAAGCAAATGCTTTTTCTATAAAACAACACACATGTATTATTTTTTAAGGGATCAGATATTTAGCTTATATGTTAAAAAAAAAAGTAGACGATGGCAGAGCAACAAGCTTCCTACCTGCCCCCTCAAATTCTTCAATGAAGCATGACCTGATGAGAAGTGACAGGCAGCCTCCCCGGCTGAACGTACATAAACACTTAGGTGACAACTCTATTTGGGATGCTCCCATTTAGCAATAAGGCTTACCTTAAAAGCAATTTCATTGTATTTTTGAATGACAGTCTATCCATGGCTTCAGTTTCACAAAGATTGCTGTAACGTCTGTCTTCAGTAACACTCATTACATGAAAACACAGTGTCACATGATTTTGCATGTTGGGCAATAATGGGCTTCTGCTTGGGGGCTCTGTATGGGAGTCTGAAGGGATGTATGTCCCTTTTAACAAAGCAGCATCAGCTGTGGGAGTTGAAACCTTATCTTTTTGTGTCTTTTATAAATGTGATGTGGACTGATGCAAAGCTGCATTTTTCTCTCCCTCCCTTTGTCTATAAATTATACCATCCCAGAGAGTACAATCATTTACACCTTCAGGCTACTGGTTGCTCCCAACAAAACAAAACCTTGACCACAGGTTTCATGAAGTTTTTATCCAGACTTTTCTATATAAGAAACCTGATGGCTTGAGTGGAAACAGGTTTCTTTCATGGGCAAACTTTCATTGGGAGAGCCGAGGGAGGCTCTGCCTATGAAAAAAATCTTCCTTTGTCACAAAGTTTTTAAATAGTAGGTGTGTCCAGTTTATGCTAATTCTTGCATCTGAAACTTTACTACAGGAAAATTAATATGGTGCCCAGAGCGTAACAAGTGTATCTTCAAAATGAGTGAAAATTCTTTCCAATTATTTGTCTATTGCTGCATAGCAAATGATCACAAATTTAGTGGTTTAAAACAACAGGAATCTGTTACCTCCCATCTTTTGCAGGTCAAGGACATGGCATGGTATGATCAGATTCAGCTCAGGGTCTCACCAGGTTAAAATTAAGGAGCCAGCTAGTTCAGCAGTTTTTATCTGGGCTGGAAGACTTCCTCCAAACTCATTGATTATAGGCAGAGTCTTTTCCTTGAGGCTGCAGGACTCTAGACACCCATTTTCCTTCTAGCTGCTGGCTGGGGACAACTCTCAGCTGCTAGAGACCATCTTTCCCACGTGGCCTCCATATACAATTCACAGAGGGATTTTGGCTTCAAAGTAGGCCAGTGGGAGCATATATCTCTGCCCTCCTTTCTATGACCAGTCAGAGAAGAGTCTTGCCTTATAAAGGGCTCATGTGATTGTACCACGCTTGCACCTGGATAATCTTATTTCAGCCTGACCAATTATGGGGGAAAGTCCATACTCACAGAATTTGGGGTTATGCAGGGCATGTACACCAGAGAGGTGGAGAATGTTGAAGGCCATTTTAGAATTCTGTCTACCATACCATGCTTCTCATTTTGAAGAAATGAGATCTCTTAATGTAAAATAGCTAATAAAGGCTTTGGGGTGATGCTTAAGTTAACAGCTGTGTTTTGTATGTAATGAAAGTCCTAAAGATTGGGGCTTGGAAAGGGTGTGGCAGTTGAAAGATGAGAGAGACACGGTAGCCTTGCTTTAATCACGTGTAAACTTAATTCTAGGTATTTGAGTCTGCCTTCAAGGAATTGAATCTCTGTGACGTTTCTGGAATAAAGAAGAGCATAGGCACTTGATTATCTTGCCTTTAAAAGGATACATACATATTTTCGTGACTGACAGTTATTGAATCAGATCATCAGGAATTTAGGCAACTTTGTCATTGATGAAAGTTTTGTTTTCCTCCTCTTGGGAAGCCTTTTAAAGTATGTGGTAATAGGAAGATTGGAAACTGGTGTTGAATTCAACCTAGTTTTCCAAAAAATAAACATCGGCTTTGAATTATGGAATCTGCATATAAATATAAATTCTGTATGTGCCTGTGAGAAGACAAAGACAATTTTTCCCATAGGTATCTTTTTTGTCAACCGAAGGGAGTGGCTGGTATATTTTGAAGACTTTACTGAGTTGAGATGATTCCAGGGACTCTTTACTTTCATGATTAAAATTTAAGTTCAGAACAGTTAGGGAGCTGAGACATTTTTCTGCTAGAAATAAAGGAGAGGTGAATTGACTGTTGTCCAGAAAAAGGGAAGGGGTTGAGAAAAGGAACAAGAATAGGGTCTTTTCCTAGGAGAACTTTAAAGCTGTTTATAGAAAAATAACAAATGTGAATACAAATTATACGAATCTATCCATTAATTCCTTACATTCAGAGCCTTTTGAAACATTCTTAAAGAAAACTTGGGATGAACTGTTCCACCCAATTAATTTTGAAGTATTGGAAATCAATTAGTTACAGGAAAGAGACACATTCTCATTATTTTAAGGAGCTTGCAATTAGCTTTATAGAAAGATGATTGTACACCGGGCTTTAAGGATAAAGACACACTGCACTGACAAAGAATACCGTGTACCCCTTCTTTCTAAAATGAGATCTCTTGGGCACTATCAGAATAAACTTCTGATAGTGAATTCAAACTTGTACTCAGCAGTCTGCTTTTTATAGAACTGATTTAAATATTGAAACACTGGATTTTTCCTTCTCAGTATGTAAAACAGAAACTGAAAGTCTTCTGTGAATGTACACATAATATGGTACCAGTTTTTGTTTGCTATGCTTTCAAGACCTGCAAGCAACATAGAATGAAATGTATTTAATTTTCATTCCTTTTAGCCACAGAGGAACTTTGCTTGCCAAGGTACTCCCTCCTAATCACAGCCAAGGACTCACTGTTCCTAAATGATTAAATGCAGTAGGTTTGCTTGATAGAATCTGTTTGCTTGCCTGCCTACCTGGGGTGCTAACTATTTTGCATCTGCAGTTCCCCAGGTATTCATTAGCTTACCAAAAAAAGATGAGGAAAAAAAGCATAATCTGCATATTTCCTATGTTAGTACATTGATTTATTATGTCATTTCTGAAAGAAGGACAAATATTATGACTCATGAGCATGGAGGGAAAAATGTAACATTTTATTTTTTTGTTAGTTCAGTGAGTGTACATTCGGTGGCGACATGAACTAATTGCATAGTTACCATGAAATAACATGTTTTATTTTTCTGTAATAACGTAGTAACTACATAGTAACTTCTTAGGAAACAATAATAATTATATGGTAACGTGATAATAGTGCTGTTTTATTTTTCCTAACAACTATGCAATTAACTGTACACAAAATACAAAATACACCATTTCTGAATGGATGTGCCCACTTGCCTAAAGGGTTTATTCCTTGGCTTTCCGGCCTCTAACTGCCTCACTCCCAAATTGAGACTCTTAGGCTATTCAAAAGTTGAAACCTAAATTCTTTTCATAACTTTCTTCTTTAAACCCGAGAAGCTATTCATCCCGTAGAGTTCTATCACGAGGTTTAGAACTAAAGCATAAAACTGAAATAGTGTGTAGGGTTTTGTTAGGTAACCGAGAAGTCATTTAGAATGGCCAAAAATAGCCAAGCTGTAGGATGGCTTCAGCAGTCTGGCTCTGGGTAAACTGACTCTGGTGAAGATCTGAGACCCTCCTGGCAGGTTTTGTGCTGACTTTGCTAAGCAAAGTCTGCAAGAAGGACACACATTTAGCCTCCAGGGTGAAGAGGCATAGAAAGAACTGGTTGCACCTCCTCTGCAGAATGATGTATGAAATATAGGCCCAGCCTTGGAGAGAGAAGAAAGAGCTCCTCCTTGTCTCAGCAAGGCAGAGGAGAGTTGCAGGCCTCTTGAGAAATAGCTTATCTATAAAAAAAGAATATATTAAAATGGAATTGCTCTAAACGTTGTTGAGAGAGAGAGAGAGTGAGGGAAAGAGTCTGTTATGGGAACAAAGAAAGCGTCACATAGTAAAAGACACTTAGATATGTGGCTAAGCAAATAAGACGGACCAGAAATAAAGAAAGACAGAGACACAGAGGCATATGGACTGGAAGGCAGCAGGAGAATAAGAGAACAAAAATGATAGAGACAGAGTTAAGTGAAAAAGGAGGAGACAGAGAAGGGGGCATAGACAGAGTCAGAGAAAATGAGAGACTGGTAGAGACAGGGATATAGGGAAGAGAGAGAAAGAGGAGTGAGAAACAGAAAAATGATACAAAGAGACAAATAGAGATCAAAAGATGGAAAGAGTCAGAGGGAGGGAGGTAGACAGGAAAAGGTGTGTGTGTGTGTGTGTGTGTGTGTGTGTGTGTGTAAGACCCTTCTCATTTTTGGTCTGCCTTGTTCTATTTTTGGAGTTGCATGAGGGCCAGAGGCAATGCTTCTGTTCATTATAAAATTGCATTGCATTTTCAACTTCTGGTTTGGTACCAAGAAATGAATCATACAGCCTCAGAGGAGTACTGTCATTTTTCTCTGTGGTCTAATTTAAATTCTCTATCAAATACCATTGCAACAATGACTTTTAACATTTTGCATGATTTATGCTGTTAATGAGCAAAGAACCAGAGCGGGTTGGGTGCTCTCTATAAAGGGAATGGAATAAAATAAAATCCTGCCCACAAGTCTTGCAGAAGTATTCCAATTCTGATGAATGTCTTCCAAACCGATCACTTTAAGTGCTTTCTCCTTATTTCAAATGAAATGGCATCTTTTAATGACTGGGGTGCCTAGATGAAGTTTTTGGCCACAGAAGAGAACCAATTGAATTGGGAAGAAATACCCATAGGTAGAGGAAAACCACAACACTGTCTGATTGACTCCAAAAGATAAATTCATGAGTCCAAAGGAAGGCAGGGAAGGCACAAAGAGCTCCAAATATCTGGGTGAACTGAAGCCAAATGCGTTAGATTTTGATAGCTTAGAAGTCTGAATTATGACTGGAAGTTCTGAATTTTCTAAAATGTGTCTTGGATTGTTTGAAAAGGGTATTGCCATGTGTTGAGAGTACTTTGCAATGGAGTAAGGGAGACACCAAGCATCTGAATTCCTCACATTTACTGTGATCCGGTGTCAGATGTTTGACCTGAGCTATGTCACTCATGACCCTAGACTTCTGTTCACCATCCATTCCACTTTTCTCTCTGTATCTGTGGATCCCCATGCTAAACTTATTTTTAATACAAAATGGTAATAAAGTAATAGTGGTAATTTTTAAAGTAAAAAAAGTTGATTCAAGGAGAGTTTGAAAGAGGTAAGGAAATGGTAACCATCCACCCAACCCATATGAACTGAGCCCCTCACTCTCTGCCCCCTACTCTGCTTGGGATGTGCTATGCTGGTCACTGTGTGGGGATCATGGTCATACATGACACAGCATGCTCAGTGTTTCACTATGGGTTGGAGCTTTATCAGTGTTATGGGCTGTGATTCCCAAATTCAATGGCTGTATTTGGAGAAAGGTCTTTAAAGGTAATTAAATTAAAATGAGATTGTTAGATGGGCCCTAATCAATAGGACTGGCATCTTAATAAGAAGAGGAGATTAGGACGTAGGCATGTATCATGTGAAGGCACAGGCAGAAGACAGCCTCATATAGGCCAAGGAGAGCAGTTTCAGAAGGGACCAACCCTGCCCACACCTTCCTCTAGCCTCTAGAACTCTGAAAAGATGAAGTTCTGTTGTATCAGCCATCCAGCCTGTTATGGCAGCCCTAGCAAACTAATACAGTCAGTTTCCATCTATGCCAAGAATCAATTTCAGCATGTGGGTATTCCTTCTCTAATGAAAGCTATACTTTGCCAATCACAAAAGTCTTTAGTGTGATATTTGAGTGTAAGTTCTATCAACCAACAACCCTTAAAGTGACCCTTGGAACAATGGTTTACTCTAAAAATTCCCTTGGTAGCTTTTCAGTGGTCCTCGAGGTTCCCTTTACTAGTTCATCCTGAATGTGAGAAAACCATGTTCCTTCCAGTTTGTACTAGCTACTTGGGTAATATCCAAAGGCCAGGGACCATCTCTCAGCAGGGACATCCTCTCTCCCTGTGCCATCTGCACGTTCCCCACATGAGCAGAGAAGCTGTTGTCCTTTCCCTCTGTCTCTCCTTTTGTGTCCTTTCTCTGTCCTTTCTCCAAATGACTTCCCTTCCTTTGTAACATCCTTCTGTGGAAAGTGTCTTCTCTCCTGCTTTAGGGGTTGATGCTGTTTGCTTTCTACTTGGCACTCTGCTCGCCCTTCTCATTTTGTTGACCATCTCTTCTCTTTTGAAGTTTAAACCAGTCCTATTCAACACATGGTCCCCAGATCTGTTTGTTACTAGTTTGGTTATCAGTCCACAAGGAGATAAGAAGCTTTCGATGGAATGTACATTAACTGTATCACTAAACCCATTGTTTAGTGGGACTCCTTGGCTAATGTTGCCATTATTTAAATGATAGTAGTAGTAATAATAGCGACACTTTCTCAAAGAAGGAAACAGTGCTTGATTTACATTCTGGCACAAGCTGCATATCTTATGAAGGTCCAGTGCTTTGAGCAGCTCTGGCCTACAACCTTTTAGTTACTTCCTTTATTCCATGACATCGTCTTACCTTTGGAGTGCCAACAATCTTCTTTTGTTCTGGGTTTTTCCTCCCAGTTCCTAAAAGTAGATGTTTCCTTGGTTTCTTTATTTAACTTTGCCCCTGTGAGCATCTTCTCCCCTGTCTTGAATCCTTTCCCAACTAGAGTTCTATTCTTCAAATTGATGACTGCCCGTGAAAAACTCTCCGGTCATCCCATAATTTACACTAGAAGAAATGCTGTGCGGAGCCTTTTGCCAGATGTAGCTCTTATCTACACTTAAAATATGTAGTAGATTATCAAATTCCTCTCCCCCTAAGTAATTCAATCTCACATTTTACTCCCATTGATATGAGGATTAAGTTAGATAATGAACATGAAAATGCTTTATAAAGTTTAGAGGTCTATACAAATGTTTTTTGTTATTATTGTATTTGTTTCCATTTAAATTTTACCTGACAGTTATTTATGACATTGTTTACATGAGAAAATGCCTTCTGGTTTACTGTTTGAAAAACCAGGTGAAAGTTTTCAGTAGCTCAATGGAAATGACATTGTTTGTGAAGCTTAGGGGTAGAGTCATAAATGTTTCTTGGCAGCTATTACTTTATAATATATTCCACAACTAATTTACTCATGTATTCCTCCTAAATTTGTCGAGGACCTACAACCAGCTTGATGCTTTATATCAGGTGTTGGGAAATTTTCTCTAGATTTTAAGTATTTTAGGTTTTGTGTGCTGTATACAGGTTCTGTAGCTTCTCCTCCTGTTCCTCCTCCTTTAAAACCTTTCAAAATGTAAGCACCATTATTACCTTACAGGTCATACAAAAATGGGCTGAGAGCCTTGTTTGATCTTTGAGCCATTGTTTGCCAATCCCTGCCCTACATCTTCACTGAGTAGAAAGCACTTCTTTGAGCAAATCACTTCTTTAAATCAATTGTTGGTCTCTGTGGTCTTGTCTTTACTCTCCTACCTCTAATCAACATGACATCCAGAGAGATCTTGCTAAAGCATAAGTCATCCTATCACTCAGATCTCTTCAATGGCTTTCTCAAAGCAAAACCCCAAATGCCTCCACAGCCCTAGCAACCTAGGCTTCTCCTCCTTCCTGGCTTCATCTCCTTCTCTCCATTTTGCTGGCTCTGCCCTGCACACACTAACATTCTGTTCCTTAATAGTCCAAGTCCACTTGTGCCTCAGTGCCTCCCATCTGACTGTTCCCTCTGCTTGAAATATCATTCCCCAGATATGCACCTTGCTGCCTCCCACACCTACCTTCTGTTCCTTCTTTAATTTCACCTTTCCCATAAAGCCTTAATCATTTAATTGTAAATTGCAACTTCTTCCCACCGCCCAACAATCTCCATCTGCCTCCTGGGCCTTCTGGTTCTCTAGCCCTTACCTGGCGTACTAGTTATTTTGTCCATTTATTTAATTCTTATTTATATGTTTACACTTACATGTTTGCTTATTTGTTTAGTTTTGCCTCTCCTCACCCTCGAGCTAGAGGGGATATTCATCTGTGTTGTTCACTCTATATTCCCTGAACATACCTATTGAAGAACAGTGCCTGAAATTTGATAAGTTTTCAATAAAATTTTTGACTGAGTGAATAAATATGTGCATAAATTAATGAAAAAAATCTCCAGGGTTCCAGAATTGAGGATTGATGAGAAGAGGAAGGCAAATTGTTGGGACTTCTGGAGGTACTTGGAGTTCTCAGGTTATCTATCCTAATATGTAAGTTTTTGTTACGTAAAATAGTTTTAATGGCAGAGCTGGGAACTAGAGTAGGGACACACATCATCGAGATTTTTATAATGAATTTTGTAGAGTTCTTTTTAAGTGTGTAAAATACTGCTGAAAATATATGCAGCATATACACCTCTATTTGGTGCTTTGTAAAAGCCCCTCAAGGTGGGGATAGCAAGTGTCAGTATCCTTCCTTCATGAGAAGCTTAACTTGCTCAAGGTCACATTAAAATTTAGTTGTCGATGTGAAGCTAGACTCAGAGATTTTGAGTAGTTCTCCCTAGGAACCCATGACATTAATAAGACCCCCAAAATCCATTCAGCTCTGGTGATGCAAACACTACAAACTCGATTATGGGTTATCCATTTTAAAGGAGAAAACGAGTGATTAAGTTAATACAAACCAAGGAGAATGTTGTTTGTCCTCCATTAGTATTAATGGGAAAAAGTGGGCTTCAATACCTTCAAGACAGCTGAGACCATCCTGTGTTGTGAACAGAGGGGTGTTCAGCCAGCATGTCTTTCTCTGATGCTCTGAGGAATTCTCATAACATATAATGATACTTACTGAAACAGATTAGGGATGTCAGGGTGATTAGGAGTCCTGCAGCATTATTTTTCCAGAAGCCTTGACTACAAAGTGAAGATAGTTGTTTGGACACTGTCAGCTATGAAGAATTTGTTTGGATCTTAATTTTCACAGTGAATGAAATGAGCTTACTTCATCTCTGCAGCCTTTCACCTACTGTTGTCCAATCTCTATTTTGTATTTGGGAAGCCTTTTAGAAATTAAAAATCAAGACAAAAAGTAAGTGACAACTTAAATGAAACATAGAATATTTTGTTGGCTTACATGAGCATGCAGAATTAGATATGACCTAGTTCAAATGTTTATTCTATTTTAATGTTTTATGTCAATGTGGAATCTTTCAGGAGCCAGAAAATAAGAATCCGCCCATCCTGTTTGAAACCGCAGCCCCCACACATCTTCAGTTACCAGTTCTTCTCATTCCCCAGAATCATCCTCAGGTGCTACTGTTTTCTATGTGTTTGGCATGTATCTCATTTTGTGTTAAGAATTTCTCAGATACCTCTTAATATGCAGTGCTCCAGTTCCAACCTTGCCAGGGCCTGTACCAGTTACATAGAACAGAGGGCTTTTATTTCCGCTTATTTCTCTGTGTTCCTCAGAACCCAAGGGAAGAACAAAGGAATGGCCTGGAGGAGATCAGCGTTTTTTATCCCAGATCTACCATAAGATAGTTGTGTCTCCTTGCGAAAATCATAGTTATTCTGGGCCCCTTTCCTATTGTTTCTTTTGACAGAGTTATACTAAATGATCCAAAATGACACGGGTACTCTTTGCAGTAATAGCTTAGATGTTACTGATCGTCTAAAACAAATGAAGACAGTGACACAGGAGGCTGTGCAACATCTCCTGTCTGTGTTTTCAGAGCCGCCTCTATTTCACAGGTGAAAAGATGACAGAGCAGTGGAAGTAGACGATTTGACCAGAGGCTCCAAGGTAGATGGAACTAAACTACATGTTTCCGTTTTTTCTGAAGCTCCTTTAGCCAAAACATAGGTTGCTGGATATTAAGCTGTGAAACATATTATCAGTACATTTTAAAGAAGGCTATCCTTATGGGATCTCCAATTAATAGCAGGAAGTTTGAAGATTCTTAAAAGGTCACCTGACCTTGAGAGATTTATAGCTTTATTTTTATGACAGATAATTGCCTGAACTTCTGAACGCTTCTCTGAACTATAATTCTGACCCTCTTGAGATTTTTCTCATTGCTACCTGCAATATATGCCAGGTAAGATTTTTTTTCTAGAAAGTACATTCAGGTTTTTATATTCTTATATAAGAAAGGCACTCAGTGAGTCAGGGTGGGGGATAAACAGTCAATCTTAGAGTGGGTTTGAGAGCCTTGTGAAATGTAATCATTATGACACAAATTTTCTCAAAATAGGTAAGTGGTTATCTCATGTTTTTAACACTAAATAAGTATTTATATGTTTACCTATAAAACGTATTTATTGAATCTACTAGGGATTTTATTGTATCTACTAGGTATTGTATCTATACATTGGCCTATAAAATATGTATTCATTGTATCTAGTAGGTATTTATTGTACCCACTGTATTCTCTTTGGGAAATATAAAGCTATGGAAACATAGGTTGTTCATTAAAGTTTTCCTCCAAAGACTGTGAACTTCTGAGCAGAAACTATATTTCATTAACATCTAGAACCAGTGCCTAACACAGGTCTAGGACACAGTAAGTATGAAATAGATGAATGAACACACTCTTAAGAGCCAGAACATGAGCAATTAGAACAATTTCATTTCGAGTCACAAATTGGCAACTAACACATAAATGAACAGACAAGTGCTCCACAAGGAAGGCATACAAATTCTTAGGAGATATCCTTAAGAGAAGCCATTCAGAGAAGGGAGAGACGGCCTTTGAATTACTCAGAGGAGGAGTCAGAGAAACTAGTCTTTCATCTAAGCTTGAGTTTAAATCCATTACAATACAGTGATATTACAGGTGAAAAGCAATGCTATAAACTCGCTAAACTGAGACTTACAGAGTTCTGAGGGTTGTCCAAGACCCAAAAGCAAGCACATTATGGAAACAGAATTTCAATTAAAGCCTAATGAACTAGCAAAACAGTACTTTCTGTTGATACCATGCTGCCTTTGATAGTTATTTTCTGGTGAACCGGGGGAAACTAGTCCCAGATTGAGGATGGAAAATAACAACACTGAGGATTGGTGAAATGAATCTCAGTGGCATTTTGGAGTAAATGGTCTCCTGTCCCGCCCTCATCAAAAGGTTCAGTGTAAAAGGCTCACTGTAATTGAGGGGAGTGGCAAGATGACAGACTAGGGAGCTCCAAGCTCATGGAAACACCAAAAATATTCAGAAAGTGGCTGAACTAACCAAATAGAAGCTCTGGAAAACATTCAGAAGTTTGCAGCAAACAAACAGATCCAATCGGAGAAAAGGGATGTTCAAAATAGGAAATTGTGTTGGCATTTTCAGTTGTCCTTCAACCAACCCATTCTTCCCCCCACCGCTACTGTGGCATGGTCTACTTGGCCTGGAAGAGGTGGAAGTCCAGTGACCAGTTCCTTGCCTTAAACTGGAGAGAGCAGATCAGACCTCATTTGCAATGTTCTCCTGCTTTCAAAACATATACCTGAAGAAAGATTTGAATGCAGAATATTCAAAGTGGTAAAGCTCCACAATAAGAAAACAAACTCCCCAAATTAAAACAAACAGGTCAGTATGAATAGACACACCAAATGCTATATATAAATGAGACACAAACATGCATAAATTCCTTAATATTGGGGAATTTTTGAAAAATGATATGTATTGTACATTTGGGAAAGGCAAATTAAAACACCAGTGAGATAGCATACCGACTTACTAGATTGGCTAAATACCCCAAACTGACAATACTAATTGCTGGCAAGGATGTAGGACAATAGAAATCTCATTCCTTGGTAATGGGAATACAAATGGTATAACCTTTTGAGAAGACCTCTTGCCAGAAATAAATTAAATTAATTAAACTTTATATATGTGTATTTTGCCACAATAAAAGAGTAAAAAACCTTCAAAAAGGGGAGGCATAATGTAAGGGTAACAAAGACAAAGATGATAAAGCATTTCTTATTGTCCAGATGATTGATATCCAAATCAACAAATGGTGAGTAATGGGTGAAAGCCAGGTCCCCAAATAATTTAATCCTTGAGAAGAGACCATGGAAATAGAAGGATAAGAGGACTCAGAGCCACCCCCAAATAAACTCCAATGGACTTGATCAGTGAAACAGCAAGAGCATTTTAAGGTACTTCATCTTTTGATTCTTAAAACAAGCAAAAATCTAGAGATTACAAGTGTTTTTTTCCAGTTGACTTCGCCTCCCCAAGGTTGAATTCATCACCAAGTGCACTGGGTTCTACTTCTTGGATATCTTTGAATTTGTTCTCTGGTTTTCACGGCAGCCCCTTAATGTTCTTCTGAAAGTTACTAATTCTGTATTTTTCCCCCTTGAATTGGTCCTCAATATATGCATGACAGTTAGTCTTTCTACAATGCAAATGTGATCATATCAGTTGAGTCAAAGTTCAGTAGCTTTCTGTTTACAGATATTCATGATGCATATATATTCATTCAGTTTTCCCTGCATTTCCCCACTTCCTGGAATCATGTGGACAATTCACTGCCTTGAATTATGCTTTTTTTTCCATCAAGAATTTCTTTCTCCCTGCTGTGTACTTGGAGGTCCCTCTTCATTTTCATAACTCAACTTACATACTATCTCTTCTGTGAAGTCTTCTTTTTAGTGCTGCAATCACATTCTCCTTTTTGCTGTTACTGCATTTGTGCACACCTGATTGTTACATTTGCTACATTGTGTTGTAATTGTATTTTTTACATATCTCATCTTCTCCTAGGCAGCTTTCCTTGAGGACAGGGACTACCTTTTCTCATGTATTGATGGTGCCTTCCAATTTTACTTGTTGTGCAGCAGTTAGCTATTTTAAAAATGAGATTTGAAGAAATTAAAAATAGTCATGTATATATTACTTATTTTCACTTTATAGATATAACAGGAAAAAAATTAACGTTGTTGCTGCAAGTTCACTTCTAGTAAGTGCTGGTGATATTTGACTATAATGTTTTCCATATTCTTAACCTATATCTCTTCTCTATTTCCATCAATGTCTTCAAAACTAAGAAAAGCAGGTGTGGCAATAGAGCTAAACCACAGGCTGTCTTGGCTGGAATAGTAAAGAAATTATATGCATTTTGGGGGGGAAAATACTGAAGCATACAGGTCAACATCCTCCCTTTGACGCATGTGGAGGGATCTGCTACCAAGGTGTTTTATTAGCAGCTGACAAGATGTTTTTGCACAAGCTCCTGATTAATTATTAATGTACTATGAGTAAATCAGGGTTTAAGTAATTTCTGATATGTTTTACATTGAAAATGTGGAGTTCTTTTCTAATGCTAGGTGGAGGGGGAAGGGAGTGTGGGACTGTTCCTTCCCCACTCTGATATTTTTGTCATGTCAAGAGAGCTCCTAAGGGTAATCTTAACTTTGCTTCTTCACTTTCTCTGCCCCTAGGGTGGTCAAATGATTTAACACAGAAAGTTTGAGAAGAATTAAATGGTCTTGCTGCTTGTCCTGATTAATTCTGTTCTCTCTCTTGGACCACCTGCCTCAGGCTTATCCTCACTGAGTCACTGA
Organism: Smutsia gigantea; assembly: GCA_032199065.1. Taxonomy (NCBI): domain Eukaryota; kingdom Metazoa; phylum Chordata; class Mammalia; order Pholidota; family Manidae; genus Smutsia; species Smutsia gigantea. Next base: position 188,859 of record JAVSCE010019333.1, read on the forward strand.
GTGGGCTTCCCTCATCTAAACCATAAACTTCTCATGGCCAAGAACTTTTTTTTTATAGCTCTTGCTTTCCCTCAAATCTAATCATGCCTAAAGATGTCTTCTATGAACCTGTGTCAATTTATTTTAAACAACATAAGCACATGTATATTCCCATTTATCTCTGGGAAATGAGGCTGCATTCCACAAGATTCAAGGCTCAAGCCTTTAAATTTTCTGTGACCCCACAGATCTATAAACAATTTGGCATGACTGTCTTCCTCCTGCACCACTCTAAGATGATCCTATCAAGTATGGTCATTAATTGCTTTTAAGTGCAAAGAAATAATCAGTAAGGAGAAAGAAATTCCTTCTCAAAAGAACTTCTTCTACCAAAGTAAAATTAAATGTCAAAAAGTCAAGTTAATATGGGGTTTTTGAGTTTATAAGTGATAAGAAACCCTGACAAGAAACACCACAGAGCTGATTGCTGTTATCATCTTTTCACTTTCCATTACAGTTGTTTATATTATTTTCATGGGATTTCAGTGAAATTATCAAGGTTTTTATAATAGCTAAATTAAAAAAACAAAATCCCTTGAAATGCCAATACAAAGAAAAGTGAGTCAGAACATGGAAAATGTTTTAGAAAAGTTGACAACATATATTCTTTGTTCAATTCTTTTTTCAAGAGAAGTTCCATTTTATTCACACCCACATGAGTAATACACTGAATAAAATATAACCAATCATCATATGGGGATAAAAAAGAAAAGACAAGAGATAACTCTTCCATACTATTCCTAATATCTCAGTGCATTTGGAAAATAAAAGCATTTTGAAACATTCTTTATAGTTTTATATTTTATTTTATAATGATTTCCTTATTTGTCTCAATGTAAATTTCAAAAACACTTGTAGAAATGCACTGTTTTAACATCTGGGATTTGAATATTCCTATTTCCTCTCATTTATCCTTTGCTTCCTATAATCTTTGAAGATAGACCACATGCACCCCTTACATGCTCCCCACACTTTACAGCCCCACGCACATGCAAAACAACATTTTGGGACAGGTTAACATGAATTTGGTTGTGTTTGGAAGAGTATAGAATACAAAGTTTTTACATCTCAACATTTTAAAAGTGCTTTTTGGAAGCAGCCCTAGTTTGAATCCAAGTTCCATTGATTTATAAAATGCATTTCAGATATACCTAGGTATGTCCAGTGAAAAGGCTGTATTAATGAGAGACTATTTACTTGAAAAACTGAAGCAAGTCAGGGAAAGAATTCATTATAACCAAGAGTCGGATAGAATAGGTCAATCAAGCAGAATGCAGATCCCAGAAATACATCCACACATGGCGGGATGAGTGGTCTTCAACACAGGTACAAAACCAATTCAGTGGGGAAATCATAGTCTTTTTGATAAATGGGTCTGGGAGCATGTAGTGCACAGATATTACAGATAGCCATATATAAATGAACTTTGATCCTTACTTTATATCATATAAAGAATTAGCTCAAACTAGATCAAATCATAAATCTATAAGATTTCTATATGAAAGCATGGGACAAAATCTTTGTGATCTTGGATCAGGCAAAGATTTCCTAGAGATGACATCAAAAGAAGATCCGTAAAAGAAAACATGAGAAAGTAGGAAGATTTCGTCAAAACCCAAACTTCTATTCTGTGACATTATTAAAATAATGAAAGGAAAGCAACACATTGGAAGAAAATATTTGCAAATAATGTATCTGAAAAGATTTGTGTTTATAACACATAAAGAACTCTCAAAACTCAAAAAAATTTCAAAAATCAAAAATGTTGGTAAAAATATTATTTGAAAAGAGTTTTTTGACAAGGAGACATATGAGTGGCAACTTGCTCAACCTTATCAGTATCAGCTCAGTGAAAATTAAAACCACAAGAGATTACTGAACACCTACTGAATGACTAAAAAGTCTGATCACACCAAGTGTTGGTGAGGAAGTACAGGAAATGGAACTCATGCACTGCTAGTGGGAAGGAAAATGACACCATCACTTCAGAAAATAGTTTGGCAGTTTCTTTAAAAGCTAAACATGCACCTACCATATGACCCATCCCTTTTCCTCCTAGATGTTTATCTAAGCAAAATAAAAGTGTATATTCATACAAACACTTGTACATGAATGTTCATAGTCTCCTTATTTTAATAGCTAGAAGTTGTAACGACCCAAGAATCCAACATGTGAAAGGATAAACATATAATGGCACAGACGATGGAGTCTTGCACAGAAGAACAAGAGGAATAGATTATTTATACACGGAAATATGGATCAGTATCAAAAGAATTACACTGAGTGAAAGAAGCCAGACAAAAGAGTCTACACTGTGTGAGTCAATTTATATAAATTTCTAGAAAATGCGAACATATCCATAGTGACAGAAAGCAGAGAGATGGATGGTCCCCTGAGGATGTAGAGGAGCAGGATGGAAGAAGGTGGAGAAGGGGGTTATGAATGGAGTCCAAAGAAACCCTTGTGGGGATGCACATGTGCATTTCCTTGACTGTGCTGATGGTTTCATCGGCATATGCTCATTTCATAACTTTATCAAATTGTGTGAGTTAACTTTGTGTGGTTTATTACAAAAAGTCAAGAACGGAAGTTTGTTTCAACAAAAAGATACCAAGAACAGTAAAGTTAAGCCTGTCAGTTGAATTTTTCTGTAGTTTATTACCTTCAACACACACACACACATATACATATATACATAAATATATGTATATGTGTGTATAGACACACACACATGTATATACACACATACCAGTTTCTGTTTATATATACCATTAAGATTAGACTACTAATAAAAGGTGACAGATCCTACATCTCTGTCCTCCTCTTCTCCCTCCCTCAAACTTGCTGACTCTACTCTAGTCACATTAGTTTACTAACTGCTCCCTGAAAATAACAGGTCTTCTTCTTCTTGGCTTTTGCAGTAATTACTCCTATTACCTGGGATGCTTTTTCCCCAGATATCTGATTCAACCACCTCCTTCGAGACTGTTCAAATCCTACCACCCCAGCGAGGCTTATCCTGTCCTGTTTAAGTTGAAAACCCTGCTTTTCTCTGCCTGCAATCTCAATCCCCATATGCTGCTTTATTCTTCATAGCATTTGTTACTAGCTAACCTACCAGAAAATGTGCATTGTTTCTTTTCTCCCCTCCAGCTGGAATGTAGGCACACAAAGTCAGGAATTCTGCCCTTATTCTAGTGGAGACCCTGCAGAACTCTAGGGTCAACCGGAGAGGACAAATTATAATTCATGTGATTTGATATTTTAGCAGTTTAGGTGAGAGTCAGGTAAGTTATTAAAGAGGATCTTTTATGATATTTTTAAGCTGCATGATAAATTCTAAGTAAACTTAAATTTTCAGTAATTACATAGCAGGCAGGAGCTCTTTCTTCCATTGTTCCTCCAGACTCAAGAACCTGGATGCCAAATCCATGCTCTCAGGGTAAAGTGGGAATGTGTGAGGATGATTGGCCAAAGTCTAAATTATGTGAGACATAACACACAAAATTGAAAAATTAAAAAAAAATTATAGAGTGGTTTCCTATGCCACAGCAAGGATTACCTAGCCTCCAATGAGCTCAGAGCAGTGGGAGAGAAGAGGGAAGGGGCAACCCATTCTCCCTCCTCCGGACTTTCCTTCCCCCTGGACTGTCAGCCCTTACACTCAGCACAGATTTCAGGAGTCAGCATGTGCAGTCATAACGTATGACTACTTCCACATCCCAGTCGCTGGGCCACAGAAAATTTTGCATAATTAAGTCTGTCCCAAAACACCACCCTTCACATATGTCAATTCTTCCTCTATAGCTGAGTGAGAGAGTAAAGAAAGAGGAGAAGCAGATGAACAAGAACAAGGTTTAATATGAATATATAAGGCATATACATAACCTTGGAAAGATTAGGGCCCGTTTTGGTAAATGGACAGGAGGAAATGAAGCACCTATAAACAGCTGTGGCCATCTTGTTAGATCCAAGACTAGAGAAAACTGTCCTTAGAACATACACACTCTTGAGGTGTGGCCTTCTGGCTTGTTGTAGGGAGAGAGCAGCTTGAGTTTCCATAAAGAGCAGATCCTCTTTCTGGTAGATCAAAGTCCATTCATGTTACATACAGATTGCAGACAAACATCATCTTCATTATTTGTTGCGATTCACGACAGGAGGACAGAATCGGATGGTGGTTCCTGTGAAGCTCTGATCAGGCACTGAGGGTGCCGTAAAGGCCAAGTGCAGTTTGCTGTGCCCAGAGTCCAGGCATGGCTGTTTGACCAGGAGCCTCTAAAGATGATGCTGGCTCCTGCAAAGTCAGAGGGCTACCTGTCGTTGGTCAGGGTGGGGGCAGGTGTTTTGGCTGAGAATAGTTTCTCTTTAAAATTTATGGTACAATCCCCCATTGCATCACCTGCATTTATTGGCTAGCAGGGCCCCAGGTGCCCCGTATTGAAGGTGTCCATGAGTATATCCAGTCACAGCAGGAGTGGTGCTGTGGTCCATACCACCACCTGTGCTCTGGGTGGGTGGGTTCCAAGTGTTGGAAGGGCAGGTGGTGACACAGGGTCCTCCTATTACAGGTGAGATGTTTTCCCCTCCACCTGTGTCACCTGTGTCCTGGCCAGGTGGGCACCAGCTGCGCTGATGGGAACCTGGAGCACCAGGTCCTCCCATCATGGGAGTGATGTGGCTCCGACCTTCGCACCTCTCTGGGCAGGTGCGCCCCAGGTGCTCGGCATGAAGGTGGAATTAGAAATGGGTAGTTGGCACAGGGACAGCGCTGGCCCTTTTAGCTGCGTTGGCTTTGGTGTGCCCAGGTGAGCCCCGCTACCCTGATGGAAGGTGTTTGCAGGCATGTTTGTTGACCCACATTTCTCTTTCATGATGGTGGCCCCTCCACATGGAGGTCTTACGTGTCCAGGTGGGCGCCAGTTGCACCGATGGAGTGTGGGGACACTGGGTCTCCCATCATGGGGACAGTGGGGTGGCCGCCCGTTACTGCACCATCTGTGTTTGGGACTGGGGGGCCCCACATGCTTGGGTTTAAGATTGTCTTCATAGGGTGTCCTCCCTTGGAGGTGTTTGCCTGTCCTCCCGGGGCAGCCGTGCTATGGCCCTACAGAGCCTTCATTGTCTGAGGAGAAATAGGTGTGTCGCATGCCCTCTTCCTGCCTGACTTCCTGCTGACTGTTTGGGATGCCTGTGGGTGAGTGGGGCCTAGGGCAGGCACACTGAGCCCTGGTGTCCCCCCACCCATAGGGGCCGCAGCAGCTGCCAGTGCGAGTGGGCCCGGTGTGGCACCTGTAAGCAGGAAGCGATTTGTCCCAGAGACGGGGAGGATGGGAAATGACAGCCTGGGAAGGCGGTGTTGTATCCATGGCATCATCATCAGCAGTGCGGTTTGCAGAGGTGCCGCCGGCTGCACTGTGGCAGACCGAAGGAGCCATGAGGCATGAGCCGGAGAATGCGAGAACCTTGGCTAGACGGGCTTCCTGGGGCTGCCCGTTAACAATCCTGGTTGTGGGCTGAGGGGTGGCTTGGGGGCCAGTGGGGTGGTTAAAAATGGGGGTGTGGCTGGGGAATCAATAATAGTGGGTTGGTGGGGACTGGTCCCTTTGCAGGTCCCTGGGGTCAGTCTCCCCACGGAGTCTGGGGGAGCAGTGAAGATGACAGCATGGGGAGGGGGACTCGTATCCATGTCCCTCTCAGGATCTGAAGTAGGTGGGGGGGCAAGCCTGCAGGGGCCTGGGGCTTCTTCGGCGGGTCTGTCAGGTTCTTCAAGGGCAGGACACCACGAGGGGAGCATCTGGGCTGCCGGATAGGATATTGCCTCCGAAGCTGGATGGAAAAGCCCGCTGATAGCAGCACACCATTTGGGCGGACCAGCCGGCAACCAGGGCAGTCAGCAGGTGCGGGAATGGCTGGGTGCTCCCTGGCAGGAGGGGCAGTGTCCTGGGGCAGGAGAAGCAGAGGACGACCACGGAGGTCTGGGGACAGTGGTGGGGTGGGGCACAGAACTTAGAAAGGAAATTGCCCATACAGACAATCAGTTGTGTGCCAAAGGATCTGAGAATAGAGTATGAAACTAGGAGAGCAACCCTCCTCGAGGCCAAGCACACGCTGAGCTAACTGCCCAGCAGCTGCAATTGCGATGTCACCCGGGCACGTGCCACAAAGTCCTGCCCCCCAGGGGTAGCTGGCCACCCCCCAGGAGACCTCGCCAAAGGTCAAAGGGCATGGTGGAACTTCCAGTGCCTGGGACCGCCCTCTGACAGCTGCAGGTGGTGGGCACCAGGCAGACCACCATGAGGGGCCATTCAGGGCTGCAGTGGCGCATCCATCAGCGCTCACACCGCCTGGGCACTGGCTCTGCAGGTCCCTCGGCACCCCGTGTGTGGTGGCCAGCCTGGTGCCCCGGGGTCCCAGAGGCCAGGGCCTGCTCAAAGCCATACAAAACCACCCAGATCCTGCCAGGGTGGCCCGTCTCTCCTGGGCATTCCCAGCTTCTCCAGGAAGCCTGAAGCCAGGCCTGCCTTCTCCAAAGCCACCAGCCAGGCTGGTGATTTCGGAGGAAGGGACCAGAGGCTGCACCTTACTGGACAAGGTAGCCCACAACACCCTTCCTAACAGGCAGGTCCTTTCTTTGCTTCTCAGAAAGTAGGTTAGGGACTGCCCCTTGTCAGCATAGCACCATCCCACTTTCTAATTGAGCCTTGCAGCCCAGATGTTCTCTTTGGTCTAGTTTGAAGGATCTGAATGTGTAAAAATTATATTCTATAGAAACTGTGGTCTGATCTGAAAGAGACTTATCAGTGAATTATTCCATGTGGATTAAAAGCCAGTTTCTCTGGCCTTCTTGGACTAAGTCACATCTCATTCATGTCTAGAAAGCAAATGCCTCATTTATTCCAAGTTATAGTGGTGCAATGTATTGGCTTAAGTAAGACTGGCACAATTTGGTCCTCGTGAGCCTGTCAGCTGGGGCTGCCGTTCCCTACACAGTATTGGCGTGGTGAGAATTGGTAGAGAAGCTGAAGGGAGGTGGAGTTGGGGGACTGCAGGGGGCGCTCTCATTCCCACCCCTCCTTGGTCTATTGTGGACCCCACAGAAAGAAAAGGACACCTGGAGCAACTCTATTTCAGCCACTTTAACAACCAATGGGAATAAAGAAGAGTTTCTGCCTCCCCCAGCGGCAGCCCCCAAAACAGCTCAGCCAACAAGACTGTTACAACTCAGCCAATGAGCAGCCATGCCAGTGGCCCTTTCTTGTGTAAACGGGCCTCCTCTCTGTTGTTCCTCAGACATGCCTGTGCTTTTGCCCTAGATTGCTTGTCCCAAACTGCAATTCTCTGTTGTTCCTGAATGAGCCCCTTTTGTCAGTAAAATAGCTGACAGTTTTATTTTTCAGGTTAACAGCACCTAAATATAGCTCTGGAGATTCTTTTGCCCAAGAGAAGAGACTTACTCTTAGCTGTTCAGGACAAGGGAAACATGTATTATTGTCTGGAAGCTGGAAGCTTCAGAGACAAAGATTTGAAAAATCCTGGCCTACACATGGCTTTGCAGAGGCTGAATCTAGTTTCTTTGGCTTCATTGGTGAGTTTTCTCTCTCACGGGGCTGATGTTGTATATCAGACATGTGGCTTACAGGGGTTTCAGAACCAAGAATCATACAGATCAATGAAATGCATATATACATACATATTAAAATTTTTATTTTCAGTAACATTGGACATAATTCATATATTGCAAAATTAATTTTAGCTCTCTGCTCATGAGATTCCTTTTATAGAATGTCAGAGCAGATTTGGACTTCCATCTCCCACAAACAACGGGGTTGATAGGACACAAAGGTTTTGCTTCGACTCGAAATCTGTTTGAAAAAGAAATATTGTAAGCCCTTTCTAACCTCTGTAGAGCAGAAGTGATTTACAGTTATGGCATTTACCCATAACTCCTTGATATCATTTGAGAAGCATTCAGTAAGGAAACAATCCCTTGATTTTGTTTGTTGGAACAAAAATAGCAAGCTGGTACAAATTTTAGACAAAGATTTCTTACAGGAACTCTGAAAATAGTGATCACACGTCAGACTTATTTGAAAACAAATTATAGTCATGTCATTGCCATCATTTTTTCCCAAAGAGGAAAATTTTCATTAAACATAAGAATGTTGGAGCTTCAGAACTAAAGAAAGGGTATTTGGACAAATATATCCCTGGAAAATATACCTCTTGATTTTCCCCGTCCAAGAGGAATAGATGAACAGCATGCTTTTTTGAAATATAGAATATTCTTTTACTTGTCCTTGTAAGGCAAAATAATATTACATGGCAAATGGTTGTTCTGAGATAATTTGGCTTGGTGGAAGCAGACAGGTGGAGACAGAATTTGTCAAGGCAAATAATTATTAAAAAATAATTTATTTGACTGTTAATAAAAATATTTTAGCAATAATAACAATTTTATAGTTGCCAGATGAGATTACTTGTAATTTGACAATTAGTGAAACACCAGTCTCCAGTTATGTCAAATGAATCTAAGGAGCGGTGAGCCCTGGATGGAATTTGTAGTGGTGACAGCAAACCACAGCGACAACCTGTGGTTGAACCCTGTCACTGCATTTCCTGGTTTTGCTCACCAGCAATCCACTGTCATTCACACAGAGTCAGACTGAGGGATCCGTGGAACTCATTAAATGATCCTCTTTCCCTAAAATAACTTCAGTCTCTGTTCTCAGTCCCTATTCTCTCTTCCGCCTGTTAGTATAACCAGGGCTCAGCAGAAGCTGCCTGGCTGTGTGCCGCCCCTTCTTAGGCAGTCTTTTCTCGATGATTTTATCCATCGCTCCTCCATTTCACTTTTTGCTTTCTAGAAATGTTTCGAAAATTTTTAGTGGCGGATGATTTCCACAGTCTCTTGGCTTTTATTGGTTTATTAACATTAGTATTTCTATGCTTCTGTGTAAACATGGTTTTCAGGAGGAGCAGAGAGTGAATATGTAGTCTGCCATCTTGAACTGAAAATCCCTCTTGATTTTAGCATCCAGCATTCCCATAGGAAAAAAGTCAGTTTTGGCATTCACAGATTAACAATCTGAATTTCAACTTTTCTTGAAAAATCACTATGGATTTAGGATGTGGTAATTTCTAGTGAAAAACAGTACCTATCTCAGGACTTGCCTGAATTTGTTCACTGCCTTCACTAAAATGGTACATATATTGCACTATGCTATACTATGTCTTTTCATAATGTTTTAATTTGTAAAATTAGAAAAAAACTGGAAAGAGTGCTTGGGTATCAGTAGCTCAAATGGTGTTCTTTCCAGAATTCCATATCCAAAATGTATACATGGATTGGAAAGTAATATTAATGAGTTAGTGTGCAGGTATCAGGATAGGATCCACCCTGAGCTTCCTCCCTACCTGTGCCTGCAATGCTATCTACCCTAATTCTTCTCTGCTTCCTTTTAGCCCATCATTCTAGAGCATTTTCTATCCTTACATATTTTTCTTCTGTGTGAGTTCTTGACTTTATCCTCAACATGCTATGTAAGGTTAGATCACTAGGTTTCCATGCAGTCTGTTATGTCCTGATTGATAGAAGGAAGTATTTTCATAGTTCATATTTATCCTAAAAAAAAAAGTGCATGGCTACTGTGCAACAAAAGAGATTTAAGACCCCAGGACTCAGATTCTCCTTGGGTGTCTCCTTTATATTGGGTGTAGCCAGGGGTACTCACAAAGTCTTCCAATAAATGGAACTGGCTGACTGGGTGGAGATTTGTGGAGGGTACTCTTGGCAGTGCATAGGATGGGATTTGTGCAATGAAATATCTAAACTTATTTCTCAGCCTGAAATAGCCTAGATGCTTTATGATATGCTTAAGGTCAACTTGCTACTGCTTATTCTATTCTAGTTAATGTTGGATAACGTCTCCAGTTTTATAAGACACCAGTGTTGCTAAGTGGATATTCTTACCCTGGGGTCTCAGACTGTAAAGCACAGAAACTCAGAACTTGGACTTTACAGTCAGACCGAATTACATTCTGAATCTTGCTTTATTACTCATGAGCTGTGTGGACAAGAGCAGGTCATTCAGCCTCTCTGGGCCTTTGCTTCTCATTGTATCAAATGGAGATAATACTGTCTTCTTTCAGGTTTCTAAGGGTCCAAACTATACAAATAAAATTAAGTTTCTGCACTTTCTGTTTGAAAAACAAATGGCTTAAGGAATATATTTGGTGTGGTTCAAAAAAAAAAAACTAGGTTATTTGGTAGATGCAAAAATCACTTTGGGAAACCCTAGGGGAAATACATACTCAGCCAGTGTTTCTCCATAGCAGCTGCTACTAAGATTCAGAGAACACACTTATTTGACTCTGTAAGGAAAAATATGTTATATATATATTAAGATGCTGGGAACAATGAAAACAATCAGTGATTTAAAATAGAAGCCCTAAATTAAAGTTACAATGGCAACCACTAGTACTGTGCTGGCACTTATTAGTACTTGAGTAGCTTGTCACAAGAGCAATTTCATGTGACTCCCCCCAAGAGTGAGCGGCCTACAGTTTTTAATTTGGTGATTCTTCCCAGCAGGGTGGAAAAGGCCAGGCCAGATGGTGTGTGATGGTATCTCTAAGGTGTTAGCATGTTAACACAGTGTCTAGCATACAGAAAATGCCAAAAAAATTATAGCTATGATTATGTTCAGCTCATGCAAGGGCTTCCAGGAGTCTGTGAATCCCCTCTGAAATTACATGCTGATTTTTATGTATCATATGTATTTTTTTAGGCATTGAACTATATATTTACTAAGATTCTTACATGGTTCATAATCTTTAAACATACAGAGATATTTTAACTTGTGTCTCAAATGTGGAATCAACCCATCTTTGAAAATACCTTGAAATATCTTGGGACTTATCTTTGAAAATATCTTGGGACTTACATTAAACCCATGGAACTTCACTTCAGATTCAGAGTAAACAAAGGTCAGACACATGTTTATGATAAATCATTGTAAAAATCCAGATACTGGCCTAGAACTGAAGAGATGTTTAGGTGTGAAGGCATGATAGATATATCTGCTTACTTTGGGTCCAGCTACTGTACTCCAACTCACGCATCAAGAAATCCACTTAATTGTTCTGTGGCTTGAACAGTCCAGGTTTTTTCCTTCATTGATGATCCTTGAAGTTGCCCCAGGAGAGCTGCTGGTAATTGTCAATGGTTTTTGTGAGACTTATGATATTTTTGGTGCCCTAAAAATTCAAAAATCCTTGCTTTGGGACATTGTGTAACAATCCCAGGATGTGGAGTCTTCTTATATTTGAAATCTCAAATTATACAGTTCATCTATCAGTGACCACTCCCAACCTGCCAAGTGGCCACATTTCACCATACAAATACTTATCTGGCACTTCCTACTATAATACTGACTATTCTGAATGGTGATGTTTATTTCTTACAGAGGTTAAACACTTTTTTTCCCCCTAAAAGTCAGCTAACTTCAGAATTATATTTTCTGCTCTCTTGAGCACAGGCCTCACTTAAACCACCCGACTGGTTGGGTTTTTGAAGAGTGTTGCAGTCCAGGCATTCTGTTTTTTACTCTTATTTCTTTTTTCTGCATCTCTTAGTAGTAATTTTGTGACACGATACATTTGCTGGTGTCATGGCTAACTATGTGCATGCATTCCTTTACACCCTCTAGAACTGTAAATGTAATCCAGTGCACGGCTCTTGGAGGGAGTTTGGAAAGTGGGATACTGCAAATCAGAGGTGTGGTAGGGGAGATGAGTGTGTGCAGCAGATAACTGTACTTGATTAGCTAGATTTAAGTAGTGTCGGATGAATTTGCCAGGTGAAAATAAAAATTGTCAGTTCAGTTTAATTTCATGGTGAATCAAACAAGGAAATTAGATTCTGCTACTCTGTCAGTTTGACATCCATAGCAAGTGACAATTAGAGATGATGAGAGAACTTATATTTACTTTGAAACTCTTGATTTTTCTGATAGGCATGTAACTTTTATTTACCCTTGCATTGCGAAAGAAAGTGTCGCATAACAGTGGCAGTTACTGAGGTTGCTAGAACGTTCAGAGTACAGGCTGAAGAGGCAGAAAAGGCAGGTGGAGGGGTCAGAGCTCACTTTCGTGGCATGGCATAATCAGTTTGAGGGGTACACTAGAGAAGGAAAGTCCCTGTGCTGTTAGGCCAGAGGAGTTTAGAGCTGAAATGCAGATAATAACACAGTGGTCACACCTCCTGCTTCAGCAGACAACATTACATTAGAACAAATCAAGGTCAGAAAGCTAGGAATGAAAGGGACTGACTTGTGCTGTGGCAGCCAGGTCGTTCACACTGGTTTTCATTTTCTTCACAAGTCCACAGCCAAAGCAGCGAGTGATGTGGACTCACATTTAAACACAGAGGCATTTCCAGACATTCTCCTTCACCGTTCCTAATACAGGAAAGTGGAATTTCAATCCCAAATTAAGGTTCAAGGAGTGCCAGGAAATTCGGTAGAACTGAAGCATGAAATGATCCCATGGGAAGTTGCTTCCTTGATTTATAGCAGGTGTTCTTGGCAAAGGTAGGTCTCAGTAGGTTGAGGAAATCATTTCCCACCTAGATTTGCTTCCAAAGAGTTTCAGGGCTGACTGATAGCCTTTGGATAGCAAAGACAGCATTGGGAGATACAAACAAAATGAGAGGCAAGGAGAGTGACAGAGACTAAGATATTCTTGTCTTTGATTTAATGGATAGATAATGATCATTAAAGACTCCACCATCTTGTGGGTATAAAGGGCACGACAAGGCCTGGATAAGTCAACTCACACCTTTCTCCAAAACTTTTAATGGATGTGAACACTCTTAGATTTTACACTCTCTCCCCTCTTCTCTCTCTCTCTCTTTTTAGTTGGTTAAGGAGGGCCACAATTCTGACTCTGACTAAATAAATATTTTCTATCAAAAATAATGTGGCAGCATTCAAAACAAGCTTCTTTTTTACCTTTTTCCATATTAAACTCATAAATTTTTATTATTATAAAGCAGCACACACTAAGATGATGGTAGAATAGTCAATGAATAAAAAAGCATGAATGGATACTTTTGGATTTTCATACTTTGGAACTAGAAGACCTGTATGGGAGGTTTACCAACTGAAAACTAAATCCTAAATTAGGAAAATTTGACAACTATATGGAACATATCTTTATAGTGATTGGTGATTTTGAACATGTTTCTTTAATCTAGCATAATCAAAGTTAGGCTGAAATAGAGAAAAAAAGATTCCAGCATAATTGAAGGTGATGATTTCAACTGTTAATCAAATAGGACATATGAGATTGTATCCTAATTATTTTGGAAATGTGATAATTCACCGAAGTCAAAGAGTGGAGAAAGGAAATTAATTAATTATTTATTATTTATTTCCCACCTTTCTTGATACAAATTTAAAACACCAAATGGGAGCAAAGCACATTGCCCCAGCTATATAAAATTCTTAACAATTTGATTAGTGCTTATACCAGAATTCTAGTACAAGTGGAGTACACTTATTCTAGGGTACTTGTTACATATAAATTCCAAAAGCATCTGTTTAAAGCCTTCAACACTTTAAAAATGAAGCACAATAATGATAAACAACTTGAACTTGAAATAAATTAAAAGCACACAGCTCGACACCCTTACATAAATCCTCTCACATTTCTACATCTTGTCTTTTATTGGGAGGCTAATTGATGCTTGAGTATATCATCAGAATCATACAAGCAAGATAAATATTTCCAAGTGAAAAATTGTGTAATATTTGAGAAATTTGGAAAGGGACTTTCTTACTTGGTTTTAATACTCACTGTATTCCTTAAACACTAAATGCTCCTACTTATGTTAAAACATAAGTTTATTTATCTCCACTTCTTTTCTTTTCTTTCCCTGTCACTTCATTTCACTTTATTTCTTTTTCTTTTTTTGCCAAAGTTTCTTTAAGGCAGTTAAATCTTTAGCAGACCATAATCTGAAGTTCTATTTTATTGATGGCAAATACTGAAATTTAATATATGTTCTTTAGTTAATATTTTTAAGGGGTCCCTGAAGGAAAATACAGGCATATGGCTATATGAGCTGTGCCTTTAAAGAGTTACTCACTATAAAATGCTGGAAGGCATTTATCTTTGATGTTTTCTTGGCCCCATCTTGAAATCTTTTGTGAAGACCTATTAGCAAAATATGATATAAATAGGATCTCTCTGTGGTTCATTAAAAATTTTCAAATTATGATTCTGACTTTTCCTAAAATAAATACATTGCTCTGCTAGTATATTAATTGCCAATTGGAGCATTCTCTAGCTGGACCATAACACAATGCCATGGTTCATTACCAACAGATACTCCATTCAGTGAGCCACTGGTTACAGGCAGATATTCCAAATGACTTCATAAACACAGGAGCACACACTGTTAAGCAGTGATTAATTCCTACAAGACCATGTGATACCCTGTAATTCTTTAACGGTGCCAAAGTGATCTATAGCATGAGTGCATACTTTGGCTGGCTCAGCAGATGCCCAAGGGAAGCATCCGAACATCTCTCCTTGCCGGCGTTTTGTGGGAATTTTATTCACCTTGGAAAAGGACCTACAGCTTGCACAGAAAAGATACTTTGAGAAACTTGCATGTACAGTTGCACAGGGGTAATGAAAGGACATTTCTTTCCCCTTAAAAATGTATTATTCCTTTATGGGACTCACATGATCGTTACACCCAACAAAAAGAAGTGAGGCAGCTGCCCTTTCTCTGTCTCTGGCACCATTGCTGAGAGAGATGGTAGGCCCCTTTCATACATTTAAAGATTCTTTATTCATTACACAAAAAGGTTCTTCAAAGGATACACATCAGTAGCCAGTTCCATCAAGAGTAGAACATGAACAGAATGCATTTAGAAACCAGTGAGGTTACAACAGCAATCAACGTTTTTCAGTGATGCGCTCCAATTTTAAATGAGAATTCTGGTGACTCTGTGATGTCAGACAGCGTATTTTGATTAAAACATTTCTTTATTGAATTTTTTATGGGCCCATTACTGGAGTCCCTGGATACATATAAACATTTTTCAGGACAATGCAATCCAGCCGAGAGGTGGGACTAGGCTTGGAGTCATAAAATAGGAAACATTAAACCCAGCAGTGAGGGATTGCCCGGTGTCCTAAACATCCACGACCCAGTCTCCCTGGGGCCCAAGCCACTCCAGAAAGTAAATTAGGTGCTTAGGGAAGAGTATGAGTAACTGCAGACACTGAAGACACAGTGCTGGGAGGGTCTCATTTCTAAACACCATTTAATAGAGCAATAAACATATACCTGTTTATATAGAGAGCAGACTCTGCCAAGCCCTGGCCTGGAGACAGACTGACTAGGTTCTAGGCCTAATTTGAACATTTTCTCTCTGATTTGACCAGTTAACTAAAATATCTGAGGTTTAGAGCCTCCTTGCAAATGGAGAGATACAAACCTTACAGGGCTTGGACATACCTCACCAGGTCAATCAAAAGAGAGAAAAAGAGTGTATCTGGGCAAATCTCTAAAAGCCTGAAACTGGTCAACAAGGAGAAATTGTCATTATTTTTTTTGATGAAGGCTTCAGAAGAGGCCTGTAAATCTTTAAAAAGAAAACTCTCTTTCTAAGCTGAGCTATTTGTTTAAAGGCCTGGCTGCCCTTTACCTTCTTTGTACCAATTCTGGAAGTGATGATATGAGCTCAATAGAAAATTCCCTGAATTTCTACTCAGTAGAACGCTTGTTTGGCCTGGAAGTCATGGCTCAGTGGTGAGAGCTGAGAATGTTCTTTATAAAATTTCTCTAGTTTCTACCTTGGTAAAGTTGTTCACAATGCACACACACACACAGTCATAAATGAAGAGTTACATGCAGATCATGTTTTATTGGAGAGGAAACTATAACTTTCGTCTTTTCTCTCTCTCTCTTTTTTTTTGGTTTATTGAGGTGATTTACATGGTTTCAAAGATGTGGGATGGCACTAAAGTCAAATAATTCATGTGAAATTTGAAGGAATCTTAGCTGTCTTATTCTAGAATAGCTCCTATTTCTGTATGATTTGTGTGTGTGTGTGTGTGTGTGTGTGTGTGTGTGTGTGTGTGCATGAGTGTAGGTGCTTTATGGTTTAGATGAAAATGGGTAATTCTGGAACAAGACTGTATAAATGATCCAGATTAATGAGAAATCCTAAATATAAAATAGATGGTTCATTCAAGTCATCAACTGTTCAGGAGAATATAGTTAGCTGATATTAACTTTTCAGCATTCGAGGGCAAGATTCACATAAATAGTGAAGGGCTAGATGCCATCTCAGATCATAAAATATTGTTTTAAAATCACCAGTTTCTAAAGAGGTTGTTAAAGATGATAGGAATTGATATTGATGTGTTGTTTTTCTCTTCTCTATTAAGTTATGGTGGCTAAGATGTGGAACTTCTATATACACAGAAGTGTGCACACATCAACCATTATACAACATTTTTTTTTCCTGAAGTGACTTCTAGTTGGAGGAAGTTATGGTTTACCTGATAAACAACTCCACTGACACTCTGTATTTTCACACTTTTAAAGGATTAAAAGGTTATTTTGAGTTGATCTGGAAGAAAGCTCATGCACACATATCCTTATTAGTGAATGTTTATTCCAACTCACAACCTAAAACTTAAAACGAATTGAAAAGTTTGACTTCATTGCATAAATCAAGCTAGAAAGATTTATTCATTCTCAGGAAGATTTTTTTTTTCTGAGCTTCATTTAAAAAGCCATAAGCTTTTAGTTAACCCTTACTATAGTTTTGGTTGGATGGTAAGTTCTAAGAATGAAACTTGAAGGACAGGCAGTCCTTGTTTTCAAGCTTCCTTGAGTGGGAGAAGTAGACCTTCAACTGTGCAATTACCCAGCTGACAGAGATCAGAACTTGTTAGGAAGTGGGCTGCAGCATTAACAGGGAGATCATCCATTTCACCCGCACTGGAGGGGCCGTGTTTAGTGAGATGCATTGCAGTGGTTCTGAGATCTGTCATTAGGACAGAAAAAAGAAAAAGAAAGAATGGGTGACTATGAAGAAAAATTGTAGCTTGCCAAGCAGGAAGCCTTTCAAATGCACCTGACTGGAAAATACCTGGGGTATTGCATGCATGCTGAATCCTGCGTTTTCAAGCACAGATAGTTACAATGTTAAGGTGCTTGCTTGATTTTAAAATGTTTTCATTTCCTATTTTTACTTGCACTCTTGACTCTTCTCAAATTAGTTGGACAAAAGTTTTTTTGTTTTTTGTTTTTCTAATCAATCAAGGTGCATCAACACACTGAAATAGCATTAACTTCTCTCAAACTGTAGACATTTGGTGATCTAATTTATTTGGGCCATGGGACCACTACTGTGTTTGGTTGTCTAGGTCGTTGTTAAATAAAATACCTAAGCTGTCCTTTGTTAGCTGTGTTTGTTAATATGTGGTCAGGATAAGTATGTTGAAATCCCTTGAATAGTGACCTGTCATTTACTACTGCATTAAGTGCTGCAAAGGTATGCATGTATTTCAAGAAAAGAACCCTCTGTATTATTTGCTTTGCCCCAAATACAGGTTCTCTGACTCAAATGAGCTTAGAAGACTCCTCTTGGCTCTTTAGGACAAAGCCCAGAGGTATAATTGGCCTAGTTCTTGCCTCCTTTTTACTGGGCCCCATCTTGCTTACTGCTTGGCCTTCTGTGGTACAGATGTTTCCTCTCATGATAGAGGGTTTCCCAGGCCTATTTTAACTTACTTGGCTGCATTAGATGGTAGACAAATAGATGATAAATAGATGGAAGGTAGATAGAGAGATAGTTAGATAGAAGATACATAGATGATAGACAGATTAGGTAGATAGCTAAATAGATGTAGGAAGATAGGTAGGTAGGTAGGTAGATGGAAGGATGGATGGATGGATGATAGAATATACTATCATATGATAGAATATAGCATATAATATGGTAGAGAGAAAGACATTGTTTACCTAGTTCACTTCCATCTTCCACAATCCTCTTTGTTTTGCTTCCTAAAACATTCAATTCCAATTAAATTGACTTACCTGTGTGTTTTTAAATACTCCTTAAGCAAAGAGAGCAGCCAACCTTTGTCAGTCTGAAGATGGATTTTCTGATGGTTACTGTTCTCAGAAGATTTAGCTGTTTAGAGATCATTGGTTAGCATCCTCATGTCTCATGGCCAAATGTCTGTGCCTTAATCAGTTCCAGCCTACTGAAGAGCGCTTCTGTTTTTCTGTCATACATTTCTTTGTGTCACTCTAATGACAAATGAACAAATGACCAAGACGCTGGGAAATTTTTTTTAACTCTGTTTAAAAAATCTGGCATTACACTGTTAACTTCTGACTGGGAGTGAAGGAGAGAGATATGATACGGTCACTGGGTGCAGTGTATATGGTTTTTTTCACTTTGTCCCCATTAGAATGTGGTAGTTCAAACAGCATTCTGGAATATGAGGTCTAAGAAACAATGATACAGGGAGCCATTGTGCTAGCTGTAAAACATCAAATTACTTTCAATGCGTTAGGCTGTTCTGCTTTAAAAAACCTTTCTTTGGTGTATTATTGTACTTTGTTGTTCTTACATGTCAGGATTCCTTTCAGTACTGAATGTTTTGAAATAACACGAAGATTGAGGAAAATTTGTCCTTTTTTCCACAGAAGACAATAGCAGAAAAACCAGTTTTTTTACTAATTGTAGCTGTCATACACCTTTAGGACTTAGAACTGTTTTCTTTACAATGTCAATGCATGAATATCTATGATTCGTAGTGTTCTTAGGTTTTGGAATGATCAGCTGACAAACAAAAAGAAAGAATGCACTGAGTCAGCTCACCATGATTCATCATACAATTAATTAATGTATGGGCAATTGACATGGTAGTGAGGGGAAAGCAAGCATTTTTTGTCCATTCTGATCTCTTTGTATGGACAAAGCAAAAGTACTAACTATCCCATGTCTTATGGATAAATGAAAAATTTCCCCAAATATTAAGAAATAAATAGAAGTTCTTAGTCCTCTTGACATGGATTTTGAAAAGGTACTGGTCTATTTCTCTTTCCAGCTGAGTAAAATTTTGAGGTCAATGTCTTAAGGAGCATATAATTCCTTACTCACATCAATGTTAGAAAAGGATTTAGTTCTACTGTAAGGGCTTGTTGAATTTAATTGTACCTGTTTTAAGATTTTAACCTGTATAGCATAATGACTTCATAGGGACCAAAGAAACTGCAAAGAGCCTGAGCTTTAATGTGCCTTAAACCAGTAAATGTTGAGGTGATTTGTATACAGTGAGAGATCACCCCAAAATTTACTGGTTTAAGGCACATCTATTGTCAATATCTCTTTTTGTGGGTTGACTGGGGTGGTTCTTGCTCATGTCTTTTATGAGGCTGCAGTCTCTGAATGTCCAAGATGGACCCTCACACGATGGCATTTGATGCTGGCTTCACCCGGACCTCAACTGGACTATTAATCAGATCACCTCCTCATCCTTTTCCATGGGTAAAAATCTATGGAATGTTATTTATCTTTTGTGGCTACTGCCTTTCGGTGATCTGTCTGAATAGTAGTGACAGACAGACTTGGGGTCACTGCTGGTTCTTATGGCCAACAGTCAAGAAGGGAAGTTGGTTGCTGAGTAGGAAAGGAAGACAGACTGGAGCCCTCAAATATCTTGGCGTATGTCTGTCCTTGTCTCTAACCAGTGCTGATAATCCAAAAGGTAATGCTATTGTTTGTTTCACTTCGGTCTCTCAAATCTCATGCAACTTCACTTTTAGGCAACTCTAAGATGAAACCATGTGGAATTGGGAATTCTGGGAAACACTGATCCCAATGAAAACACATTGAAAAAAGAACAATCCAGCACATTTTGCTCCTTGTCAGCTCGGTATATATCCAAGCTCTTTTCATCATATTTAAGTTTCAAGTATAGACACTAAATCATGCTTCTGCCTAATATGCATCTGTATCTTTTACAACTGAAAATATGCTAAATTCCCCCCAATAGAGGATTTACAAAGTCCCACTACATTTATTTTATTTATGATTGATGTTTATTCCTTTCACTGCTGAGCTTATAGAAATAGCTTCCTCCTAAACTTTTCTTCTAGAAATAATGATAATTATAAAACGTTTGGAATATAGAGGGAAACTGTCCATAACCCCACTATTAAAACTGCACTGCTTTGTAGATTTGGTAGGTTATTGTCCAATAATTTCCCAATGTGATATATTATTACATTTCATGAATTAATAATAGGTATGCAACTTTAATTTAGCATTCAATTTGTGGCTAAAATTACCACTATGTTTTCAGGTTGTTACATAGACTTTATAATAATGACAGCATAATATTCTACTCAGTGATTGTGGCATCAATTAATTTACTCCCATTTTACTGATGCATATTAAGATTGCTTACAATTTTTCACAAGTAAAAATATCCCATGCACTCAAATATGATGTATTTTCAGACAGGTCTATGAAAGTGATATGTGTGAAAATTGTACAATATACTTACAAGTTATAAGGACAATTCCATTCCCAAAAGCTAAAAAATTTATGAAATCCATAACTATACTTCTTTTAAGACAATATGTTTCGAACAGTTCTTCACAGAAAGCTTTTGTTCTTTTATTTTGTTATTTGTGGTAGAACACTCTCGACTACTTTAATTCTAGTGAGTGTCTGACTGAGGCTACAAATTTCCTGATTTCTTCTTTTTTTTGCAATTTTATTACATTTGTGGAACTAGTGTTTCTTATTTGCATCAGAAATTTAATTTTTATTTTTTCTACTTATTTTTACATTGTAAAGTAAACAAAACATTCAACAATATATCAAAATAGTTGCACAAATATTTCTGGACAGAAAAAGTGATGGCAATACTACCAAATTGGAATGTTCCCATGAGGGAAATTATAGCCTAAAATGTTCATTCTTCGGCTAAGGGACACATGTAGAAAAATTGAGGCTAATGAAGAAATGTAAGATTGTTGTATAATGAATATAAAAAGCCTTACAGAAGGTGAAAATACAAAAAGTAGAGCATTTTCCTAGCATACGCCAATGACTTTTCATGCTTGGCACTTTTCCCATATTGTGGAACTTTTCAGGATAAGTAAACGGATTAAATAGTACAAACAATTTTGGCCTTAGATAAATAGAAAATACAGTAGGGGAGACATATAAATTATACTGTGATTAGGATGGACAGAGAAATATATTCTGGAAAATGTGATGAGTTCTATAAAGAAAAAAGGAATTAACCATGTGAAGATAATAGAGATAAAGAATAAATTGTATATGAGACAGTTTGGAAGACAGAAATGACATGGCAGGGTTGAGGAATAGTTCAGCATGGTTGGAGTGAAGGTTGCATATGGCCAAAGAATGGGTGGGTGGAGGTATGAGTCAGCAGAGTAGCTAAAAGCGAAAAAAAAAAATCATGAAAGTTCATATGAGCTAAAATAATGGATGATTTTGAGCTTGAAAGCACTGGCAGTTTCTTCTTGGAGGCATGGGATCAACATGACCAGACTTGTTTTCAGAAAATTTTTGGCAGCTCTGAGCAATCGAAATTGGAGAAACTAGAGAAAGGTCAGTTAGGAAAATTTTATTAAAATCCAGGAAAGATAAAATAAAGGAATAAGGGAAGGTAGTGGTAGTAGGGATTGAGAAGAGGAGAAGGTGGTTACAATATCAAAGAAATTAAATCCACTAGAATTGGATTTGGATGTGCGTAATGGGCAATGAGGAAGAAGAATCTGAAATGACTTCTAGACTTTCGCCTTGGGCAACTGAGTTCATGGTGATAGCATTCTCCACGAGAGGGAGAACACAGGCAAAGAAGCAGTTTTATTGGTATGCATGAGGAGTTTAATTTCACTGATAGAGGAAACACACCCCCAGGATATCTAAGGTGAAATATTCAGTAGATAGTTGGAGATATGAATATATGGATGGACCTGGAGAAATCTACTTGGATAGTGTTGGTAATAAGGAAATTAATCTTGAAAAGAATATTTGTATAAGATAACTAAGGGATAACATGTAGAGGAGGAGCCGAGGGCCTAGGGCAAATCCTTGAGAGAGTATAGAAATTGTGTAGCCAGAGAAGGAATAGGAAATAACAAAAGGGCAGAGAAAAAGTATGTAGAGATGTTTTACCCTTTAAGTATTTTAAAGATGTAAAATCCTCTAAGTGGGAAAGCTTTCTAGTTTATGAGTCAGATAATCTGTGCTCTTGTGCTGTTTCTAGGCATGTGACCTTGGCTGTATCTCTTAACATCACTGAATTTTTATGTTTTCCTACACAAAATGAAGCTATGGGTCCTGCTGCCTGGCTTCTAGGTTTATATCAGAGAAGGTGATTTATATGAAAGCCCCTTGGGAATACTCCAAAGCACCATATAAATGGAAATTTTTATTATGTACTAAACAATGATTTCTCTTAACTACTTCTGCCCTTTCCTCTTTTCCATTGAAATGCTAAGTGGGATTAAAATTTCAGCCTTCTGTTTTTGTATTTTGATCTCTTGCACTGAAAGAAAAGTTGCTTAAAAACTTTCAGAACTGCCAAATAGTCTAGCCAAGAATTTCTAAGATATAGAATGAAGGATACACCATATTTTTTAAAGACTGGCTATGATGCACATGTAAATTCAGGCTGACATTGGGTAAATCCTAAAAAAATCAATTTTTGGAAATTTGGTTATGTGCTTGACATTACTATGAAGGCAATTGGAGGGAAATGGGTTTTTTAATTCAAAATGGATGGATGAGTATAAATATAGTCCTAAAACTATGTCCCAGTGACAGGAATGCCTGCGGGCAAATTTAAACAGCCAGTGGAATTGTCTTACTACTTGCTTCCACTTTTTTACAGACTTTCCTCCTATATCAGTCCTGTCTACTACATTTTCCCTACTAACCTCCATTCTAAAGAATTGTTCTGAGCCTGGGGAATATAATATCATGCACTTATTCATTTTTAGGTATTGAAATCTGAATACATTATTTCTTAAAGGCAGTGTTTCTCAAAGAATAGACTTGGGTGATTTTGACCCCTAATCTCAATAGAGAAACATTGCTCTAAGAGCATCTTTCCTGAAACAGAAATGCAAGAAGAATTTGATCTTGTTACAAAAGAAATGAATGAAACTATTATAGTATAATAGAAATAGTCCTTGAAATAAAAAATCCTTGATTATTTTTTTCTCACTAAATAGATGTGCAGTGTTCTTAGCCAATTCATTTAATCTCACTGAAATTACATTTGTCCATCTGTATAATGGATATAATAATAATAAAACAAAACAAAACAAAAAACCACATTCAATCTCACAGAATGGTTTGTGAGCAGAGAAAAACTGTTGATGAAAGTAGTTATCCAACTCTAAAATAATATGCCTATCAATCATCTTACATTAGCTAATGATGGAATATCTTGAGGACTGTTAACACTTTTTATATTAAACTGTATATTTTACTAATACTTTCAAAGTCAGACCTATAGATAGCTGGAATATATAAATGCAAACACAACATATTAATTATGCATAGCTAAAACTATATACAGATTTAGGTTATTATTATAAACCTATTTTTAAAAAGCTTAATATTGAATCAGAATTCCTGGGTTGGTGCTCAATAGATATTTATTGAATGGTTGAAAGCATTTGGAATGGATTTATTTTATATTGTTAGCACAGAGCTATTCCTTTTTATTATATTTTCTAAAAATTCCTCATAAGAAAAGAAAATATGAAAACATTGTTAATGCTTTATTGATGTAGCATCAGGGAGAAGTATTAATATCAGTATGGCAGTATATCAATAGTAATATGATGAATGCAAAGAGATTCTGCCTTGAGGTTCATGCAAGAACCCCCTTGAGCTTTATTCTTATGATTTAAAGGGTCATTACCTATCAATTCAATTATAATTGTATCTCAATGAAATTAGCATATGTCTGTCAATAATGTTGTTTATTAATTCTTCTAAACAAACCTACAGTATACTTTAGGAGATCAGATCTATAACCATTGCGCTCCTCAGGGAACAGTTATTTTTCACTCCTGTGGTTGACGTTTTATTTAAATGCTTTCTAAAATAACATATAGGAGTTACTAAATATAGTTTTGTACTAAGGAGTAGGTTTTCTTATGTCTGGTTTATAATGAGTATTGAATATTAGCTAGACTTTCCATGTAGAGTTGACATTACCTGCCAATGAATATTAGCAAATACTGTAGAATCCTTTTGTTCCTGTTTCCCTCACACTTTCCCTCCTTGTCTTTTCTTCTTTTCATACATCTGTCCAGCATTCATTCCTGTCTTAATTGTCATACATCAGTTGCATTATTTGTGCTACAGAACGTATGAGGTGATAGAAGAAACTTAAATTCAATGATTCTCATCTGAGAGTGTCTCTGTCTCCTGGGGGATGTTTGGCAATATCCGGAGATGTTTTTGCTTGTTACACTGGAGGAGTGTTGACCGCATGTACTGGGTAGAGCTAGGATGCTCTGAAACATCCCACAGTAAAAAGAACAGTTCCACACAAAAAAGAATTATCTGCTCCTAAATCTCAGTAGTAGTGTTGAGGTAAAGAAACCCCTTCTAAAATTTCTAGCTTTCCCATATACTCAGTGTTGACATCTACCTACAGTGTCCCTGCCAGGTGCTTTCTGCCTGATTCCTCATGACTTCTAGTATGGAATTTAAGATAAACAATTATGTTCAGTGTCCTTTGTCCTTCTATATGTAGAAAGCGCTGGATCTTTGTATTGCTGCTTGGAAGTTTCTATTTCTTCCATTGTCATCTTGCTCACCTTGTGACAAAACGTTGTTTTATCTGTGTGTGATTTATCTGTTATAGATGAACACAAATAGAGTGTCTTATATTTCTTTTTGGCAAGTGTGTTCTTATCAGAGGAGTAAGAGGTCTGGTTTGTACTCTGCAATGTTGTTTGAGAAGTACTATGGATAGTGGCTGAGATCACACACTTGATATACAAACTCTGATTTTAGAAACTGGCTCTGATGCTCATTTGCTGTGTGAACCTACGCAAGTGTTTGAACTTCTTTGTAAAATGAGGATTTTTACATGGGGTTCTGAAGATACTTACACTGATGTAAATATTGAGTTACTAGTATATTTCATCAATACAAAGATATTCTTGATTTAGAAGCTTAGTGTTATTCTACATACCAGTAAGAAAAAATGCTGCCAATTAAATGCTTATATTCCACCATGTATAAGGTGTATTCCAATTACAGATTGTTAAAATACGGGAAAAAATATACATCTTAGAACCAATAAAATACAGTGTTAGCAAATGTTTAGAGCCATGTTTGACACTCACTAATGTGCTCTCCAATATACATTTAGCACTCAAATTGATTTATATATATGTATATATATTATTTATATACATATAAACTTCCAGTACAAAAACAGGCCATACTGTTCAGAAAGCCCTCCAGAACCATAGCAGAAATTGTGCATACTTATCATCCTCTGCCAGTATTCTTCTTCAGGAGATGATTTTTTTTTTAATGACAATACTTCTATTCATACATTTTTAAGGGCCATTAATGATTTGAACAAAAATACTCATTGTGCTACTAGGTAAAGAACCCACTGAAAAACTAAGTGCAGCCAACTAACTGTGAGCAGTTAATAGGATAAGGAATTTTGGTTTAGAATGTCCTTTATCTACTTCTCTGTCTGATTTGGTGCCATGTTCTGTGTCATAGCCTGGCATATATCTTGGCTGCCCTGTGTAAGAGTAAATCATTCTGTTGGGCTTTCACACCATTCTCTGTGAACCTTTGTTTATGTCCCTCTCTTTATACTGCATCCTAGTTTTCTGTGTATGCCTTCTCCATTTTAATACCAACACCAGAGGATAGGGACCAGGTGTGTATTGTCTCTCTATACCTAATATCTGGCACAATTTCAGATACCAACTCTGTGTTGATTTATACTCTACAACGTGTTGGCCTCTTTTGTACCGTAAGATGAAGGAGGCATAGCTGGGCCAAGACTAGCAACTAAACTAAATCAGTTGGTGAAGGAGTTCTCGTAAGACACTTAAGAGAAGCCAGCGTTCAGTGTGTCATATTGGTGCATAGAAAGCATCCCTGCTCAGAAAGAGTAAGAATTTTGGACAATACTCCCATCAGTCCTAGATCCGTACAAACTACTGACTCTGAAGAAGCCTTAGCATTTGACCTCTTCCTGTGTTTCAGTGTGGAGCTGGCTTCCGGTCAGTGCTTCCTTTTTCCCTCCTGTCCAGTGTCTCATTTTGACATGGCTGATGAACTGGAGGGTAAAAACAATTTTAGAGGCCTAAAAGGTTTGCCAGAGATAACAATCAGATGTGTAAGCCAACCAGGGATACACTTAGAGTCATGTCTGTGGAATATAAAATTATGTCCTGAGGTCTGAGGCAGGCAAAACAACAGCAGGTGGATGATAACAGCTAGGACCCTATTTCTTGATGAACAAGCACAGAAGGAAGAGCCATGCATTCCAAGAACAGAATATCCAACCAAGGGATTTGAAAACAAAACCAAACCAACCTGTTCTGGGATTTGGGGATTGCAAGAATGCAGTGCTCCAATGGAGCTTAGGGTATTATGTATAAACCTTGGTCTCATTTTATCTGTAGAGATGAGACTAATATCCACCATCACGGAAGTCTATTTAGCTGTGCTCTTGACTGGATGAAACTGCTCAAATCTGGTCACACATTAGGGACAACAGCAAATAGCAGGCAGCTAGTGGCCATGTGGCTTATTGAACCCAATATACCATCAAACATAATCTTGGGATATAGCTGATAGCGTCAATGTTTTCCTAGTTAGGCCAATAGCTTTCAGAAACCTGGTCCTCTCCCCAGAAGAGTAGTAAGAAATAGTAGTAAGAAATATTATTTAGTAGATGAAATAGTAGTAAGAAAGCTACAATATCATCATAGTGGAAGAAAAAACGACTGTGCTAGTTATTGAATTTTTAAAAAGGAGTCAGAAGTTTTACATCCCAATTTATTTCCCTCTCTGAAAGGGCACTTATTTTAATACCTTCGGATCTTACTTTTTATTTGGGCAGATGGTTTGGACATTAAGATAATATATGAACAACAGATGCACACCTTTGCCTGGCCTTCACAGTGGGGAGACTGCTGTCACAAGAAATCATTAATGGAATTTAAAGTCTCTTACTTCTAGGTCATAGGTTTGAAAAGTGCTGTCTTTGGTGTATCCAAAAATCATTACTGTCTAATATGTGTGATCATCATGAACTTAGTCCTGATATTGCATAAGGTATTAATAATAAATAGCAATTGTAAGCAGACAGGAAATTATTTCTTTTTATAAATTGCCACATTGAATTATTATTCTGGGTGATATTTTTAAGTTACACTTAGACAAAGGCAGTGCAATTCTGACTGAGGTTGACCAAATTCCTTGGAGGTCTATATCATCTTCACAAACATTTCTTTAGAGACAGGGGAACATATACACCTTGAATAGCAGTTGTCCAGTAGATTAGTTTGCTTTTAGGCATGCCTTTCAAATGTTATTTGATGCCTAATAACGCCTTGATAAGAAAGAAAAAATTTGAAATACAGTAGAACTTGATGTATGGATTATATCATCACATTCTAATAGATTACCTGCCTGAAAAATATTATTAATAGAACTTTGGGGACTTGAGGAGAAATACAATGTAAAGGCATTTCTTAAAGTTCTTGAGAGTTACTTGAGAGAGGACAAGGAAAGCTGATGTTTCTGCTGGGGGCACCTTCCTCGGCAGAGTGAAGTTACTCTACTCCCGCAATTTCTTACATGTGTATATATTTTTTTATTTTGCTATTAGTAATATACAATTACACGAGCAACATTATGGTTACTAGACTACCCCTATTATCAAGTCCCCACCACATACCCCACTGTAGTCACGTCACTGTCCATCAGCGTAGTAGGATTTTATAAAATCACTACTTGTCTTCTCTGTGTTATACTGCCTTCCCCGTATCCCCCCACCCCTGCTACATTATGTGTGCTAATTGTAATAGCCCATTTGTTCCCCTTATCTCTCCCTTCCCACACCTCTTCCCCAGTCCCTTTCCCTTTGGTAACTGTTAGTCCATTCTTGGGTTCTGTTAGTCTGCTGCTGTTTTGTTCCTTCAGTTTTTGCTTTCTTCTTATACTCAACAGATGAGTGAAATCATTTGATACTTGTCTATCTCTGCCTGGCTTATTTCACTGAGCATAATACCCTCTAGCTCCATCCATGTGTTGCAAATGGTAGGATTTGTTTTCTTCTTATGGCTGAATAATATTCCATTGTGTATATATACCACATCTTTATCCATCCATCTACTGATGGACACTTAGCTTGCTTCCATTTCTTGGCTATTATAAATAGTGCTGCAATAAACATAGGGGTGCATATGTCTTTTTCAAACTAGGCTGCTTCATTTTTGGGGTAAATTCCTAGGAGTGGGATTCCTGGATCAAATGGTATTTCTATTTTGAGTTTTTTGAGAAACCTCTATACTGCTTTCCACAATGGTTGAACTAATTTACATTCCCACCAGCAGTGTAGGAGCGTTCCTCTTTCTCCACATCCTTGCCAACATTTGTTGTTGTTTGTTTTTTGGATGGCGGCCATCTTAACTGGTGTGAGGTGATATCTCATTGTGGTTTTAATTTGCATTTCTCTGATGACTAGTGATGTGGAGCATCTTTTCATGTGCCTGTTGGCCATCTGAATTTCTTCTTTGGAGAAGTGTCTGTTCAAATTCTCTGCCCATTTTTAATTGGCATATTTGCTTTTTGTTTGTTGAGGTGTGTGAGCTCTTTATATAATTTGTCAATCCCTTATCAGATATGTCATTTATGAATATATTCTCCCATACTGTAAGATGTCTTTTTGTTCTACTGTTGGTATCCTTTGCTGTACAGAAGCTTTTTAGTTTGATATAGTCCCACTCATTCGTTTTTGCTTTTGTTTCCCTAGCCTGGGGAGATATGTTCATGAAGAAGTTGCTCATGCTTATGTCCAAGAGATTTTTGCCTAGGTTTTTTCTAAGAGTTTTATGGTTTCATGACTTACATTCAGGTCTTTGATCCACCTTGAGTTTACTTTCGTGTATGGGGTTAGACAGTAATCCAGTTTTACTCTCTTACATGTAGCTGTCCACTTTTGCCAACACCAGGTTTTGAAGAGGCTGTCATTTCCCCAGTGTATATCTATGGCTCCTTTATCATATATTAATTGACCATATATGCTTGGGTTTATATCTGGGCTCTCTATTTTGTCCCACTGGTCTGTGGGTCTGTTCTTGTGCCAGTACCATACTGTCTTGATTGCTGTAGCTTTGTAGTAGAGCTTGAAGTCAGGGAGCGTCATACCCCCTGCTTTATTCTTCCTTCTCAGGATTGCTTTGGCTATTTGGGGTCTTTTGTGGTTCAATATGAATTTTAGAACTATTTGCCCTAGTTCGTTGAATAATGCTGTAGGTATTTTGATAGGAATTGCATTGAATCTGTAGATTGCTTTAGGCAGGATGGCCATTTTGACAATATTAATTCTTCCTAGCCAAGAGCATGGGATGAATTTCCATTTATTAGTGTTCCTCTTTAATTTCTCTTAAGAGTGTCTTTTAGTTTTCAGGGTATAGCTCTTTCACTTCCTTGGATAGGTTTATTCCAAGGTATTTTATTTGTTTGGTTGCGATTGTGAATGGAATTGTTTTCCTGATTTCTCTTTCTGTTAGTTCATCGTTAGTGTATAGGAATGCAACAGATTTCTGTGTGTTAATTTTGTATCCTGCAACTTTGCTGAATTCAGATATTAGATCTAGTAGTATTGGAGTGGATTCTTAGGGTTTTTTTATGTACAATATCATGTCATCTGCAAACAGGGACAGTTTGAGTTCTTCCTTGCCAATCTGGATGCCTTTTATTTCTTTGTGTTGTCTTATTGCCATGGCTCTGACCTCCAGTACTATGTTGAATAAAAGTGGGGAGAGTGGGCATCCTTGTCTTGTTCTCGATCTTAAAGGAAAAGCTTTCAGCTTCTTATTGTTAAATATAATGTTGGCTGTTGGTTTGTCATATATGGCCTTCATTATGTTGAGGTATTTGCCCTCTCTACGCATTTGGTTGAGAGTTTTTATCATGAATGGGTGTTGAATTTTGTCAAATGCTTTTTCACCATCTATGGAGATGATCATGTGGTTTTTGTCCTTCTTTTTGTTCATGTCGTGAATGATGCTGATGGATTTTTGAATGTTGTACCATCCTTGCATCCCTGGAATAAATCCTACTTGATCATGATGGATGATCTTTTGATGTATTTTTGAATTCAGTTTGCTAATATTTTGTTGAGCATTTTTGCATCTATGTTCATCAGGGATATTGGTCTGTAATTTTCTTTTTTTGTGGTGTCTTTGCCTGGTTTTGGTATTAGACTGATGTTGGCCTTGTAGAATGAGTTTGGGAGTATTCCCTTCTCTTCTACTTTTTGGAAAACTTTAATGAGGATGGGTATTAGGTCTTCATTAAATGTTTGATAAAATTCAGCAGTGAAGCCATCTTGTCCAGGTGTTTTGTTCTTAGGTAGTTTTTTGGTTACCAAATCAATTTCTTTGCTGTTAATTGGTCAATTCAGATTTTCTGTTTCTTCCTGGGTCAGCCTTGGAAGGTTGTATTTTTTAAGAGTGGTGTCCATTTCTTCTTGGTTATCCAGTTTGTTACCATATAATTTTTCATGGTATTCTCTCATAATTCTTTGTATTTCTGTGCTGTCCGTAGTGATTTTTCTTTTCTCATTTCTGATTGTGTTTATGTGTGTAGATTCTTTTTCTCTTAATAAGTCTGGCTAGGGGTTTATCTATTTTGTTTATTTTCTCAAAGAACCAGCTCCTGCTTTCATTGATTCTTTCTATTGTTTTATTCTTCTGACTTTTATTTATTTCTGTTTAATCTTTATTATGTCCCTCCTTCTACTGACTTTGGGCCTCATTTGTTCTTCCTTGTCTAGTTTCATTAATTGTGAGTTTAGACTGTTCATTTGGGATTGTTCTTCTTTCCTGAGGTAGGCCTGTATTGCAATATATTTCCCTCTTAGCACAGCTTTCGCTGTATCCCACAGATTTTGTGGTGTTGAATTATTGTTGTCATTTGTCTCCATATATTGCTTGAACTCTGTTTTAATTGGTCATCGATCCATTGATTATTTAGGAGCATGTTATTAAGCCTCCATGTGTTTGTGGGCTTTTTCGTTTTCTTTGTGTAATATATTTCTAGTTCATACCTTTGTGATCTGAGAAGATGGTTGGTAGAATTTCAGTCTTTTTGAATTTACTGAGGCTCTTTTTGTGGCCTAATATATGACCTGTTCTTGAAAATGTTCCATGTGCACTTGAGCAGAATGTGTATCCTGTTGCTTTTGAATGGAGTGTTCTGTAGATGTCCGTTAGATCCATCTGATCTAATATGTTGTTCAGTGCCTCTGTCTCTTATTTTCTGTCTGGTTGATCTGTCCTTTGGAGTGAGTGGTGTGTTGAAGTCTCCTAAAATGAATGCATTGCATTTTATTTCCCCCTTTAATTCTGTTAGTATTTGTTTCACATATGTAGGTGATCCTGTGTTGGGTGCATAGATATTTATAATAGCTATGTCCTCCTGTTGGACTGACCCTTTTATGATTATGAAATATCTTTCTTTGTCTCTTGTGACTTTCTTTGTTTTGAAGTCTATTTTGTCTGATACAAGTACTGCAACTCCTGCTTTTTTCTATTAGTTGCATGAAATTTCTTTTTGCATCCCTTTACTTTCAGTCTGTGTATGTCTTTGGGTTTGAAGTGAGTCTCTTGGAGGCAGCATATAGATGGGTCTTGTTTTTTTATCCATTCAGTAACTCTTTGTCTTTTGATTGGTGCATTCAGACCATTTACATTTAGGGTGATCTTCGATAGCATGTACTTATTGCCATTGCAGGCTTTATATTTGTGGTCACCAAAGGTTCAAGGGCAATTCCCTTACTATATAACAGTCTAATTTATCTTACTTCGTATACTATTACAAACACAACCTAAAGATTCTTTTTTTTTAATTTTTCCTCCTTTTTCTCCTCCTCCATTCTTTGTATGTTATGATCATATTCTATACTCTTTGTCTTCCTTTGGGTGACATCTTTTTAGCCTTAGGAACACTTCCATCTATAGGAGTCCTTTGAAAATGCACTGTAGAAGTGGTTTGTGGGTGGTAAAATCTCTCAGCTTTTGCTTATCTGGAAATTCTTTAAACCCTCTTTCAAATTTAAATGATAACCTTGCTAGGTAGAGTATTCTTGGTTCGAGGCCCTTCTGCTTCATTGCATTAAATATATCATGCCACTCCCTTCTGGCCTCTAAGGTTTCTGTTGAGAAATCTGATGATAGCCTATGGGTTTTCCTTGTTATCTTTTTTCTCTCTTTAGCTGCTTTTAAAAGTCTGCCTTTATCATTGATCTTTGCCATTTTAATTATTATATGTCTTGATGTTGTCTTCCTTGGGTCCCTTGTGTTGGGAGATCTGTGCACCTCCATGGCTTGAGAGACTATCTGCTTCCCCAGATTGGGGAAGTTTTCAGCAATTACCTCCTCAGTAACACTTTCTATCCCTTTTTCTCTCTCTTCTTCTTCCTGTACCCCTATAATGCGAACATTGCTGCGTTTGGATTTTTCATACAGTTATCTCAATATTCTTTCATTCTTAGAGATCTTTTTCTTTCTGTGCCTCAGCTTCTTTGTATTCCTCTTCACTAATTTCTGTTCCATTTACCATCTCTTCTACTACATCTAATCTGCTTTTAAATCCCTCCATTGTATGTTGCATTTCAGATATGTAATTTCTTAATGACTGAATCTCCGACTTAAATTCCTTCCTGAGTTCTTGAATATTTTTCTGTACCTCCATAGCATGTTTATAATTTTTATTTTGAACTCTCTTTCAGGAAGATTGGTGAGTTTGGTTTCACTTGACCCTCTTTCTGGGGTTTGTGAGATTTTTGTCTGAACCATGTTCTTTTGACGTTTCATATTTCTGTGTGGTGCCCACAAGTGTGCAGAAACTCCAGCCTCTGGAGTTGTTCAGCCCCTAGAGTGAGGTTGGAGGTCATAGGTGAGCAGAATTGGTGCCTGGGGGGAGGAAAGTTCAGTTTCCTGATTCCTGTCTGTGGAGCCGGTCTCCAGTGTCAGAGCCAGTGGGCCAAGCACACACGTGTAAACCTCTGTGCTTTGCGTCTTGAGCTGTTGTAGGCGGGACCTCCCTCTGATGCCTGTGCAGTGACTGCCGGTTTGTGAGCAGGTGCCTGCAGGGCAGCAGGAAGGTTTGGCAGGCTGTGTGTCACAGTGGGGGACCTCGGAGCTGAGTAGGCAGTCAGGGGGATGGAGCACCCGAAGCTCCTCAAAGTTGCCAACCAGCTGGGCAAAGCACGCCCAGACTATCTTGTCCAGGTCTCCCTTCTCCCGCACTGCAGGCTCTGCCCAAACCCCGCCCCTTCAGCAGCCCTCTTGCTGCTAGGAAGCCTCTCAGACTCCCTGCCTTTCCTCTGACACAGAGCAGCCCGGTGTGGATCCTGTCCTCCACAAATGGCTGGAATGTCAATTTTGCAAGCATTCCGCCTGTCCAAGCTCCCAAACGTCCAGAGCACCACACACTATAGGATTCTGCTCACAACACAGATCTCCAGGGCTGGGTGTTCAGCAGTCACAGTATTCCACCCCCTCCCCCGCTCCGTTTCTCTTCTTCCCGCCGGTGAGCTGGAGTGGGGGAAGGGCCTGGGTCCCCCCCCAGATTAAGGCTTTCCTATGTTACCCTGTTTCGTGAGCTCTGCTCTGTTCGTGAGGTCTGTTTGCCGTCTGGTTCAGCCTTCTTTCTTGTTGCTGTGTTAAGGTTAGTTGTATTAATTAACTATATTTTTGTACAATTTGTGGTTTTGGGAGGAGCTCTCCGTCTCACCTCTCACATCGCCATCTTGCAAGTCTACATGTGTATTTTTAAAATATTTATTTTTTACATTAAAAAATAGAAAAAGAGTTACATGAGTTTTTTTGGTGGGCAATTCTAGGAATTTTAATGTATACGTTTTGATTACCACCATCACAATTAGAACAGAGACAATTGCATGACCCCCCCACCAAACTTCCCTGTACTTCCCCTTGTATAGTCACACCCTTCCCCATCCCTAATCTCTGGCAACTACTAATCTGTTTCTGTCACTACGGTTTTGTCTTTTAGCAAATGTCTTATAAACGGAATCAAAACAGCATATCATATTTTGAGACTGGCTTCCTTCACTGAGCGTAACAACTTGGGGATTTACCCAACCTGTTTGGTGTTCCTTTTTCTTGCTGAGTAGTTTCCATTGTGCAAACGCACCACAGTTTGTTTATCCATTCATTCATTGAAGAACATGTGGGTTCTATTTTTTTGGCAATTATGAATAATGCTGCTATCAAGCCTCATGTACAGGTTTTTGTGTGAACATAACTTTTAAATTCTCTAGCGTAACTACCTAAGTTTAGGATTGCTGGGTCTTAGGGGACGTGTATGTTTCACTTTATGAGAGACGTTTGCCCTTTTGCCTTGCACTCACTGCTTTTACTTTTTAACTTACCTACATCATTTCAACTGAGGAGGGATTCTCATAAACAGGATATATTTTTTTTATCCATTCTGAGAATGTCTGTTGTTTAAATGGCACATTTATACTATTTGTATTTAATGTACTCAGTGACATGCCTACCATTAAATACTTGTTTCCTATTTGTTTTTACTTATTCTGTACTGCAGGTTTCCCTTCCTGCCTCCTCTTGGGATATTTGAATATTTTTCAGTATTCTACATTAATTTACCTCCTGTGTTTTTCTCTATATGCTTTTGTATAGTTTTTTCTCTGGTTGTATTAGAGATTACAAAATATGTATTTAACCTTTCATAATTACTTAAAACCAGTATTGTCCGTTTTAGTTGGGATATAGAAATCTTACCATTGGTGATTGAGATTGGATAATTCCTACTGCTTATCTACAAATTCACTGACTCTTCTATCATTTCCACTCTGCTGTTTAGCCCATCTAGTGAGTTTTTTTTTAATTCTAGTTTACTGCCTTTTTAGTTCCTAAATTTTTTATTTGGTTCTTATTTAGATCTTCTATTTCTTTGATGAGAATTTCTTTCTGTTAAACTCAGGGGTACTTGCCTCTACTTTTTCATGTATATATGTATCTCTGAAACACAATTTACTACATATTTTGAAAGCATGGATCATTTATATTCAGGATAAATGCAGTAATTTGTTTTTGATAAAAATTGTTCACGCAATCCTGATTAAAAAAAGACATATGCACCCCTATGTTTATCGCAGCACTATTTACAATAGCCAAGATAGGGAAGAAACCTAAGTATCCATCAGTAGATGAATGGATGTGGTACATATACACAATAGAATATTATTCAGCCATAAAAAGAAAACAAATCTTACCATTTCCAATGACACGGATGTAGCTAGAGGGTATTATGCTCAGTGAAATAAGCCAGGTGGAGAACAACAAGTACTATATGATTTCAGTCAGTGTGGAGTATAACAACAAAGCAAAACTGAAGGAACAAAACAGTAGCAGACTCACAGACCCAAGAAGGAACTAGCAGTAACCAAAGGGAAGGAGGTAGGGAGAGGGGGAGGGAGGGAAAGGGGACTAAGGGGTATTATAATTAGCACACACAATATAGGTAGGTCACGGGGAAGGTAGTATAGTATGGAGAAGATAAGTAATGACTGTGGCATCTTACTACGCTGACAGGCAGTGCCTGCAATGGTGGGGGTGGGTGGGTGAGGACTTGATAATATGGGTAAATGTTGTAACCACAAGGTTGTTCATGTGAAACCCTCATAAGATTGTATATCAATGACACTTTAATTAAAAAAAAGAGAAATGCACAGGGGCAAAAAAACCCAAGCGTTAAATAAAGTTATAAATGGAAAGTAAAAAAAAATCGCTCATGGGATCACAACTTATTTTTAACTAATTAGCCTAAATTGGCCAGAAAAATATTTTGATTCCTAATTGTTGACAAATCTTGCCATCTTTAGATAAACGAGCTAGCTAATGAAGATAGCCCCCTCGCCCTACCATCACTAAGTGATGAAAGTGACTAGAGAGAGGAGTCTGGGAGAAGCTTGCCCTTCCCAACTAGACAGAAGTTTGGAAAAGGAGGAGCACTTATTTCTACAGTGACTAACCACTAGGCCTGCTGAGGTATACAGCTTGTTCATTCAGATGGTGATTTCAGATCCTTGCCTCTTGATGTTCTTGGAAATAACAAAGAAAACAACCTAATGGGCACTCAGCAGGGCACCTGTCTTAGTTTAAGAGGGCTCAGTAATTAGCATCATATGCATGAAGAAAACACCAGGATTATGAGAATTTTCTATTTTGGCATTAGATACTGGAGATTAATAGTGGAATAATGATACATAAGAGCTATCTTAGTATCTTCCCTTTTATTCCCCATGTCCAATAAATGGGTCTATTTCCTTTAGTGGTGCCTGGTTCTCCAGTGGGCTTAATTTGATTGAAATGTGACATGGGCAAGGGAGATTTGAAACAGACTGAAATTTTTTCTCATTGGTCATTTTGTGATTTGCCGGCAAGATGGGACTGTCAACAGGATAGGGTTAGTCAGGTGTGCGTGAGAATAAAGCTGGATGTAGTAACTAGTCTTCTCTGTGGTGTGCCAGCCATCTCTTCCTCCCACTTCCGATCCTCTCAGCTTCTCTTGTCTGTGCATCAGTAGCCACTGTGGGGTCTGACGAACTTCCCACAGATAAATCTAACATCAATCACATTTATTGGCCGCCACATGATCACACATTTTCTTATTAACTCCCCCTCCATCCCAGCTCTACTTTCTCTATGTCTCGCTCCTGCTCCCTGGTACACAGTCCCTAATCATGCATTGGCACTTGAAAGCTATGTCTGATGTTCTGTTTTCTGGGAAACACTGGCCAGGCCACATAATAACATTATTACTTAATTAAAGGCCCATGTGAAGTATAGTAAAATATGAGATAAGCATTTGGCAGTTGAATATGGATATTAATGTTTTGTTTGCTGCAATGAAGTTTGTTTGCTTCACTTTTCAGATTTAATTTCCACTTCCTTTTTCCACTGCTGTGCACTCAAGGGGCTGCGGTCTTCAGCCACTAAACAGGTGTGTGCTGGAGAATCTGTGCTAATAAATAGTTGTTAATTACCTTTGAGTTGTTTTAATGGAAGCTTAAGTGATGCATAATGTGGAGGTAAAACTGACTTTTATATCCCCTCAGAATTACAAAGCACACTACAAACAAGTTAATAATTCTTTGGGTCCTTAAAATAGTCACATGAAGTCAGCAGGAAGCAGTTTTAGTTATCTTATATAAAATGATAATCTGAGTTCAGGAAGATTAAAAGACTTACCTTTGGTCACAGAGGAGCTAACTGTCAGAATGAGAGCCATAGGTTTACCAAATTTTGTTTTCCCCCTCGATCTTTCCATTAAGAGTTTGCAGTCACTGGGTCTTTGTAAATGAATATTTTGAATGCATCTACTGGCAACATGTGCAATAAAGTGTGACCTTTCAGTTGACGTTAATTTTTCGAAAGTTTTCTAGTTTATATAAAACAATAGGAAAAAATAATATGTGACAGTGTGAACTTGAAATCAATTAATCAATTCAGTCGAAGCAAGTTGCATTTCATCCAGACTTTCAGTTTGACACTTTTTCCCTTTTATAAATGGTTATTATTCTGAATCTGTTTCATTTGTTTACTTAAAAAAACATTTTTCAAAGCTCTTTGCTTTTGTCTTCCAATCCTTGCACATCCTCATTAAAGCTCTTTTTGGAACAAATTGTGAGATTGGCTATTTCCGCAAATAATGAGACATTTCTGTTCTGTTTATTGAGCAGTCATATTTTGCTATAGGGGACTTTGTATCTTAGCTCTCATATATACTAAGAGGATATGTAAGCATAAATAATCAAAGTCTGAGAAGCAGATACATTATAACTGAAGTACATAATGTGCATAATGTGTTAAAAACAGCTATATGTGGCTTTTTAAATATATCTGGATTCATCTTTGTATAGTACTGTAAAAAATAGTATTTTTAAATGTAAAATATTTTAAACAATCAAGCTAAGTTAAATGAAGGTATAAATAGTATTTTGAAATGTAAAGTATTTTACACAGTCAAGCTAAGTTAAATGAAAGTACAGTATTGCTTGACTATATATTTTTTCTCTTTTTGATAGTTGGTGTCTGTTTTCACCACAAGGTATCTCACATGATGGTTGAGGCACAAAATGTCTAATAATTAGTTACTGGTTAGGTATCAACAAATCCTGCTTCAGTACTTTCTGTATGTACAATAAAAGGGAAACTGAAATATTTTCTTCTGTGTGTCAACATTTTCACTCTTCGTACTTCATTAAGTCAAGATGATATAAATCTCTGAAGACCGAAGTACAAATTTTAGAGCTGTATTGATTTAACCTTCCCTTTGTAAATATTTCATAGTTCTAAATGGGCAAATGCTGTCACACACAGAACAAAGGATTGGACTTTTCTGTTGTATGAAGCAGGGGTAACTGACAGCTGTTATTATACCATTTAGAAAGTAATACATATGAAAATGTGTAAGGCTATTTTGTCACTATTACGGATGTCAAGAAAAATGGATGAAACACTGTTTTTAAAGCAAGTTTTTGTAGAGAATACTTCAAATGTGTCATTTTTTCAAATATATATATACCTTTACTTAGACAATTTAAAATTATTTTCTCTTATTACTTTTTAAAGCTGTTTATGGGTTCTTTTCAAATAAAGGGCTTTTGTTGTTGTTCGCTTTTTACTTCCCCCTCATCGACATTGTGAAACAACTCAGGATTTAAATATGTAATATACTGGTAACTTCCATAACACACACAGTAAAGCCATGGAGTTATAAAAGTATTTCATTCAAAGATCCGTCAAGGAGAAGTAACCTTTCTTATCTAAGGGTTGGGAGTATGGCTGTAAAAATCACAAATATGTTACTGTACTGTTTAATGTTTTCTTTTTTTAGGCTTTATATAAAAATTAAGCCATAATGCTGATATATGAAAACATAACAAAATTAGTTTCTGCTGCCATATAAGTGACATCAAAAAGAGGATAATTATTTGTTATTTCAATATTTATTTTGCTAAGAAAGAGGCAGAAACATGGATTATCAAGTGAGTAAAAGACTAATATCATGAGAGATCAGCATGACCTACTTTTATTAAACAAAAAGTTTGGTAATTGCACACATACACACACTCTCTAGGAAAAGAATATTACATATTTATCAATGAACAACTTAGTGCACTGAAACAAAAATCCAATCTATACTGAAGCAAATTGCATTCAGAATTCTAGGAATGCAGTGGTGAAGTTTATCTGTAAAAACAGTATTCCTGCAAACAGGGTCAAGGCTTTTCACTAGAGGGCAAACTTTAATCAGTATAGATAGACTTTTCCGTATTTAATCTGTGCTGAATTTTCTTATAAAGTTTTCCCATGAAAAGTATAATAATACAGGTATATAAAAGGAAGGCTAATTATATCCAGTTTCTTGTAGTAATTCTTCAATTTACAAGATATCTACTTTTATTATTGTATCTAGTGTGTGTCTGTATGTGTTGAGTTGTTTATGAGTGGTCACACATATGTGTGAATGTGTGATTTTAAATGGAATCTCATTTAAAGTGAGTTTTACAATCTTGACGACACTTTATTAATTTTAACATTTCTGATTATTCCCTCATTGTGATTTCTGTAGATGTGTAGGTGTCCCATCACATTCAAGCTGAAGTATGAGAAGAATGACTACTCACATACATCCCTCGAAGCCTGCCCTTTTATCACTGAATAGATACATAAAAAATCATGCTGTTTGAGAATAGTAGCCATTTTGTGATCTCAAAGTCTACTTAGTTTTTTTCAACTACTTTCTGCACACATATTTCCAGGTTAACCCTAGCCATCTGTTCTCCTAATCTGTAATAAAAATGAAATGTGGTTCCTTATTTCATCCAAGTATTTATTGATTGCTTACCATGTGCCAGCTATAACCCTTCAGTGTATGTTCAGGTGTACAAAGATCTGTTTCTTGAGAACAACCTGCTTTAGTTATCTTGTCCCCCTCCTAAATTATAAAATCCATCTGGGCATGATGTGGTCACTTCTTAGATGTAAATTACCTTACCTAGGGGTATAAAAATACTTTTACTGAAGGATCCATGGAGGAAGAAGTGATCCTCACCTAAGGTTAAGGGTTAGAGGGGTTTTTTGCCTTTCCCTCCTGTGCCCCCACAGGGGCAACTCCGGAGGACACTGTCTGTCCCACGCACTTCTAGGCGTACATGGGCTCGCGGCTTTTGAAGGGCCTGGGTTGGTTCTCTAGCCACAGGGCCCATGGCCGCCACAGCAGAGTCAGTGGGCGCGTGGGAGCCCCCGACTTCTGAGCCAGAGGGCCCCCCGTGCGTCTGCCGAGGGCTGCGCGCTCACAGGACACTGTGGGGTGCGGACTGCGTGACTTCGTCTTGATGGAAAGACCCTCAGGCTGCTGTGAGCAGGGATGGAGGGGACAGCTTTGGCCCCAATTAAAGGCAAAGAAACGGGCTAGGGGAAAAGACTGGTGTCATCTGGGGTGGGGTCCCTTCGGGTTTGCTCAACGTGTCCTCTAGGGGATGGGAATCCGTCTGGGCCCTCACCCTTAAGGAGCAGGGAGAGGAGGCCCAGGCGGCTCAGTCTTTGGAGCCGTGCCCACAGCCGAGGATCTCGGGCCCAGTCGTCCCTTTTGGGGTGGAGCAGGGAGACTGGTCTCCCTAGTCCTGAAGGGCTGAAGGGCTGCACGAATGGCGTTGGCTTCCTCTATGGCATGCCTCCCAGACAAGCTCCCTTTGAAAAATGCATTTACCAACACAGGGAGACAGAGTAAGTAAAGGGAACAGAAAACGCATACGCATCTGTTGATTTATTTCATTTATTCAACTCTCAAATGAATGTAAACACATGTATATTGAAGCCCTGGACTACAGAGTGGGTTCTAAGAGGCTGGAGGTTTCCTGCCACCTCAGAGGCACGACAGCCCCTCAGGGTTGGTTTGTGGTTGATGAAACTGTTTCTCTGGAGTTGGTATCAGACCTAGTATTTCCCCTGCTTTTGAAGCTAAACTTTAGAACTGTAGTTAGACAAAGAAACCTTGAAAATGTAGAAATCTTCAGATAGTCCAAAAATTGGTTTGAGACCTTGGGTGATCTTTAGCACCAAATGAGGAAGTATGTGTAAAATGCCTAAAAGGTGCCCAACACAGGGAAACACTAAAAGTAATTATCTGTTACTATTATTGATTCAGGCACATTTTGTATGGAATTACGTGTTTCTAAATATGGGTATTTCAGATTCATATTAAAGTAAAATTTATTAGGGTCCTTGTGTGTGTGAGGTATTGTGCAAGGGCCTTACTTAGATGTGACCACACACAATTCCTAAAATTACCTTATAACTGTACATTTTTTTTCCTTCTTAACAAGTGAGCAATTTGAGTTTCAGAGTAGATAAGCAACTTGTCCAGTGTCACACAATTAATGCTTGAAAATTCCAAGCTTAATGTTCTTTCATCTGCATTACTAATAATTATAATATCACTGTTTATTAAGCACTGAATCTGCATATTAGGACATTTTACTCAATCATATATTGCATCATTTAATCCTCATAATACCCCTAGGAAGAAGCTGCCAAAGACTCCGGTGAAATTTAAGGAAGCCAAACCACTTGCTCAAAATTGCACAGGCACAGGTTACAGAAAAAGGATTTAAATTCAAATTCATCTGATTTTGAAGTGGTCGTCCTGCTCCTTTACAATACCATTGTTTCAGAGGCTTTTTCCTACCAAGAACTTTTTTTGTTCAAAGAGCTTTTACCAGATTATTTTGGATTTCACATATTTCTTGACTCTTAAGCCCCCATTACCCCTGCTTTTTCCAGCTTTGTTAAGTGACATTTTCTCT
This sequence comes from Smutsia gigantea, assembly GCA_032199065.1. Classification (NCBI taxonomy): domain Eukaryota; kingdom Metazoa; phylum Chordata; class Mammalia; order Pholidota; family Manidae; genus Smutsia; species Smutsia gigantea. The sequence goes on from JAVSCE010019333.1 coordinate 231,144, forward strand.
GAAACTGAGTTTTGCTTCTTTCTGTTCTCATATGAATTCCTGGTGGCTTTTGTCTTTGGGTAGTCTATATTTCAAAATCTGAATTGCTGATTAGCTAAAAACCATGTCCCAAATGCTCTTAAGTGGAATATTGCATAAATAGAAAATCACAAATACTAATGCTTTGACAGTCCGCATCTCCTCTGACCCAGAGGAAGAGGGAAGCGGTTGTGGTCAGAAAAATCTCTGCGCTGTACATGCCTAGATTATGATCTTCTATTTAGTGACTCTAGGACAGGCTATTCAGCTGACCCAAACTAAGCTCTGATCTGGGTGAATGGGGAATTACTCTTTCTGGTGTAGTTTCAATTGTCTTACCATACTCTCTTCCTTTAATTTGAGACTACAGAAACCAGGGTTGGAATCAGCTATTGGAGGCAGCCATTGCAATGAAGGCCTTAGCAGGGACTTGAGCGGTGGCACATTTCTTTAGAACTACATTATTGTTGCTACATTATTATTACTAGAAGCACATACAAGGCACTATAGCATATCAGCAATTGTCTTTCTTTCTGCTACTCTTTCTGCCAGAACCAGGTTCAAATACTATTTCTGCAATTTCTTAGAAGCTATCATCTTGGATAAGTTATTTAACTCCTGTGAAGTCCAGTTTTACTTATCTCTAAGTACACATAGTTGATTAAAATTTGATAGCATGTATGTGGTGTGACAGTGCCTCTATGCAACAGGCACTCAATAAATAGTAGATCATACAAACACCTGTTGTATAGTAATTTACAAAGCACGTTTATATAAGACAAAATCATGGGAAAGATGGTCTCTCCCTCTAACACATGCCACATGCATTAGGAAACCTAGTTGCTTTTTATCTCTGTCTCCTCTTTAGACCCTGTGCTGTTCATGGCAAGAGATAGTTCTATTATTTATATTTTATCCCAGGGCCCACTAGAGTCGATGGAACATAATAAACCTTCTTCAGTATTTTTTAAATTTGAGCTTTTAGAGAGGTTCAGTGACTTCTTCAAGGTCCCTCAGCTAGAAAGTTGCCACTCAGTGTGGGATGTACTTAAGTCCAGTGAACTTCTCTCACTGTAATTTTCCAGTGGTGTGTGTCTAGTAGCAATACGTCCACTGGTGGTCCAGACCTTTATATAAATTGATCCTTTGTTAGATATTTTATTTTAACTAAAAATTCCCATCCTTTCAACTCTATACATCTAATCCAATGTAAGGTCTTAAAGTGGGTAGTAAGAGGAAAAGATAAAGGCAGTAAAAGATATGGAATCAGCAGTGCCTTTATAAAGGGAGTTCTTCTTGACAGTGAAGACTACCATTGGAGTGGCATTTAGCTTAAGGTTTTGGTAGTTCATTTTTCTTGCTCAAAAGTTTAACATTTCCAAGTCATGATTGCTGAGTTGGACACTATACATTGCTATGCTCGGAATAGTGTACAAGGCTTTCATTTATGTGGTTTGAGGTCAGTATGAAGTTCTGTAGATTTCAGCTTGATGTTTCTTATCTCTAGACAGATCCTTTCCCTTAATTGGTGTATATTTTGCCTTAGTGAATAACTTGAGAAAGGTAGATGTGAAATGCCAGGATCCTTGTTTGCAGAGTCGAAGAATGAACTTTGCAAACACTCAAGGTAGGAGAGCAAAGTTGAGAGGCTTTTATTTAGCGATAAATTTGGGAGGACAGAGTTCCTGACTGGTGCCAGAAGGGGACAAGAGATTCCCGGGGTGGTGCATTGTCTAGGGGTTTTACAGGCGGTTGACAGACAAAGGTCTAGGGATGCAGACCTGCTAAAGTGGTCCCAAAATGTTTATCTTTAAAGAGACATTTTATTATTAGTCTTCTGGGTTATTTACAAGAAATTTACTGCTCTGATTTCCTCCCAGGATAGCAGCTTCCTGCCTGGGAGCATATCAACGAAGACTGCCTGCTTTGCTCCCAAGGTGGGCTGAGTTATTGTCTGTTTGTTCAAGAGTATGTTAAGAAACTTACTTTTTAACTAATTGGGTTTTAAAATGCCATCTTATCGTCAAGATGGAATCCTTCCTGTTTTTACTATGTAGTTTTGGGCTTCCTTGCTAAATTGCCAGGTTGCAAATCACTTGATTAGGGCTGGTGGAGGAAACACAGCACCTGGGTAAAGTCAAAAAATAAGCTGGGCCCCCCAGCAGGCCAAAGCAAATCCCACAGTGGATTATCTTGCTTTGTTTTTTTCCATAGGCCCTCACCTTATTTCTGTCTGAGCCCACGATGCCTGTCTCAGAACCACCCACTTTTATCCCGCTTAACATCTCCTACATTTTAGAGGGAAATATCACAAATAATGATCGACAGCCTTTTGTTTTTTTCCTAGAACATAATTAAAACCAGACTTTTAATAACCTGACATATTTGAAAAGGACCACATTCCTTGATGAATCTGTTTCACAAACTCCCCAATAAACATGAAGGCATTGAAAAAAGCTAGGGAGTATACTGTGGTTCAAAATGAGAGAACCTGAAGCATAAAATAGGTTAAGATCTAAGTTATCTATAAAGACTTGTAACTGCTTGAAAGATGCAATATACAAACTGTTGTTCTCTGTCAAAAAATGATTGAATGAAACATGGAGGGGTGTGTGCAGTTCAGGAAGACCAATGAATTCTAAAATTAATAATTTTGTCAAATGATGGCAAATAGGTTTTTACTTGTGGGTCACCCCTGAATGAAAAATACCCAGGAGTAATTAAAAAAAAAACACTAACCCTGCTTCTGTCTTTGGGGGAAGGGTGTTTTGAATAAGCAGCAGTCTGTACACAGCCATGTCAGAAGGAGTTGTAGCAATATACATAATGGCAGTTTGCCCTTGTGGACCTGGGCAAAATTTCCAGTTAGTTCTGTGAGTCTACTTCATTACTTCCAGAACGTATGTAAATATATTCTGGATGGCTCTTTAGCAATGTCCAGATAATTTATCATAACTGTCTTCTTTCTCAGACTAAATCTGGGCAGATACATGCAATATGGCAACTATATGGGGGGTATATTATAGGTACTGGAAGTTCTTGAGTTGTTATCTTTTCTGGGACTTGCAGTCCACAGGAGCTAACTTGGACTTCTGTATCCCTCTCCTCATAGGACCCCTTTGGCACACAGCTCTTTTTGCTATTTGAACATCTCCAAATGAAACACCAAATGCAAAAATTACAAGCCCATTTATCAGAGTCTCTGTTTTAGAGGATAACAGATCTTGAGCTACCATGAAGAAATAATTTTTTCCCTTTAGCATAATTTCCCTCAGATCATGTTTAACTATTGTTACATCAGGAAGGCTCAAAATATCTCCTCTCTTTTCACTGCTCTGCTGTGGCCATTGTGTCAGAGCCTTTCTATCTAATCGTTGTGCATAGTTCATTCTAGGGAATCTTTCCAGAATCTTCTCCCAAACTTTAGTGACTGAGATGCGAACACTAGACAGAGCTCTGGAACTCAGTTACTGGGGAGGTAGATTGACTCCCTGGTGTGTTAACTAGAGCATAGCATTTATCAGATTCTGTGAAAAAAATGTATGTGCGTATAATCAGGGCTCAATCAATGTTTTCACTAATTTACTGTGACCTTTATTCTGTGACCTATAGTAAATTCCTAAATATGTTTCATCTGTCCTTCCTTCCCTTTTCCTGTCCCTTCCCTCTCTCCCTCTTTCCCTCCTTTCTGCCTCCCTCCTTTCATGAGTCAGTCAGTCAGTTCAGGTAATCAAGAAATATGTAACAGATATTTACCATTTGGCTTAAAATGGTGAGTAAAAAATAGGTATCACCTACCCTCTAAGAACTTACTCCCCAGTTGAGGAAGTAATGACTGAATAACACAATGAATTTATAAAACATTGGCAACAAAGTGTATTGCCTTAAAGTGATGAGCAGGAAACCTTATTAAATGGTTTTGAACACGTTTTCAGGATCGCATCTGTAATCCATTCTTGCTTCTTGCCCGGTTTTTGTATTTTACAGTTAATAATGTGAAAACAAGAAAAATGCCAAGAAATAAACGCTCTTTTCATCCCCAATTTTTATAAGAGTTTTCTCCCATTTTTTGGTCGTTTGATTCAGCAAGCTTATCTTTAAATCATTATAGTGGTCAGTTCCAAGTAAAGATCTGCTGACGTTTGAGGGACATGGTGGACGTAGTAGATGAATTAAAACCTGACTCAGAGAGGAGATTGTTTTAAACACATCCTCCCTCCCTGCCACATGTACATCAGCCTCCTAGTAATTTTGAAGATGAATTCAGCTGAATGTACTCGCTGAAGAGATTTTTTTCCCCCTTCTTTTCCAGAATTGAAGTGTTTGGTTTTAAGAAGAACTTCAGAATTAGGCCTTGTGTGCCTCCTTATCTTTTCTTACTCCACTGAGCTTTTTAAACATAAATGCCCTGAAGCAGCACACCACTCATCTTTAAGCACTGGAGGCTCTGAGCATGACAATCACAGAGTTCTCTTTACCACCAACTATTAGAAATAAGTTTCAGGCCTCCGTTTCTTTCTTGCACTCAGTAGGGAAAAACCACCCTCTCTGCACACCCACTCCCCATGCCTGCCCTGACTTAATTTCCACATCTTGCTTCTCCATCAACAGGACTGACCATGGGCATTGTGTCCTGGTTGTGACACGTAGTGGTTAACTAGGAAAAGCATGACTTACCCTAATTGCTTCGGAGCAAAACAAAAATCTTCCACAAAAGCAGACCCGAGCCGTGGAACTGTTGGCTTTTTGTACCAGGAGTGCAAAAATCCACTGGAACAAAGAATTCTTTCCCATTCTTCACCCTGTAGTATGAAGTAATGGTACTATATAGTATTGAGTCTTGTTTTACAGAGTTCTAGGAAATAAAGAGTGACTTCAGCACTCCCCTTGCCCAACATACACACAGATTAAAGTAAAAAGAATGTCCAGTTAAAGATGTATATTTTACCAACAGACAGTATAAAATAACACAAGTCATTTTGAAAGAGGGACTTTTTTGAAAAATAATTACTAAATGATAAAATGTGTTGTAATAATGACTCATCTATACGATAAGAAGCTCCCAGCAGTTCTCCAAGGTTACAGAAATTTCCAAAAGTATTTGTTGAGGACTGACACTCCTTTCCTAATTGTAGTATGGCATTAACATTAGACTGTATCTCTGAATGCCCTTACCCCAATAAGAGATCTTTGATGTGGCTTCTTATTTCATAGAATCTAACATCTGGAGCCTGCTCGCACTCCTAATCTCAATTTTCCCAATTCCGCTGAGTGGGCAGAATTCAAAATGCTCCCCAAGATTCTGCTGTCTCACTCCCAGATTCTGAATATGATGAAAGATCATTTCTGTGATTATGTGACATGACACAATTGACTTTAGATAGGGAGATTATCCAGGTAGATCCCATCTAATCATTTAAACCACTTCATGCAGAGTTTTTCCCAACTGGTAGGAAAAGGAAAAGCCAGAGACATTTGATGCTCTCTTGCTGGTTTGAAGATGGAGAGGCCTCATGGCAATGAATATAAAAGCAGCCTTTGGGAGGTGAGAGCGCTGCTACCCCATCCCCTGGCCATTGGCCAGCTAGGAAGGGAGCACCCAGTCTGACATCCAGAAGGAACTGAATTCTGCCAATAATTTTTATGAACTTGGAAACAAATATATTCCCAGAGCCTCCAGATAAGAACTCATCTGGGTGACACCTTGATTTTGGCCTTGTGAGACCCTTAGGAGAGAACCCAGTTGCACCCACGGAATTCTGACCTACAAAACTGTGAGGTAATAAATGGGTATTATTTTAAACTCATAATTCTGAAGCAGTTTGTTACAACACCACAAGAATATGCCATATCTTCCTTACTGCCACCCAAGCCTTGGTGATAATAAATTGTAGTTGAAAAACAAGAATTTTAAGCCGGAGTAAAACATTTTAGTATACTTGAAACATTTTCTTTTAGATGCTTGCATTTGATTGGAGAGTTTTGGAATTAAAATATGCAAGCTGAGGGACTTCCGGGAAGATGGTGGCGTGAGCAGGGTGGTGGAAATCTCCTCCCAAAACCATATGTATTTATGAAAATACAACAAATACAACTATTCCTAAAAGAGACACCAGAAGATACAGGACAACACTCAGCCTGCAGCTACACCTGAGAAGACTGGGCACCTCGCGAAGTGGGTATGATACAGAGCTGCAACCCGGTGGGAAGAGAAGAATCAGAGTGGAGAGGGAGTGGAAGCACAAGGCTGCCAAATAACCAGCCCTGGGGATCTGCGCTGGGAGCATTGACACACATCGCGCGGTATATCAGAGATTGGAGAGACAGAGGGTGGAGGATCTGAGACGGAGAACGCAAGCGGGCCCTCTCATCCGGCTCCCCGGGACAAAAGAAAAGCATGCGCCTTTTTTTCAGGGGTCTTAAAGAGATAGGGGCCCAATGGAGGAGCAGGATCGTCCCAGCGCATTTAGCCAAGTAGGCTGGGAGTCCCGGGGAATTTCTGACCCCTTGGTCAGCGGCTGGGAAAAACCAGCCACCTCCCATTCATTCCCTCCCAGGCCAGAGTCTCAAAGGGCCTGGCGGAGTGGCTGCGGTGGCGGAACAATGGAGCAGCAGCGCCACCTACAGCATCCCCACAAAATCTACTCCTGATGGGCAGGGTTTTTTCCTCTTTTTTCTTTTCTCTTTCCTTTTCTTTCTTTTTTTTTTCTTTTTAAAAGTCTTACAGAGCCCAGCTGACAGACATGGCACCTACCAGCAACCACTTCTATCGCCATGAAAAGACAGAGGAATATGGTACAAACAAAACTTAGCCAGACAACCCCAGAGAGGGAGCCTGATGGGACGGATATGCACAATCTTCCTGAAAAAGAATTCAGAACAAAAGACATAACCATACTGATGGATCTACAGAGAAATATGCAAGAGCTAAGGGAGGAAATGAGGGAAGTGAGGAAAGACAATGCAGAAATGAGACAAGCCATTGACAGGCTTAGCAACAGAATGGACAAGATGCAAGAGACTGTTAATGGAATAGAAATCAGAGAACAGGAATACAGAGCAGCTGAGGGAGAGAGAGATAAAAGGATCTCTAGGAATGAAAGAATATTAAGAGAACTGTGTGACCAATCCAAATGGAACAATATACTCATTACAGGAGTACCAGAGGAAGAAGAGAGAGAAAAAGGGATAGAAAGTGTCTTTGAAGAAATAATTACTGAAAACTTCCCCATGCTGGGGAAGGAAGTAGTCTCTCAGACCATGGAAGCCTGCAAATCTCCCAACACAAGGGACCCAAGGAAGACACACCAAGACACATAATAATTAAAATGGCGAAGATCAAAGATAAGGACAGAGTATTAAAGGCAGCTGAGAGAGAGAAAAAAGATCACCTACAAAGGAAAACCCATCAGACTTTCATCAGACTTCTCAACAGAAACCTTCCAGGCCAGAAGAGAATGGCATGATATATTTAACATAATTAAACAGAAGGGCCTTGAACCAAGAATATTGTATCCAGCATGATTATCATTAAATATGACAGAGGGTTTAAACAATTTCCAGACAAGCGAAAGCTGAGGGAATTTCTCTCCCATAAACCACCTCTGCAGGATATCTTAAAGGGACTGCTCTAGAGGGAAGCCCTCCTAAGGCTAAAAAGATGTCACCAGAGAAAATAAAATCATAGCAAAGAAAGCAGACCATCCAAATACTAACTAAAGGCAAAGAATAAAACACCTAGTATATAAAGAATGGAGGAGGAAGAATAAGAAGGGAGAGAAATAAAGAAACATCAGACTGTGTTTACAATAACTTAACAAGAAAGTTAAGTTAGATTGTCAGATAGTAAAAAAAGCAACCCTTGAAACTTTGGTAACCACGAATCTAAAGCCAGCAATGGCAATAGGTACATATCTATCGATAATCACCCTAAATGTAAATGGACTGAATGCACCAATCAAAAGACACAGAGTAACAGAATGGATAAAAAAGCAAGACCCATCTATATGCTGCTTACAAGAGCCTCACCTCAAACCCAAAGATTTATACAGACTAAAGGTGAAGAGATGGAAAAGATATTTCATGCAAACAACAAGGAGAAAAAAGCAGGTGTTGCAGTACTTGTATCAGGCAAAATAGACTTCAAAACGAAGAAAGTAGCAAGAGATAAAGATGGACATTACATAATGATAAAAGGGTCAATCCAACAAGAGGATATAACCATTATAAATATATATGCACCCAATACGGGAGCACCGGCATATGTGAAACAAATACTAACAGTATTAAAGAAGGAAATAGAAAGCCATGCATTTATTTTAGGAGACTTCAACACATCACTCACTCCAAAGGACAGATCAACCAGACAGAAAATAAGTAAAGACACAGAGGCACTGAACAACACACTAGAACAGATGGATCTAACAGACATCAACAGAGTGCTACACCCAAAAGCAACAGGACACACATTCTTCTCAAGTGCACATGGAACATTTTCCAGATAGACCACATACTAGGCCACAAAAAGAACCTCAGCAAATTCAAAAATATTGAAATTCTACCAACCAACTTCTCAGATCACAAAGGTATAAAACTAGAAATAAATTTTAGAAAGAAATCAAAAAGACTCACAAATACATGGAGACTTAACAACATTCTCCTAAATAATCAATGGGTTAATGACCAAATTAAAACAGAGATCAAAGAATATATGGAGACCAATGACAACAACAACACAAAGTCACACTTCTGTGGGACGCAGTAAAGGCAGTTCTAAGAGGAAAGTATATTACAATCCAGACCTACTTAAAGAAGGAAGGACATTTCCAAATGACTAGTCTGAAGACACAATTACTGAAATTGGAAAAAGAAGAACAAATAAGACCCAAAGTCACCAGACGGGGGGACATAATAAAGATCAGAGAAGAAATAAATAAAATTGAGAAGAATAAAACAAAAGAAAAAAACAATGAAACCAACAGTTGGTTCTTTGAAAAAATAAACAAAATAGATATACCCCTAGCCAGACTTATTAAGAGAAAAAGAAAATCTACACACATAAACACAATCAGAAATGAGAAAGGAAAAATAACGACGTACCCCACAGAAATACAAAGAATTATAAGAGAATATTATGAGACTCTATATGCTAGCAAGCTGGAAAACCTAGAAGAAATGGACAGCTTCTTAGAAAAATACAACCTTCCAAGACTGACCAAGCAAGAAACAGAAAAACTAAACATACCAATCACCAGCAACAAAATTGAATCGTTAATCAAAAAACTACCCAAGAACAAAACCCCCGGACCAGATGGATTCGCCTCTGAATTCTACCAGACATATAGAGAAGAAATAAAACCCATTCTCCTTAAACTTTTCCAAAAAATAGAGGAGGAGGGAATGCTTCCAAACTCATTCTATGAAACCAGCATCACTCTAATACCAAAACAGGGCAAAGACCTCGCCAAAAAAGAAAATTACAGACCAATATCCCTGATGAACGTAGATGCAAAAATACTCAACAAAATATTAGCAAACCGAATTCAAAAATACATCAAGAGGATCATACACCATGATCAAGTGGGATTCATCTCAGGGATGCAAGGATGGCAAAACATTCAAAAATCTATCAACATCCACCACATCAACAAAAAGAACAAAAACCACATGATCAACTCCATAGATGCTGAAAAAGCATTTGACAAAATTCAACACCCATTCATGATAAAAACTCTTAACACAATGGGTATAGAGGGCAAATATGTCAACATCATAAAGGCCATATATGACAAACCCACAGCAAACATCATACTTAACAGCGAGAAGCTGAAAGCTTTTCATCTAAGACCGGGAACAAGACAGATGCCCACTCTCTCCACTGTTATTCAACATAGTACTGGAGGTCCTAGCTATAGTAATCACACAAAACAAAGAAATACAAGTCATCCAGATTGGTAAAGAAGAAGTCGAATTGTCACTATTTGCAGATGACATGATATTGTACATAAAAAAACCCTAAAGACTCCACTCCAAAACTACTAGAACTAATATCTGAATTCAGCAAAGTTGCAGAATACAAAATTAACACACATAAATCTGTTGCTTTCCTATACACTAACGATGAGCTAACAGAAAGAGAAATCAGAAAAACAATTCCATTCACAATTGCATCAAAAAGAATAAAATACCTAGGAATAAATCTAATGAAGGAAGTGAAAGACCTATACCCTGAAAACTAAAAGATACTCCTAAGAGAAATTAAAGAGGACACTAACAAATGGAAATTCATCCCATGCTCTTGGCTAGGTAGAAATATTGTCAAAATGGCTATACTACCTAAAGCAATGTACAGATTCAATGCAATCCTTATCAAAATACCAACAGCTTTCTTCCATGAACTGTAACAAATAATTCTAAAATTCATATGGAACCACAAAAGACCCCGAATAGCCAAAGCAATCCCGAGAAGAAGGAATAAAACAGGGAATTACGCTCCATGCCTTCAAGCTGTACTACAAAGCCACTAATCAAGACAATTTGGTATTGGCACAAAAACAGACCCACAGACCAGTGGAACAGAATAGAAAATCCAAGCATTAACCCTAACATATACAGTCAATTAATATATGATAAAGGATCCTTGGATATACAATGGGGAGATGACAGCCTCTTCAGCAGCTGGTGTTGACAAAATTGGACTGCTACATGTAAGAGAATGAAACTGGAATACTGTCTAACCTCATACACAAAAGTAAACTCAAAATGGATCAAAAACCTGAATGTAAGTCATGAAACCATAAACTCTTAGAAAAAAACATAGGCAAAAATCTCTTGGACATAAACATGAGCAACTTCTTCATGAACATATCTCCCCGAGCAAGGGAAACAAAAGCAAAAATGAACAAGTGGGACTATATCAAGCTGAAAAGCTTCTGTACAGCAAAGGACACCATCAGTAGAACAAAAAGACATCCTACTGTATGGGAGAATATATTCATAAATGACGTATCCGATAAGGGGTTGACATCCAAAATATATAAAGAACTCACGCTCCTCAACAAACAAAAAGCAAATAATCCAATTAAGAAATGGGCAGAGGACATGAATAGACACTTCTCCAAAGAAGAAATTCAGATGGCCAACAGGCACATGAAAAGATGCTCCACATCACTAATCATCAGAGAAATGCAGATTAAAACCACAATGAGATACCACCTCACACCAGTGACGATAGCCAACATCCAAAACACAAACAACAACAAATGTTGGCGAGGATGTGGTGAAAAGGGGACCCTCCTACACTGATGGTGGGAATGCAAATTAGTTCAACTATTGTGGAAAGCAGTATGGAGGTTTCTCAAAAAACTCAAAATAGAAATATCATTTGACCCAGGAATCCCACTCGTATAAATTTACCCTGAGAATGCAGCAGCCCAGTTTGAAAAGACAGATGCACCCCTATGTTTATCGCAGTACTATTTACAATAACCAAGAAATGGAAGCAACCTAAGTGTCCATCAGTAGATGACTGGATAAAGAAGATGTGGTACATATACACAATGGAATATTATTCAGCCATAAGAAGAAAATAAATCCTACCATTTGCAACAACATGGATGGAGCTAGAGGGTATTATGCTCAGTGAAATAAGCCAAGCCAAAACACACAAGTATCAAATGATCTCACTCATATGTGGAGTATAAGAACAAAGAAAAAAACTGAAGGAACAAAACAGCAGCAGACTCACAGAACCCAAGAATGGACTAATAGTTACCAAAGGGAAAGTGACTGAGGAAGATGGGTAGGAAGAGAGGGACAAGGGGGAAAAAGGGGGCATTACTTTTAGCATACATAATGTAGGGGAGAGCATGGGGAGGGTGTACAACACAGAGAAGTAGTGATTCTATAGCATCTCACTATGCTGATGGACAGTGACTGTAGTGGGGTTGGTGGGGGGGACCTGATGAAGGGGGTAGTTTAATAATCATAATATTGCTCATGTAATTTTACACTAATGATACCTAAATAAATTATAAAAAAAAAATAAGTGTTGTTTTGGAATAACTCTGAGGGCTGCTGGGGCTGTGGGGACACAGTACCCTTAGGAAAAGAAATGTGTCGGACTTGTATAGTCAAGAATTTGCATACTCTTTGACTCAGTAATTCAACTTCTGGGAATCTAGCCTAGGGAAATGGCCCCCACACCTGCAGTAAGGGTGTCACTATGATGTTTATATTGACAAAACTGCCACGTGCATTGTCATCAACCTGGGAATGTTTCAATAAATTGTTATATATCCAAACGAAAAATAAATAAATAAATAAAATAAAATATGCAAGCTGTGATAGTCTCTTATTAATGAGTGTCCATCATTGTCTTATCATAAATTCAGAGGTACATTCAATAACTATTAAGATAGAATATAAGCATTCATATGCTGAGTACAAAAGGAACCCTCCTTCATACATGCAATGTGCTTCTCTTTCTATCTAATAGGACTTGACAAGAATGAGAATTAGGCTGTTGGCCTTGGTGAGACTGAAATATTAAGTAAACACCACAGATATTTATTTATCAATGCTAGATATTATTAACATGTTTACAGGAATTTAGTTTTGCAGTAAATGCTTTGCTATATCATTTAATTTTTGATTCATTTATATTTATCTTTAGGGAAATAGTGAAGTATTTAGCATCAATTTTAAATTTACTATATGATAAAATGTGAATGTTTTTATGGAAGCACACCCTGTAAAATAGGCTTTATTGGATGGGTTCATTTAAGTTTATCAATAGAAGAAAGGTACATGTAATGATCATATAAGTCTTGGTAAGAGTATACATTCAGATTCTGTTTTAATCTGGGAATGACTTTACTATTTAATTTGTAAGTGTGAATAATTAGCCTTGTTTATTGGTTTTTATATATGTAATAAAAGGGTTTTATATAAAACCTTGAAAAGTAAAACTTCTCTAACAGATGTTGAGAGAACATGTTCTGATTGAGTATTCTACTTAACTGTGATTTTTTTATTTTGCCCATGGTAATTGAAAATCTTTCTCAAGTATACTATTCTACTTTCTGGCCTTAATAAGTATGCTGTGCAGAAAATGAACATATTTTGAGCTCTCAAAGGTTCAAAGTTATTAACTAAAGGTTAATGTCAACAACTTGAACTCATTCATATATTTAGATAGTTGTTTTTAGAGTAAATTCATATGTATTTATCTGAACCTTTTCATGTATCACCAGAAATTTTCTCTTAAAGTATAATGTTGTGTAAAAGTTTTTTTTTATTTTGGTTCCAGGTAACTGAAGAGCATATGTGGGTGTGTGTGTATGTAATTATTATGTTTAAAATCCAAAAAGCTGTAGAAAAATAGAAACACAAAGAGAAAAATATAAAAATCATGAACAGTCTCATCTCTTGGGATATATTTATTTGAGTTTTTTTCTATTCATGCAATAACATTAATTGAATTTAATTATATTTAATATACTTGTGGGTAAAATTGTAACATTTCCAGAGTATCCCACCTGGCTTTATTGTATTTGCATATCCTCAGGGGTGGAGAGAAGTTCATCTCCATGTCAATGGGCAATCGAGGGCGTGTCTGAACCTGAGAGGTTAAGGGGAGGGGCTTGCTTGCTGGTTTGCTTCTTTCCAGAGCAGGAGAGATAGAGAGCACTGGACTGCACTTTGTAAGCAATAAACGGGTTTTAAACTTTATTTCTCCCTTTGACTGATTTCAGTTTTTAGAGGTATTTTGCCCTGGGATTTCCTTACACCCTCTCATCTCTTGGGATATATTTGTTTGAGTTTTTTCTATTCATGCAATAACATTAATTGAATTTAATTATATTTAATATACTATATGAACTTTATTAAATATTAGTTAAACAATAGTTACATTTATCAGATTATATTTATTTAACATTAAATGATAAGTATAGAATGCTTATGCTAATACCTTAATTTAAAGAAATATTTGAAATGTGGGTCACTCATAGAAGAAATGAAGAAATTACTCTTTAAGAAAGAGTAGGGGAGGAAAGGGTAGAGTGTTAGAACTTCAAACATAAATGTAGGCTGCCTCTTTCTAATGGAAGAGAGAAGTGACTCAGAGTAATGGGTAATTTAGAAGGTGTTTATATTAGTCTTGGAATGTCGTCAGAGAAGCAAATACACACACATACTCAGACACATGTATAGCCCCCCTGGACCTGGGTGGGTGGTAGTAAGGAAACACTGTGTTCCTGAGAGTAAACCACAAAGAATTCCGTCACTGATGAGTAATTGAGGGTGACTTTCTTCTTAACAATGCACAATCTGTTCACATCCTTGACATTCAAAGAAACCAGTGTAACTGCACATGGAGGGAATTTTTTGAGCGTTCTGAGGGATAGCTTTTTTTTGCCTGTTGGTTAAATCATAGATTTTTAGAAGTGGAAAGAATCTTAGAAATATTTTAATACCACCTCATTTAATGAAGGAGGATATTAAAATCCAGGGAGGTAAAAGGGCATGCTGAGAATCATTAAGCCTTTCTAATAATGGGCAACGACTCAACAACTCTTGTCCCTTAATTTCCGGTCCCTTGCCTTGAGTCTATGATGAAATCAACTAATAAACATTTACTGGGGACCTTATGTGTTCAGGAAGATGTTTAAATGTAGTGATAATAAAGAAATTTATTGCAATGTCTCTGTCATCAAGGCATTTACAAGTATGACTCAACTAGAAAACAAAACCATATGTTATTTACCTAATAATCATGTGAATTAGACTGACAACTATAAGAAATACTAGAATAAAGAGATTATTAGACTGGAGCCATTAGAAAATGTTGTTTTGAAGAAGTATCAATTTTAGAAGTAAATGGAATTTCTTTTCAGGGTTTGAAACTGAATTGCCTTTGGAAATACTTTTCCCAACAATTTTTACTTTTTAAAAATGCTATGCTTGTTACTGTTTAAAATATTGTTGCTCATTTTGTTTTATTTCACTGTTATTAGAGAACATAGTCTACATAATTTGTAAAACTTAATACTATGAAGTTTTTATTACGATATTTGGGTTTTTTTTGCTGCATTTGACAGCTGCTTCAAAAAGGTTTACTCTGATGTATTATTCAAATCTTCATTATTTTTACTTTTCTATAATTTATATACACTTCTTAGTTTATTTTTCTATAAGAACTATGGTTCTATTAGTATTTTCTTATATCTTTTAATTTTTGCATCATTTATTTTAATACTATAAGCACATAAATGTTACCAAGTTTTATACCTTCATGGTGATTTTTAGCTATTAATATCCATTGTAATACCTATTAATTTACCATAAATATCAAATGGCCTTATTTCACTGGATAACTTTTTCCTTAAATTTCTCTTTACCCTAAATTAATTTCTTTACTTTTATTGGCCTATTGACCTTTGCTCAATCTTTTTCTGTCTTTTCAGCTTAGGTGTAATTTTTCAAAGTGTTGAGGGGGTTCATGGCAATCTTTCCAAAATTTTTGGCATATGGACTACTTTGATCTGAAAGCACTTGAGACACTTTAGGTCAAGAGAAACTTTTCTCTCTCTATTAATTACATGGAAGAATCTAAACTGTGGGTCTTTCCCACAATAAGAGTCATTACCATAGATAGTTTATCTGAATGACCCAGCTGTAGGGCAGGGCAGACATTTAATTACTAAACATCTGGTCTTTTTCTTCTTGTGGTAGGCATTGCCCTCAGCATTGTCTTCCCCCCTTTGAAGTCCCAGGCTCCTATCCCATTTCTTAGCTCAAGATGACATATATACTTCATTTTATCTTTCTATCTTTGAACCTTTCATGTATGTGGGGTTCCTGTACTATGAATTTAAATTTGATTTTCTCCTCTGTCAATCTGCCTGTCAATTTACTTCTTAGACTAGCTGGAAGAACTTTTGAAGGGTAGAGGAAAATTTTTCCTCTTCCACAATAGTTCATAGCTTTTTAACATTATTTTGGTAACAACTGTATTTGAGATATAATTCATATACCTTACAATTCACTCATCCAAAGTATAAAATTTAATGGCTTTTAGTATATTCACAGAGTTGTGTAACCATCACCATAATTTTAGAACCATTTTATTGCTTCAAAACAAAATCCTGTGCCTAGTAATCATCATGTCCCAATTAATCCCATTCCTTGCCAATCCTAGGCAATTACTAATCTACTTTCTGTCTCTATAGACTTGCCTATTCTGGACATTTCTTATGAATGAGTCATACAATATGTGACCTTTTGAGTCTGGCCTATTTTTGTTTAGCATAATGTTCTCATTATAACATCTATTAGTGCTTCATTCATTTTTATGATTGACAAATATTCCATTGTACATATATATCATTTCTTTTATCCATTCACATTTGATGAACAATTGTATTATTTCCACTTTTGAGCTTTTATGAATATTGCTGTTGTGAATATTCACGTACAAGTTTTTGTGTGGACATTTGTCTTGTGTGTATGCCTTGGAGTGGGATTATTCGGTCAAAGGGTAAATCTGTGTTCAGTTTTTTGAGGAACTGCCAGACTGTTTTCCAAAGTGGATATACCATTTTACATTCCCACCAGCAGTATGCTAGAGTTCTCATTTCTCTACACTCTTGTCAACACTTGTTATTATCTGTGTTTTTTGTTATAGCCATCCTAGTGGGTGTGAAGTGGTATCTCACTGTGGTTTTGATTTGCATTTCCCTGCAGATGAATGATGTTGGACACTTTTCACATGCTTCTTGGCTCATGCTTGTATATCACCTTTCTGGAAATGTCATTTGGGTTTTTCTTTTAATACAGTATGAGGATCATTACTTGCTAAGATAGAAAATAGAGCTATTCACATTCATTGACTAAACCAATACTTATCTATTTAATGTTTTCTATTTTTTGATATTTTACTGTGTGAACTTTATTTCTTTTAACTTTCCCAAGTGGTTTGATGGTTATGAATACTATTTTCAACCATTCTGATGGTTCTATTTAAAATTTGTGAAATCTTTTCTTTACACATCTCTGGTTATTAAAACAAGTTGAAAATTCAAAAAATATCTTGAGTTCTGCTAAAGTAAAATGAGGCATTTACTAAACTTTTCACTTCCATTTTCATTCTTTTCCTAGATTGTGTGTATAGAAGCTCAAATTTGTCAGCCAGATTACTGTTACTAGATTATCAAATAATCATGTTAAAAAATCTTATTTTTAGGATTGTTTTGCATTCAGTTCACATTTAGTAAGACTAAGTTCTATTTTTAGTTGGTTTCAATGTGTATTTGAATTTTTAAAAATCTTTTTCTCCTTTATTATGCTATCATTTTTGATTTATCACTTGGCCAGTTCTTGTGTACTGTATAATTGTCTCAAGAAAGGCATGAATTGATATATATGAATATTGGGATAACTGGAAAAAATTTGTTGCTTTCATATGTAAATGAGCAGTAAAAGTTTGGATTTAAAAAAAAAGTTTGGATTTATAACCTTTTACTTCAAAGATACATATTATTAACATACTGTATATTGGTAATTGAGTCTGTAAAATAAGATTGATAATAAAACATAATTTTTTTCATTTTTGATTTCTTTTTTCTTCCCATATGTTTAAGGATTTTTTTATTATTCTTATATCCAATATTTTCCAGAGTATGTTTACATATACATTTCTTATTTTGTCATTTTGACTCTTCTTTTCATGACATTTCTCTGTTCTCCTTTATTTTTACAGTTCCTAAAAGTATTTTTAATTCTACCAATTTGTTTTTATGTCAGAATTGCTTTCTTCCCTTAAAGTAATTATTATGCTTTAAACTAGCTTTCTGTCATCTTTGAATTCAATCTCATTCATTTTCATTAAATTTTATTCAGCCAGTATCTGCTGATCATCAGTATCATATTCTGAGCTGTGCTGAGGATAAATTATGGACATAAACCTTCATTCATAGAACTTACAGTTTAGTTGACAAAATCTTCGGAGTTGTTGCATGCACTGGAAGGGGAAGTACATGCTTCTAAGTAGGCATGAAATGAGGAATCTTATTTTAACGAGGTAAGGGAAGGCCTTCTGCAGAAAGTAAAAAGTAGGGTGAAACTTTAGAATGGGTGCTGTTAAATGAGTTCAGGTCACAGGGGTATTTGTAGTGCTTCTGTCTGGGGAGTGCTGAGGGACAGAGGTTACTCAGGCCATCTGAAAAGCACAGTGAAACAAGAATCAGATTTGATTTAGTAGGAGTCACCAAACTATAAGCTGTCAGCTGAGTTTGTAAATAAAGTTTTATTAGATTATGGTCTTGCCCACTTTTTAAATATATTGTCCATGGCTACTTCCATGTGATGATGGCAGAGTTGATTAGTTGCAGAAGAGCTTTATAGCCCATGAAACCTAAAATTTTATTATCTGGCTCTATATAGAAAAATTTGTCAGCTCCTGCTACAAAGGGACAAAAATCCAGTTTTTAATCTGTCTGTCTGTCTACTTATAATGGTAGGAACAAAACCCAGGAAGAAAGTAAATTCATATTGTTGCTATCTTTGAGCCCTATGTGCAAAACATAGGTAAAACTCCTATTTTCCCCCTAACCAATATTATCCATGGATTTATAGTTTATGGAAATGCTCAGATCTTATCAAAAACTAGTCTGTGAGCTTTTATTTTTTTATGTATATTGGTATTTTGGAGAGAAATTATGAGACCACGGGAAAATCTACACAGATGTAATTGTAAAATTGAATTATGTGTGTCATTTGAGATCTTAATAACAGACTTAATCTGTCTTTGTTGGGTTAGGAATTGATGATATGGCTTAACTTTTACCTTCTGGGATGCTCTAATCTAGTTTTTAATACTATTATTCCTTCAATTCACTGGTCTTAAAATCCTCCAGTTAATCTTGACACTCTTCTCATTCTATCCATATCTCCTTTCTCTCCACTTGGAATAAAATAATCCAAGCCCATATGGAGCACATGGGTGTGTTCCTTGTTCTCCTTTTCTCCAGTTGCCCTTCTGCAAATATCTATCTGTGCACTTTGGCAGGTTAAAGCACAGACCACTTTACACTGGTTCTTCACTCTGTACTCTATTCAGAAAACTCCCAGGTTATCCATTCCATATAGTAGGGTTTGGCAAACCATGACCTGTGTGCTAAATCTGACCCTTTGTCTGCTTTTGTATTGCCTGTGAGCCAAGAATGATTTTTACATTTTTAATGATTGCAAAAAAAAAAAATCAAAAGAATAATACTATCTCCTGATGTGTGCAAATTATATGAAATTCAAATTTTACTATCCATAAATACAATTTGATTAGGACACAGACATGCTCATTCATTGATATGTCATCTATGGCTACTTTCACCTACAATGGCAGAGTTGAGTAGTTACAACAGAGATGATGTGACCCACAAAGTCTAGAACATTTACCGTCATGTCCTTTACAGTAAAAGTTTGTCCATCTCTGGCCTATAGTATTAGTTCTAACTTCTTGGCCTCCTATCACATGTTTTATATAATCTGACCCTAGTAATTTTCTAGCCCCATCTCTCCCCATGTAAATCTTCCGTTAAGTTGATTTTTTTATCCTTAGAAAAATGTGACCATTTCCATTTTTACTTTTCTCATATCATGGCTCCTGCCTGTAATTTCTGGTTCCTTGTTTCTACTTAAGTACAGCTTTTCCTTGGTGATTGATTAGCATTTAACCTCACTGATAAAGTCCTTCCTGATTTGTTCCCCTTTCAGTGTTTGACACATAATAGCTGATTCTTTAGTCAAGATAATTAATTCTCAACTATGAGTGGTTTAATTACATAATGACATATTTGTCAATTATGTCATAGTTTGGGTGTTTGGTAGGCAGCCAACCATGTGTCTCTTTCATCTCATAGTACAGTTAGTTTTTATACCTTCAGCGGAGTACTTTGCTGGAATCTGTGCATTCAAAAACAAAGAGAATAAGAATGATTGGCTTAGGAGCATACATGATTTCCACTTACATTGCTTTGAGCAGCATCTAGCTACATGACATCTAACTAAGTGCAAGGAAAAGCTGGGAAATGTAGCCTTTCAGTGCACTCTGGAAGAGGAAATGGAAGTGGTGGGCATCTAGTTGGGTTCTACCACATTACCAAATAGATGTTAACTGTTCTATGACTCTTTGAGGCAAAGAAGTATACTCCTATTTTTATTCCCAGTCATATAACACAGTGTCTTGTGCATTGTAGGAGTTAAGTAAATATACCATAATTGTATTTATACTGACTCCCTATAAATTTTGAGTGTGCAAAGTTCTCTTTAAAAAAAATTATTGGCTCAACTGTATTAAGTTGCATACACTGAAGCAATTTTAATGACTTGAAAAACTATCATGTTAGGTTATACCTACTAACAGAAATATCTTAGGAAGGTTCTTGCCCCAGGGCTTCAGTCTTCACTGTAGGATCACATAATTATCCATTGACTAGATTTGTACTCTTTTTCTACCAAGTGTCTCATAGATCCTGAGATGTGATTAAGATTGTAATGGAGAGAATTATGGAAGGTAGCAGAATAAGAAGTACCAGGAATCTGTCTTCCTACCTAGACAACAAATGGGTTGGCAGAATCTGTCTGATGTATTTATTTTGGAAACCTGGAGTCTATTGAAGGCTTGCAACTATTAGGGGAAGTCTCGGGTAGTAAACTGTGGATCAATTTCTGTTAATTTTAGCTTGTAGGTTAGTAGGAGCTACTCATAATCCACATTTCTGAACCATGGCAGACAGCCATGGTTGTATCCCTGGAGCAGCATGCATGCAGTTTGTGGGAACCCATGTTGTCAATCCTGTCCTCCAAATAGCACAGATCTATGTTCTGATTGCTGAGTGCTGCTTCTAATCATGGAGATGCAGACATTGAGACCTCACCTGATTGTTGCAAGCACCTCCCCCTCCAGCTGAAGTGAATTACAGGAGATGGAAAGGGTTACCCAACTTCCCCCAACCCTTATTTTTCTCTTTTTACCTATTTTGGAGCCAGACATTAAAGACTAAAACATTCAAAAGCAACTGCATATATATGGCAAAAATTAGACATTGATGATACATGCCCACAGAAAGATGAAAACTCAGAAAAGAACTGAGAAGACCTGAGTTTACACCTCAGGCTGATCCACAGCACAAAGACAGCATATAAAAATCAAAGAACCCAAACCAATAGGCAAAATAACAAAAAACAACAAGATTAGGGAAGGGGGACATTATAATTTCCAGAACTACCACATTATTAAAATTAAATGTCCAGTTTTTAACAACAACAAAAAAATTCACAAAGCATAGAAAGAGAGAAAAGTCTGACCCATTCAAGGGCAGAAAATAAATCAACAGAAATGGCCCTTGAAAAAGAGCTGATTGCAGATCAACTAGGTGAGAACTTTAAAAGAAATTGTCTTAAAGACGCTCAAATAACTAAAGGAAGATGTGGAGAGAGTCAAGAAATGATGCATGGAAAAAAATGGAAATATCAATAAAGAGATATGAAACCTAAGAAGAAATCAAAAAGAAATTCTGGAGCCTAAAATTTTAATAACTGAAAAAAAATCCACTACAGGCAACAGTAGGCAGATTTGAGCAGGCTGAAGAAAGACTCAGCAGACGTGAAGATAAGACAATTGAAATTATGTAGTCAAGAAAGAGAAATAAGAAGGATTGAAGAAAAGTGAACAGAGCCTAAGGGACCTGCAGAACACCATCAAGCAGACCAGTATATATATTTGGGGTCCTAGTAGAAGGAAAAAGAGAGAAAAGAGCAGAGAGAATATTTGAAGAAATAATGGCTGAAACCTTCCCACTTACATTTGATAAGACATGAGTATAAATATCCAAGAAGTTCAAAGAACTCCAAGTGAGATTAACTCAGAGACCCTGATGAGACACATTATAATCAAACATTTAAAGGCCAGACAACAGAGAATATTGAAAGTAGCAAGAGAGAAGTGATCTGTCACATAAAAGAGATCTTCAATAAGATTATTAACAGATTTTTAATTAGGAATTTGGAGGCTGGAAGGTAGTGAACTTATACAAAGCACTAAAAAAAGTAAACTGTCAACCAAAAATCCTATATCAAGCAAAACTATCTTTTAAAAAGTGAGGAATAAGAAGACATTCCCATATGAACAAATTCTGAGGAAGTTCATTATGAAAATGAAAGGATGGAAAAAGATATTCCATGCAAATAGTAACTAAAGTAGAGAAGATGTGGTTGTATTAATATCTGACAAAATGGATTTTAAACAAAATGTTTACATAGCACAAAGAAGGACAGCATATATTAATAAAAGTTCCAAGACAACAAGAAGACATAATATTATAAACATTCACACATCTACTGACCATTACAATATATGAAGAAAAGCTGACAAAATTGAAGGGAGAAACAGACAGTTTGACAGTAATATTTGGGGACATCAATACACTACCACTTTCAATAATGCATAGGATAACCATACAGAAGAGAAGTAAGGAAGTAGAGAACTTAAGCAACATAATAAACAAAGTAGATATAACATATGGAACACCCTACCCAGTAACAACAATGTATACATTCTTCTCAAGTACACATGCAGCATTTCCCAGGATAGACCATATACTGAGCTACAAATGAAGTCTCAATAGATTTTAAAAGATAAATATCATACAAAATATTTTGTTCAACCACAGTGTGCTGAAAATAAGAATAGAATTAAAATGGTAAAATTCAATTTGTGGAAATCAACACCCTTTAAATGATGAATGGATTAAAGAAGAAATCATGGGAAATTGGAAAATGCTTATAGATTAATGAAAATGAAAATGTAAACCTATAAAATTCTTGAAGAAAATAATAGGGCAAAAGCTTCACAATATTGGATTGGCAATGATTTCCTGCATATGACACCAAAGGTACAGGCAACAAAAGAAAAAAATGGACAAATTAGACTTCATGAAAAATTTTGAAAATTATGCATCAAAAGACAATAAAGAGCAACCCACAGAATGGGAGAAAATATTTGCAAATTACATATCTTTTAAGGCATTAATACTTAGAATATATATATAGGACTTCAAAAAACTCAACAACAAATAAAAAGAAATAACCAGATTCAAAAATGGCAAAGGACTTGATTACACACTTCTGCAAGGAAGATATACAAAAGGCCAATAAGCACATGAAAAGATGCTCAACAACCCTAGTTACTAGAGAAATGTAAGTCAAAACAATAGTGAGATACTATTTTGATGGTTACAACAAAATAACAAGTGTTGGTGGAGACGTAAAGAACTGAAACCCTTATGCACTGTTGGTGGGAATGTAATGTACTGCTGTTGTAGGTTATGGTATGGTGCTTCTTCAAAAAATTAAAAATGGAATAACCATATGATCCAGCAATTCCATTTCCATGCATATACCCGAAACACTTGAACTCAAGTGTCTTGAAGAGATATTTGTACACCCATGTTCATAGCAGCATTATTCACAGTAACTAAAATATGGGAACAACCTAAGTGTCCATTAATGGAATAAGTGGATGCAAACATGGTATATACATATAAATGAATATTATTCAGCCTTAAAAAGGATGTAATTCTGTCATATGTCATAACATGGTTGAACTACTGTGCTAAGTGAAATAAGACAGTCACAAAGAGACAAATTAAAAATTGTATAAGTATGAATCCACTTATATGAGGTACTCAGAATTTAAACTCAAGAGAGAAAAGAGAATGGGCAAGGGATTGGGGGAGGGGTGAATGGGGAGTTATTATGTAATGGCACAGAGTTTCAGTTTTATAAGATGGAAAGAGTTATGGAAATGGATGGTGCAATGTTTGCTGTACATTATGAGTGTATTTAATATCACTGAAGTGACACTTAAAAATGGGTAGGGTGGTAAATTTTGTTATGTATATTTTACCACAATAAAAAATTGGGGTAGTGAGGAAAGAGTTTTCAGAAGGCATCTATTCATCCCATGCTGTCAAGGAACATGGCACAGATGATGGAAGAAGTTTACACCTGCCAGCTGTTTCTGTTTTATTTCACAAATGTTTAAATATCACTGGATCTTAGAATTTCTTAAAAAATGCAATTGCCTAAAAGTTATAAAGATACAGAAATGAACTGACAATAATCAAATGATAGATGCATGACTTCAATAGGATAGAATATCATTTTTTAAAGTTGTGAAACTTGATAAAAACCAAAATGTTTATTATGTAACTCCAAGAGGAAATAGAATTATCATGCCCATTGTGGTAATAATAATGTAAAACAATATATAACATGCAAAAATGAAATTGTAGTTAGGCAGATTAAATCCTGTATCATTAATAAGTTTCTCATTTATTCTTGTTATGTTTTCTCTTATGTTTCAAATAAGGAAACTACAATCCCCCTTAGAAGCCAAACCGTTTACAGTCTCAGGAAGCCTCTGTTTACCAAATTGTTGACTCAACCTGTGAAAGTTTATCCTTATAATTTAGCACTCCCCTAATGCTCTTACATACATAATTTAATTTGATCTGCCTGTTTGTTCCTTCTGTCAAACGTTTGCCTTTGAACAAAGTCAGTTGCTGGGTTCTTCAATTAGAGACTAGTTAGTTCCTTGTGTCAAATTGTCCGCCTCACCCTGTTCATTACTCACCTACTGGGTATTGCAATAAAGAAGGCAGAAGCTATTAAAAAAGATTGTATTAGAAAGTCTTTAAATCAGGCAACAAATCCATTGATAAGAACAAACTCTAAATTTGCTTTGGATATAAGATTTTCCCAGCAACGACAAGTCTGAACAATAACAAGTGTCTCTCTTACTCAGATGACCCGTGTGGCATTTTACTCGCACCTCAGAGCGATTGTGTTCTCCCTGCACTCAAGATTGACTCATCATTATAGTTTAGCTCCTAATGAACGCTGATAAAATATTCAGGGTGCCTGAAATTTTTGTCTTAAAGGAGTCTTGAAATGATGCTCCTGAGTGTATGACTAAAGGTATCTGATAATAAAAGTACATAAAAACAGGTCAACAAAATGAAAGTGTACATAAAAATAGTCTCCATGATGACTTCTAGAGGATGCTTGCTGCTGACCTAGCTGTTATTTCTTCTTTAAATATTAATTGTTGATTTGCTGGTTGGAAAGCTTAGCTTTAAAGTACAGATAGGTCTACAGCTACAAATTTCTGATTTTTTTTGCTTTTATTTATTTATTTATTTATTTAATATAATTTATTTTATTATCATTAATCTACAATTACATGTGCAATATTACGGTTATTAAACTACCCCTTCATCAGGTCCCCCCCACCAACCCCATTACAGTCACTGTCCATCAGCGTAGTGAGATGCTATAGAATCACTACTTGTCTTCTCTGAGTTGTACTGCCCTCCCGTGCCCCCCCAACATTATATCTGCTAATCGTAATGCCCCTTTTTCCCTCTTATCCCTCCCTTCCCGCCCATTGTCCCCAGTCCCTTTCCCTTTGGTAACTATTAGTCCGTTCTTGGGTTCTGTGAGTCTGCTGCTGTTTTGTTCCTTCAGTTTTTTTCTTTGTTCTTATACTCCACATATGAGTGAAATCATTTTGATACTTGTCTTTTTCGGCTTGGCTTATTTCACTGAGCATAATACCCTCTAGCTCCATCCATGTTGTTGCAAATGGTAGGATTTGTTTTCTTCTTATGGCTTAATAATATTCTACTGTGTATATGTACCACATCTTCGTTATCCATTCATCTACTGATGGACACTTAGGTTGCTTCCATTTCTTGGCTATTGTAAATAGTGCTGCAATAAACATAGGGGTGCATCTGTCCTTTCCAAATTGGGCTGCTGCATTCTTAGGGTAAATTCCTAGGAGTGGAATTCCTGGGTCAAATGGTATTTCTATTTGAGTTTTTTGAGGAACCTCCAT
>JAVSCE010019334.1:0-16172 GCA_032199065.1 Smutsia gigantea
AAACCTATTCCTTTTAATATTATTTCTATGTGATAGCTGTAGGGGCGGGGAGTTGGTGTTCCTATGACCAGGAACCTCACTGAACTTAAACCACCTGATGCTGTAACTGGCCTGTTGCTAGGCTACTGCTTCCACACCATTAGGCAACAAGTTATTATTGCACTATATAGAGAGCTCGTCCCAGTGCTCTGGGTGGAGGCAGAGATGTTATTGCTTGACCTACTGCCAGGAGAACAAACTGGGTAATAAACCCTTTCACCCCCCAAGAACATTTTATTGTCATTTTCTTTGGTCACACTGAATCCATAGTGAACTTGCCTAGGGCTGAAACCACTTGGCAAGACAATTGGCGAATTTGGCAGGGTTCATTGTTGACCAAGGAAAAAGACAGGCTGCCCTATGGGAGGGGTGCTTCAGCGGGCTGCCCCTGTGAATGGGAGGGACAGTGGATTGTCCCCCAATGGGTATGTGGTCTGAGGTGGCTTGCCTCCTAGAGGACTGGGCTCCACCCCAGGACTGGAGACAAGTGGAAGTGATACCTAAGACAGTAGGGATGGCCCTTGGTATAGTAAGTAGGTCTT
The DNA here is from genome assembly GCA_032199065.1 of Smutsia gigantea. Lineage (NCBI taxonomy): Eukaryota > Metazoa > Chordata > Mammalia > Pholidota > Manidae > Smutsia > Smutsia gigantea. The sequence continues at coordinate 582 of JAVSCE010019334.1, forward strand.
TTGAGAGACAGAGTGCCCGTGAGGCAGCAGGGACTGTGGGTTGGCTGCTTCTCACAGTATTAAAATGTCTACAGAAGAGAAGGACATGCTCCTGAAAAAGACCCAAGAAATGGTGGCACGAGAATGCGAGCTGCAAACTTCCATGGATTCCCTGAAGAAGGAAATGGTATTGATGCTAGAGAAAGCAGCACGAGAACGCCGGCAGCGAGGTGCCATGGAAGTGGTAAAAGATTCCTTACAGAATGAGACGGCAGCACTGCAAGGTTCTCTGAAGGAGGAAGAGGCCATCAAAGAAAAATACGAACTCCTGAGGGAAGCACAGGCGGAGGTGGCATGAGAACACCAGCTGCGAAGCATTGAGGTGAAGGTAAGAGAGCTGCTGAAGAGTGAGCTAGCATTGCTGCGAGGCACAGCAGAAAAGGTAAAAGTTGTAGCAGAGGAGGCACTCGGGGGTGGGGAGAGAAAGATGCCATCAGCCCCGGAAATGGAGGAGCTGGGGAAGGATGAAGGGGTGGTGCCAGAGGCACTGGCGCCTCCTGTATTGAAAGCACACCCAGTGGTTGTAAAGAAAATAAAGACCCAGCAGCCAAAAGTTCCCCAAGGAGAGGAGCAGCTCCCTCCCCAGGTCATGTAGCACTCTACTCTCCGTCTCTATACGCAGCTGAGCTGGTGGATTTGGGCTCCCAGTTTAGGCAAAAGCCCTCAGAGTCAATATCAGCTTGGCTCCTTCATCTGTGGGACTTAGGGGTGGATGGAATTGTTCTGTTGGGGTCAGAGATGGGAAAGCTGTCTTCCCTGACAGTGCAGCCTGCCTTGAGGCAGTGATTACAAAATGCACATCAGACCCCAGGGAGTCACACCCTCCTCGACTGGCTCATGGCTGCACGTTGTTCTGTGTGGCCCAATCTGGGTGATCTACCATCCTCTCCTGTTAGATGGCAGATGTATGCTGAGCTCCAACAGGTGTTACAAGAGCTAGGCATAAGAAATGTCATGTATAATCCAGAGAATTATGGCCCAGATGAAGATAATTTCACTACTTGGATGAGAAACGTTGTGCTTCAAATGGCTCCCACATCCCTCTTTGGGTCTCTAGTGGCCATTCTTGCCCCTCACTTAGGGCATCCCATAAGCGAGGTGACACATACAGTAGCAGACTTAGGAGAGGCTGAAGCAATGAGAACATGCAAAGAAATAAGGTCTGCTACTCGCAAGAATATAAAGGGCCCCATGAAGGTTACAAGGACCCAGATGTGGGTTAATTTAATATGGGCAGGAGAAGATGGAAGGAAATTAGACAGGAAGTCAAATAAGATCTTACTAGAGCTATGGCAACAACTGAAACCAGAGCAGCAGTTCCAGCCATTAAGATGAAAGGGGCAGAGGTACAATACACTTTGATAGCCAAACAACTGGCTGCTGTGTATCACTCCTTGCTGGCTACAGAACCCATCACTGGAATGGCCCCAGTAAAGGTAATAACCACCTATCCCATCCTGGGGTGGGCATGAGACTGCACCCAAAAGCCAAGGAGTGGTATGGCACAAAGGCTCACACTGGCCAAGTGGGGTGCTTACCTACAGAAGTATAGTGCCCTCTCTAGTAGCCCCTTGAGTAAAGAACTCCAACTCTTATTGGGGCCGTTGACATATACTAGTGAAAAGCAGGAAGAACTTGCTTTCGAACCATTAGTAGCAGAGAGTCCCTATTGGAAGGGAAGAGCCCCTATACCCAAAGATGCATGGTCATAGATGACTCCAGCCATGGGTAGCCCCTAAAACGGAGGGCCATAGCTTTCAATCCTAAGACTGAGACAATATGGATGGAAGATGGTGAGGGGGAGAGCAGCCAATGGGCAGAGTTTCGGGCCGTGTACCTTGTGATCAGCCAGGAGCTCTCCCCCATAGTTGTCTGCACTGACAGATGGGCTGTCTACTGGGGCTTGACCCTGTGACTACAAACCTGGTACCATGCCTACTGGCTGGTTGGTCACTGACCTCTCTGGGGGCAAGAATTGTGGCAAGACTTATGGGCCTGTGGTCAGACTAAAGTAATTACAGTATACCATGTGACAGGTCATTTGCCACTGGCATCCACAGGAAATGATGAAGCAGATAAATTGGCCCAGATATGTTGGTTAGAAGGAAATCCTACCTCTGATATAGCCCAATGGTTACATCAGCATTTGTTGCATGCGGGCAAAAGACAATGTGGGCTGTAACCCGTTGGTGGGGCTTGCCTTTGACCTTTGAATAAGTTAGTAGAGCCCAGCAGGAGTGTATCATATGCTCCAAAAAGGACTTACACTGAGTTTCACAGCAACATGGGACAATAGCTAAGGGGCCTATACCCCTTGTCAGGTGGCAAATAGACTATATTGGGCCTCTACCTGTGTCAGAAGGATTTCGGTATGTGATGACTTGTGAGGACACAGCTACTGGACTTCTGGTTGCTTTTCCTACCCATTGTGCAGACCAGCAGATGACCAAAAGGGACCTGGAGCATCTCTTTTCTGCCTATGGTTGACCACAGGTAATTGAGAGTGACCAGGGCACCCATTTTACTGGACATACACTGCAAGAATGGATGTGACAGCTGGGAATCAAATGGAAGTTTCATGTGCCATACAGTCCTACCACAGCAGGCATGATAGGCACAATGGCTTATTAAAATCCAGACTAAAGTCAGACACCAATAGTCTGTGGGGGTGGTCAGTCTGCCTATGGACCGTGCTATGGCATTTGAACGAGAGACCCCCAAAAGGGAGTCCTCAACTCTGTAGACATGTTAGCACATATTGCTACCTCCCCTATAAAACTGCAAGTACTGCCAAGGAAGAATCACTGAAGCTGAGGTTTGGCCACCAGAATATCTTGCTGCCAGCACCAACTGCACTGATCCCTGGAGACTCCATTGAGTGGACGTGGTCTTGGACCTTTCGACACATGGACCAATGATGGCTGGCTCTCCTGGTACCTTGGGGACAAGGCCTGGAAGCTGGCCTCCTGTGTAGTCCTGGAATAACAGCAGAGGGGCCCCCAAAGGTCACAGTAGTATATCCTGAATGGCCAAAAGGTAGGAGCATCTTACTGAGGAGTTTTTTATCATTATGGCCAGTGCATGCACCTCCAGTAGCATGATATATAGACCCTTCAGTAACACCCATGGGGAAAGGAGTTAAAGTATGGTATACTAGACCTGGACGGGACCCCCTTCCTGCTACAGTTCTATCATAGGACCACTCTCTTGCATGCATCCTACCTGATGGACAAGATTTGCCTATGTTGGTGTCATTAAAACATGAGTCTTATCACCCCTAAGGTCTTTGTGGATTGGGAACTTCCTCTGGCTTGAGGATTATTATAATTTTTGTTACCTGTATCAAAATCTTGTTGTATCTTAATTGTTGTTATTATCTCTACGTTGTTATCCTCTGTTGATGTTGCGGAATCTGGTTACAGTACTCCAGCTTTCTCACACAGGGACCATTGTGGAAGATTGAGAGCATATAGATTGTAAGGCGAGAATCCTGGAGGGGTGGAGTGTGGGGAAGTTGGGGTTCCTATGGCCAGGATCCTCACTGAACTTAAACCACCTGATGATGTAACTGGCCTATTGCTAGGCTACCACTTCCACACCTTTAGGCAATAAGCTATTATTGTGCTACCTAGAGAGCTCAGCCCAGTGCGCTGGGCAGAGGCATAGATGCTAGTGCTCGACCTACCACCGGGAGAACAAGCTGGGTAATAAACCCATTCACCCCCAAGAACATTTTATTGTCATTTTCTTTGGTCACACTGAATCCATAGTGAACTTGCCCGTGGCTGAAACCCACTGGCAAGACACTGTGATTTGGAACTTCTTAAAACAGTTTTAATGGCTCTGAGATGGCCTATTGGTTCTGGACCAGAGAGCCAGTGGACCAGTGTTTCTATGTTCCAGTTTCACACTGAAGTGTTCAAAATATTCAAAAGGAAGTTTGTATAACTTCTGAGTGGAATAAGTTCAATTATGTTTATATCACAGAAGCCGAAAGAGAAAATGGGTAAAGTACATAATAAAAAGCAACTATTGATCCCAATCAAAAGGAATCCATCAGCCAGCACGTTTCTAATGATTGCAACATAAATTATGGAAAGATTTAATGAGTCTATATTTTCCAGTAGCATTCTTTGAATCATTCTTTGTCACTCTGTTCTACTTCTTTTATCTGACCAAATAAATGTATCAGAATGTCCATCTGCGGATAAAATGAAGGTTCCTATGGCCAGGATCCTCACTTGAATGTAAACTACTTGGTGGTGTAATTGGCTTACTGCTAGGCTAATGCTCCTACACCCATGGGCAATAAGCTATTATTGAGTGAGTCACTATATGAAGAGCTCTGCCCAGTGCTCTGGGAGGAGGGAGAGATGAAGGAAGATTACAGACCTTCAGACTGCTGGATGCAGATGTAATTCTAGTGCTCAACGTATTGCTGGGAGAATGAGCTGGATAATAAACCCTTTCACCCCAAGAATGTTCCATTGTCATTCCTTGGTCTCAATGAATCCATAGTGAACTTGCCCAGGGCTGAAACCCACTGGCAAGACACCATCTTATTTTTTCATCATGTATTTGGATGTTAATATTAATTAATTGTTAACTAATAATTGTTAAAATTGTTGAATTAATGGCCTATACCTCAAGATCAATGAAAACAGTCAATTAGTGGGCCATATATGTAGTTTCAGTTTATCTTCCCTTTCTTTTTGCATAGGCGTACATCCTTCACGAATTATACTTTCCAATATTGCTACTCATATTTGACACAATACATCTTGCCAAAATACTTCTACTCTCATTCAAAGTCCTTTACACTTTCCGTAATTCTTTTTGAAAAGTCAGGCAGAAGCATTTGGCACCATTTAGTCATTCCAGCAGAAAAGCTTTCCAATTTGTATAGTTTTGTTAAATAGTTCTAAGGTGGTCAAGATGTTCTAACACTTCAACCAACTTGATGCAAGTCAGAATCCCATATATTTATCATAAATTCAGCTGTTTCAGTTCAATTCCAATGATGAATATCTTAAAAGAGTATTAAAGTTCATAAATTTCATAATTACAGTAGTTCAGAAAACTGTGGTAAGTAGGCTGAAGTCTACGTGGGACCGTCAATTTCACACAGGCTCATGTAGACTTTCTGAGCTATTCCCCCAGCAGTTCCAGGTGCATGTTAAAGCTAGTAACAAATTTCATAAAGCTATAGCTAAAGATCTTATTTGAACTTCCTCAGAGACTGAGGCTGCTTTAGTCTTCACTTTTTCTGTGATTTGGCATGACACTGGGCATATGCTGTTAGCTCAGCAACTCATTCTGTTTCTAAAGACCCCTTGCTTTCTTTGTTAGATGCTTACCTGTTGTCTGGAGCTTTGGAGTCTGATGGATATATTCTTGAACATGAAACACTGCAAGAATACTTTGTTTTTAAAGGAAAAATCTGTTCACCAACTAGTCCACATACTGTGCTAGGAGCTTTGCCAGATTTATCATGTGGATAAGTATCGGCTTGTCAATTCATGTTTTGTAATTGTGAGATTAAAAGGTAAAGCAACTCCTTCCTCATTTTCATCAGAGTTGGGCTGCTTCTTGGGGCCTCACTACGGCTACTACGGAATAGTCAAACATCTTAAGTGAATTTCCTCTTTTCCTTTCAGATTCTGTCAGTCACTTGTCCAGAGACTGCCGAGGAGATGGTTGCTTTGGGTGAACTTAGATAACCTTTAACAACTATTCTGACTAACGCTTTATGTTTTCAACAAAACCTCACAGGCAATGACTGGCCACGGTCCCAGGGCTACCGAGCCCTCTCTCTACTCAGGGGCCAGACTTCCCTCCCCAAGACTACATGATTCCAGCAGGACTCTCCTGGACCCCTTTCCATCCCTTAAATTTTCAAGATAATTTAGTTATATAAATATTCTATTTATATTAGAAATTAATTGCATTAGTTATCTATTGGTACTTAACAATTTGTCATGATACTTACTGTAAATGAATATCTATTATCTCATGCAGTTTCTGCAGATCAGGAATTTAGAGGCTTAGCTAAGTGTCTCTGATGGTGGGTCTCTTATAAGGCTAAAACAAGCTAGGGCTACAGTTACTGAAAAGCCTAACTGGAGCTGAAGGATGTACTTCTCTGCTCACTCACTTCACCGTTGTTTGTAGGCCTTATTCCCTCACCAGCCTTTGGATAGCGCTCTCAGTTCCTTGCCACATGGCCTTCCCTATAGGGCTTCTTATGACAGAAGTAAACTAACAAAAGGGCAAGAGAGAAGATGTGGTCAAAATGGAAATGTAGTGTCTTCTATAACAGAATCTCAGAAGTGACATACTATCAATTCTTCTGAGTTCTATTTACCACTCAGACTTAGCCCACTATAACGTGGGGACAAATTACACGTGGACAGGAATATCAGGGGATGCCAATCATTGGGGGTCATCTTGGAGGCTGGCTATCACATCATTCAAAAGTAAATTTGTGATGTTAATATATCCAGTTGTTAAATGTAATTCTCCAGTTATTTTAGGAAAAAGAAATCTCAGAGATATAAACAAACAAAAATGAGAGTGGATGGTTTATTGAATTTGATCAGAAAAACAAGAAATATGAACATAGAAGATATAGAGATTTTGCATCTGTGACAGGACTTTTGATGACGTGAAAACATCAAGAAAGTTAATGTAGAGGTAAATTAATGTATTTTGTTTTGACAATGTTAAGTGTCAGATGACCATAAGATACTCAAGTTATATATAGTTGGTAGAGATTTGACACTCACCCTCACTGGAGAATTCAGAGCTAGGAATGAAGGCTTGGGCATTTTTATAGTTATGGAGTTTACAGTGGAATTAATGCAATCTAGAAACAGAGGAGGGAACCAAATAATTATGGAACAGAAGGGAAAATTGCAAGCAGAAAAGAAAAGAAAAAACAAACATCTTCCAAGGATGAGAGGGAATAGAGAAAATCATTATATTTTGGTTCATGAAAAATCATGGGAAGAAAGGAAGTTCCAAGAACAAGTTCACAAATATCAAGGACACACTCACTTCCCAAAATGAAAAAAAATATTCTTTCTCAAGTTAAGATGTCATGATTTAAGTATTACTCACCTCTGGCATCCTGGATCCCCACAATATTACTAACTGAAATTAACCTGTATGAGACATTCACTCCCAGCTTTAAAAGAAAATAATTTACCCAAACTTTTAGAGCAGCAAATAGCAAATTTAATCGTAAACCGGATCATGTAACATTCACCTTCTGTCAGCCCGTCACTGCCTTCAGCTGTAAAACTGATTGACGCAATTCCAAATGGAAAAAGGTATGGGAATCTGAATATAAAGGGAAAACATTTGACTGTGGATTCAAAATATATGAGAGGAGAAAATATCTGAATAAATATACTTCTGCTTAACATTTATTGAAACAAGCTGAGATACTAACATTTTATTTAAATGTCATGTGTCTTTTTATGCTACGTTACAAAGAGCTGCTATTTGTTTTGTCATTTTCTTACACAAAGTCAATTTGAAGAGGTGGATATGAAATGGACTCTCCTTTTGGCCATGATACTAGTGGAGTATTCCTTTTTCTTCACACCCAGACCCTCTGGAGACGTACACCCCCAGGACAGGGTGGGTGAGGAGTTCCATGGCAGCAAAGGGACGAGCTGCCTGAGAAATCCACTCCTCTAGGCTGAGGAAGGGCCAGTTGAGCATTTAAATCATTCAGTATTAGGCTGATATCAGTCAGTATCAAGCTGAGCAGATATCCCAGATGCTCAGGGCTCCTTACCGCAAATGCAGTCACCTAGGATCATGAATGGAGAGAAGTGAGGAGAGTGAAGAACAAAGAGAGCAGAGTGAGGTAACCTGGCCCTGCAGCCGCTGTGCTAGTCCAAACCCGCACGATGGGTGACACTGCAGCCTGGGCCCCGGGGGCCCCAGTAAGAATGAACAGAGGATGCAGTTGTGAAAACCCCAGGCATTTCCACTCCCCTTAGTCCCCAAGAGCAACCCCAGTGCAGTCATGATTCAATGGGCCTGTAATTCCAGTCCTCCATTTACTATTTTTTTTTATTTAATTGATGTGGCTGTAGCAATGGTTATTTATAGATAGTCGGGAAAAGCCACAGCACACTGTATCACTCATGGACATCCTCACCGAGGTCAGGCAAGTAGAAGTTAATTCTGACTCAGACTCTTGTTCACAGGATGGCTGGGGTAGTGTCTTGACTTTCTGAATCTCAGTTTCCTCAACTATAGTATACAAGGCTTGTCTCATATATAATGGTCTTGAGGAATTGTAAAACTTAAGTTAAATAATTGCCATTTATTGAATAATTTCTAAATGCTTTACTAATGCTTTACTTTTTAATAAGTATCATCTTACTTTAATCTGTACAAAAATCCCATGACCCAAAGAGAAATGAGTAACACTGCTGCTATTACAACACCAGTAAATCACAGACCTGGTCTCAAACCCAAGTATGCCTGAATCTGAAGTGAATGCTTTTGACTCCTGCCTGAAAAAGGGTAAGGAAGCATTTAAATATTTGCCGCTATCATTATTAAGATTAAAAAGTAAAAAATGGAAAAATACAAAATCAGTAATGGCAAAAATAATAATAACTCTTATCACTGCTCTAGTAACAATACATACATATTGTGTACCAGATATGATGAGGACCTTGGTAAAAATCCCCGCATTCAGTAGTCCAACATTGGTATGAGGCCAGATTATTCCAAAAAGTAATAATTAGTTTACTTTATTAATTTTATTAATAGATTAAGAATAATAGAATGATTCCTTGGAATTAATAATCCTGATTATCTCAGAATTACAGCTGAGTAACTGAGGCACAGAAAGGTGAAGTAATTTACTCACAGTCATGTAACTAGTAAATGGAAAAGCCAAAATCCAAACCTTGCCTGTATGACTTCAGAACCTACACATCTGAGCACTAATACATAGAATGCACTGCCTGCCACCACTTGTACTCAACTGTTTTTATTTTTTCTCAGCTAGGTTCTTATATATTTTTTTGTTTCTCTCTCCTTATGTGTGTGTATACTCAAATGTTGTATTCATATTAAAATATTCAAGAGTTGTCTCCAAAACGTATTTAACTTTTCATGCTTCTTTTCTCTTCCAGCATTCTCTCATAAGTTTTCCCTATATTCTCCTTCAATTGCCATAAGAATATTTTATTTTATTCATGCATAACATTCTATACATTGTTCTAAAGCTGAAAAAGGCATTCTTCTATGATTTGACATTTCATTTGGTTTGCATTCCATTTTTGCCTGACATAAACAACTCTACAATAAATTTATGTATATATAAATTTTTAAATTATCAAATTATTTTCCAAGCTAAATTTTCAGAAGAGAGATTCTTAAAGTATATGAATATTTGAATGACTTCCTATACCTAATATCCAGATGCTTTATTAAAATCTTACTATAGCATTCTCCAATACTAACATCAAAGGAAAAAAAATACATACATATATATATATATATATATCAGAATATCGGATGTGGCTGTGATAGGCACTGGGATGTATATGCTTGAGAGTGTGCATCCAGTAGAAATGATGGGCATAGAGAGTTCTCATGATTGCTCTGTACCCTGAGCTAAGCAGCACATGTAAATGGCTTGTCAAGCCTTTCTTGCAATCAGAGGCCACTGAAGAGCACATCTAACTGACCCTGAAGTCAATGGGGAACCCTCAGCCTTGGGCTCATTAGCATCATGCCATAGCCAAAAGAGCTAATTTTCCAACTAATGCATCACAATAGGTACTTAAGTTCCTGTTTACCATCTAAGGTATTCTGCTCAATCCATATACCCACATCGCCTCCCGCTCCTGAGTCTCCAATTACCTCAGACTATGAATCTTACAAACACATTTTCATTTTCCCTAAGAGCTTTGCAAAGACCCAACTCTCTTACAGATCTTTTCATCTTAGAAAGCATATAAATGGATTTTATTTTACCAACGCTTAGCTATTATTTTTTTGGTTCTATTACCTTTTTCGTATGATTTTACCTCATCATTCTTGAATTTCTGAATTTAGAACTGATCATGTATATACTACATACTCAGACACCATTTAATTAGTGAGCATATACAATAAATGGACTCCTTATACTTCGAATACTTAGTTTTGGTATCATTCTTACAATTTATTTTCTTAGGTAACAATATCCTTCTTTTCCTTAGTTGAGGCTTTGCATCTTGGAGAGCACAAAGAACCTGCTCCCTTGGCTAGACATTGACATTTTCTGCTGATGGTCAAAGTATGGGAAAGATAATGCAATCAACCAGCTATTCAGATAACACCCAGTGAGGGAAGGCCCATGCTGGAGAACATGAAAGGCCGTATGTGCCTTTGAGAAATAGAGGGACAGTCCAGAAGTAATTGAGGTACTTTTTCAGAAGACCAAGTTCCTACATTGTTTGGGTGGGCTCAGGCTCCAGGTACATTTTACTTGCTGTTGCAAACATAAGGCCTCAGACTCATGAGTCCTCTGGACATTCTTGTGAGATACAGACATAGATGTAATATTAATGGGGATGTCAATATGTAGATAATGATGTAAAAGATGTCAATATTGATTAGCTCCAGACATTAAATATACATCTAGCAATAAGCAGACATCTGATCTCTACTTCTGCATTTGTATAGATTCAGTCATAAAAGGGAAACTGATTGCTTTTTTCCTCACTGGAAGTCAAATAAAATGTTTTTGTTGTTTTTGACACAGATTAACTAAATACATAGCAGCACTTAATTTATAATGAATTGATATTTTTAATATTTACCTGATAAGATTTTATTTGAAATGCTATCCAATGATATTCTCAAACCAAGCAATCTGCTGCCAAGACTAGTTTATATTCTATTCCTATAAGGAAGAAATCAAGGTGATAGTTTCAATGCAGAACCTTCCACACCATTGTGATTCTATAACATCAATTCTTGATTAATGAGATTACACACATTATAAATGTCATGACAATTGGGGTTTAATCTTCTTACTACTGAGTTCTAGTCTTAGGCATATAAAGAAAGAAGGGAGTGAAGAAGAGAAAAAGGTAGGATGAGAGTATCTTATTTATAAATATAAAACATAGTTCACATGTTTTTACATATTATATTGACTATTGTAGTATCACCTAAGAATTACCTGAATTTCACATATATTTGGATTTCTATCATGAATATATGGGTATTTATTATTATACAATAGTGTGAAATATATTACATATTAACTGTATATTATATATATGTTATATATATAAATTATATATTATACATATATAATAGTGTGGAGTGGTAGTCTGAGATGTTGATATGCCTTCTCTCAGTATATAACAGTTACATAGAAATGTAGAAGAATCTTAGTGATCAGATTACTTAGGCTTTTACAGCTCAAAGTATGTTGTTCCATGGACCAGCAACATTACATCACCAAGGAGCTAATTAGAAATACAGAATCTCAAGCCCCATCTCAAACTGACTGAGTCAGATCCCCCAGATGACTCACATGTCCATTACTTTTTAAGAGCTTAGCTATGTTGATCATTTATTTTTAAGTTGAAGACACAGAAGGTCAGAGAGAATAGATCACTTGTGTAATTCCATTTAACAGCACAGTGAAAGGACCAAAATAGAATCTAATCTCATGAGGCCAAGCGCAGGTTCTTTCCATTAAATTGTACTTCTTCTCTGAAGTACTTTAACATACACACACCCGTGCACACCCCTTTCTCTTTCTATTGTGTTACATTCAATTTTTCAGACTTAGGCTACAGTTACATTCTACTCAGATAGCTAGAGTTGGATGTAGCCATGGCCCAGTCCAACCATCCCTCTCCTCTATCACCTGCTCTGAAGATTCCCCAAAATTCCAACAAAGAAACTTCAGATTCATGGTTTACTCCTGATCCCATTTTTCAGAGAAACCTGAAACTATCTGCTGCAAACAGATTTATATCTGTCTTTATCCTCATCTCCTTCTTTTAGACTACGTTAGACCAAATTTCTCTCCTGTCACCCAATTTTTCTCCCATCTGTATTTGGAAGCCAGTCCTCTTAATCTGCTCAGGAATTTCTACTCAGTAAGTCTTTCTCTTTGTATGGATTCCACAACTCACTGCCCACAAGATCCTTCTATTTCAACTTCCTTCGATATGTATTTTCCTTCTTCTAACAATTCCTTTTTCCTATGCAACCAAACTTCTTGAAATACTTTTTTCGATATTCATTACCTTCATGAAGAAATAAGAATTGCTCATGGAGAACTGTGTTCATATACCAAATTCAAGCTTACCAAATAGCAATTCAATTAGATTTCATTGTTTCAAAGACAGAATACTCCTATCCAGTGAAGGCCAACTGATAGCCAAGAAGTTTCCAAAGTGTGTGCCACAGAACATTTTATTGCCGGAAAGGCTAATGTGTTCCTCTCAAATAGGCCAAATGTCTACATAACAAAATAGCTCTGGAAAATGCATATCACAATAGCACCCACACAGACATTCAGAGTTGACCTTAGCATATTCTAGGATGTGTGAAGTACTGTGATTAACCTTTGAAAGTTTGTTTTCTCAGCATACCCCACACTTACTTAATCATTGGTAGTTTTCATCTTGTTTTGTCTAGATTTTTACTTCTGAGGAACATCTCATGAGACAATGTTTTGTGAAATACCAATTTTTTAAGCCATATTAAGGGCCTATAGAATATTTTTCGAATTGTGTCTCTGTGTAATATGCTTGGCTTATTTGCTGATATAATCATTGTTATTAAATGTTTATATTGTCATGAATATATAGCAGATTTTTGTATAGCAAATCTAAGCATTCATTTTAGTCCATATGAAATATCAATAATCCAAATATTTTGTTTAAAGTCTTTATAAATAATGTAAAAATGCAATTCATGGCATATGAGAACATCTGTTTTATTTAGAGCCTTGTGAAATTCATTTAAACTATTGTAAATTAGTTTATTGACTAATTTCATTTATTAACTCATTTAGTTTATTGACTATTGACTAATTTCAATTTATAAATTCTCTCATTTAGGGAAACATGACTGCATTTTTAAAGAAAATGAAGGGTTAAAGTAAAGTTTCATATCTTTAATGTGATAGCATCATTTTGATATGTTTTGATACTCACAGGTAAAATACATGCACTTATTTAAATGGATGGAAAAATACCCCAGAGTAAATGGCATTTGGTTAGGCCATTTAAAAATCCTTTTAGGTTTTACATATGACAAAATTAACCACAAGGCAAAGTTCCACCTTTTCCATAAAACGGTATTCAAAAACACTCCATTATCAGAAATGTTAAAAAATCATTTCAGTTCTTTAAACACTTACTAAGGAGCTATTGTGAGGCAGATACTTGTTCTAGGTGCTAATGAAACAAGGATAAAGAGACATTGTCCCTTCCTTTACAGGTTTATGATACAGTGAAGAAAATAATATATAAGTAAATTGACACAGTCCAATGAGAAAAGTGCTAAGACAGAGGTATGCACAAAGAATTTGCCAGTGCTTCCATTGTGTACCTTTAATTACTTTTTATAGCACTAGCATTTGTTGCTTTTTCTTCAGGATATTAAACAATTCAGTAGTCTGCTCTTCACTTTTTTCTTAAGACCCTCATGCTCTTCAAGGTAAGCACATGAAAGGGACGATGTTAAATTTTACTACCCTCTAACGATGTTGAGGAGATAGCATTTATTAACTTGCTTTGAACTAAAGCAAAAATAAGAGTTTTTACAAAGTCATTGCTTGTTTTGATCTAGGACTCTGCACTTTGATCTGTCCTTACTTTGAAGATGATTCTAAAAGGAAATTTCAGATATAGTCAGGTAACAATATTTGCATAAGAGACCCAGAACTGCCAACTCAAAGAGATGTCATTCCAGTACAAAAAAAATTTTTAACTGATTCATGTTGTCATGGACAATGATGACAATCCAAGCTTTAGTATTCTCCAGTATGCACAGACTTCCCCTTTTGATATGTATCGACCATTGTTTGGCAACTTAATGAATTTCCAAATAGCTTTTTAAAAATTAACTAAGAGGCAATATGTATATAGATCTGCATACTTGATAGTTTTTCACATTGATAATTTAGTGTGACATTTTACATATTAAGAATATACATTTCTATTGTCAATTTAAATTCTTCAAAATGAACTTGTTGAATATTTTGTATTGCTTTCAGAAGTCATGATATTGTTTCTGCTAGATACCTTAACTATAAAAATTATTTTAAAAGCACGATAAATTTTCCTTCACCCATCAAACAAATTTTTATCTAAGTCTCAGACTACAGCTACCTGTTGCAGAAGTTTCCCAGATACTATTACCTAAAATGAAAGCCCACGTGCAGAAAATAAAGATCTCTTATCTTTACATATTTTATATATTTTTTATTAATAGCTCTGACCTTGAAGTGTGTTAGGAAGTTCTGGGTTACATGGCTGTTCGTCTTGGGCCTCAGTACCTTGCATGATACTGTAGCTAATCATATAAATCATGTTAGTGAATGAATGAATGATCATCACAAGATACTCAAATAACAAATTTAACAAATTGAAAAATAGGAAATTTATTCACACCCTATTCAATGCTTTTATATAAAATGTAGTAATTAAGAGTCAGAAAGTGACCTTTAACTGGAATAACAGAGGCCGTATTTTTTAAAAGGAAGAAAGGTCTTTCATGCTTACTGTGATGTCATTAAATTACAAAATAAGCCAACAGGCATAAAGAGCCACAGAGAATGTTTTAGGATTTTTCTCATTAGCTTTGCCATGCTCATTAGCCTTTGATTTAGAGCTTTGCCCCTGCCTTTTATAACAAAAACTTAGTTGTAGTTTACAGAAGTGAAGAGGAACGAGGATATAGTAGGAATTGATGAGGGTGATTGCACTGCTAAGAACCTTGGTTTATAGTGGTGATAAACTTAAGTCAAAGAGTCCAACCATCTTGAAATTGATTTTTATGCAATAAACAGGTGGTGAACCACATAAAAATACTTAAAGTAAATACTGTGATATGGAGAAATGCTTATGCTATTATGTTAATTGCAAAAGGAGGATATACACATTTACAATCATTACTCATATATGGAACAAATATTTATTAACCCTGCTATGAGCACAGCATTTTATTAATTGCTAAGAGTACAGTGAAAGGTAAGACAGAAAGTCTTTGCTTTTTCAGTCTACAAGGTTATTAGAGTAGGTGTTGGGGGGAGGCTGAATGAGTGCAGACAAGTAAACAGATATTTAACATGAAATGTTTTAAGTCTTAGAAGGGGGTATTATAAAATGTCTCAGAAATCACTAGTAGAAATGAGTCTAAATCAAAGAACTTAAGGAAGGTTTCTAGAAGGAAAAACTCATAAACTCGTTTCAGTTAGATTTTAAAAACAGGTGTAATATCAATGATCTTATTCTAATTGTGTTGGGGAATAAGCCTACAGAGAGAGGGTTTTGCTTT
>JAVSCE010019335.1:0-20259 GCA_032199065.1 Smutsia gigantea
AATCAAAGTGAAAAGTGATGGTAGATTAGACAAAAGAAGTAACAATAATTGTATTGGCATTCGTGGCTTAAAGTCAAATGGTCATACAGTTCAATTTACCAAAAGAAATTCTTCTAAAGGAACTAGTCAATGATCTTTTAGTTACATGTTACAAATTGGTATGAATAATAGCAAAAGGAAAAGTATATTGGTTCATGCAGTTGTTAAGTCAAAGAGTAAATTTTTCAGCAATAAAACCATGCTGTCGAGTTTCCCTCTCAGTCTACCACTTATTCAATTTTTATCTATTTATTTATATCTCATAGGTATAAATCTCATTTTGTTGATCCTCCTCTTTTCTACTTAATACTGAGTTTATGTGTGTGGTAATGGGGGTTGGGAGATGATATATCTACACATAGCACCAGGATTATGTATTTCTAATGTGCAACCCCATTAGAGGAAAGTTTTATTTCCCTGTATTTACATACAAAATTTGGAGAAAGGAGTTTGATCATCCTGGGTGCCTTTCTTTGGGGGAATCATTGAGTCCAGGGAAATAAGTTATTATTAATTGTCAGGGTTGGGTGGGTCAGATGGTCATCCTTATAAACAGGATATTGGGCTCTATTTTGGCAGTATTGTTAGAATCACAGCATGGATATGGGACAGTTCTCCAAAAGAATGAGGTTGAGGTTACCAGAAAAGGTGGAAATAATGCTGAGTAGATAAAAATAATGAAATGTTCACTGTATCTTGCTTTGGGATTGAGAATTGTGCTTGTATGTTGGCAAAATTACCCTTCAGCTTCTTTTCTAGGAGATATTTTCCAGTTTAGAAAACTGCCATACCTCTAATAGAAATTTTATTATTTTTAAGGGAAGAAATAACTCACAATAACTGCAATACTATATGCAAAAATAATACTGTTAATTAAGAGAATTATAAAAATTACTGTGGTCTGGCAAATGATCATAGAACAGCATTTCTGTGCTTAATTAGCACTTATATTATGTTACTTTTAATTTTATAATAATTAATCCATTAGAAATTCTATTGATGAAGATAAAGAATCTAATTACTTTAAACTTTCATGCCTACAAATGAATAAAATGCATTGTGACTATTATTGGAATTGCTTTTCCTTACAGTAATGCAAGTAATATGCCACTTAGTGTTCCTTAAAATAAAAAAAGAAAGAAAACAAACGTGATTGTTAAAAATGACCAATCAATAATCTGTTTAGAAATCTGTTTATAATATAAAAACAAGACTCTTTGAAAGAAAACATGCTGTTAATCACAGCTCTTCAGATTAAATATGCAAATATTAGGAATACATTAAATAAAACATAAATTATACTTTTGACATTAATTCAGTGATTCAAATATATATGAAAGCCCATTTACTGACTGCAAACAGGATAGGAGAAAATGCTGGCTTCATGGTAAAAAGATGATGCTAGTTTCATCAATGCTGCTATGATAAGAAGAGTTCTACAATGACCTCTGAAAGATTTCCTGTCCTGATTCCTGGAACATCTGGATATGATAAGGTATCAATTCTGTAATTATTTTGTTATATGACAGAGTTGACCTTGAGATAGGGAGAATATCCTTGGTTGTCCATGAAGGCCTAGTTTAATCACATTAGTCATTAAAAACAGAGAGCTTCCTCTGTCAGAAGAGGAAGTTAAAAAGACTGAAAGCATGAGAAGGATTCGTGCTATTGCTGCTTTGAAGATGGAAGAGATGTTAGAAGCCTCTAGATGTATGCAGGCTCTAGGAGTACAGAGCCAGTCCCAGTTGGCAGCCAGCAAGGAAACAAGGACCTCACAGCCACAGGAAATGAATTCTATCATTTTATATAAGAGCCTAGACCTGCCCACATACTGATGTCAGTCTCATAAGACCCTAAGCAGAGAACTCAGTTGAATCCACCTACACTTCTCATTTACAGAAACTGTGATATAATAAATGAGTACTATTTTTTCTTTTTTCTTCTTTTATTGAAGTATAGTTGATATACAATATTACATTGGTTCCAGATGTATAACATAGTGATTTGATATTTGTATACATTACTAGATGCTCACCAACATAAATATAGTTACCATGTCAACATACAGTTATTACAATATTATTGACTATATTTTCTATGCTGTACTTTCATCCTTGTTACTAATTTACTTTATAATTGGAAGTTTGTACCTCTTTATCCCCTTCACTTATTTCACCTGCCCACTACCTCCATGGCAGCCAGCAGTCTCTGTGTCCATGAATTTATTTCTGTTTTGTTCATTTGTTTTCTAGATTACACATATAAGTGAAATCATATTTTAAGTTTATAATTTTGTTACACCAGCAACAGAAAACTAATTCAATAGAAAATTAAGAGCTGAAGTGAGTTATTTAAGTTCTGTGGATCTCCATTTTCACTTCTCCTAAGTGAAATAGTTAAATTACATCAGAATCAACTAATTTGGGTTTTCATGGAACACTATTCTTGGAGATGTTAATGAGTCAGACTTGAAAATATATATGCTCCAAATTGTCAAATAAATTTGGCAAAACTTTATCATAACCAAGATTCTGAACAGTTCTACATTAAAAAAAAAACACCTGTTTATCTATGAGTGTTTCACTATCTTTAAAACCAATATATATTTGATATGGAGAAATTCAGGACTAGATAGTTGTATTTTTTTCTTAAATTATTTCCTATAAACCATTGATGAAATGGATGAGTACTCCATAGGAATATGCTTACTAAAAATTTAAAAATTTTTTTCTGATAAAATGAAGTGCCAGTTTCAAATTAGCTGTCTTGTTTCCACCAAATGTGCATATATTATAATTTTTAAGTTCAAAAGGCATGTTAACCAATAATGACAATTTATAAATATTAAATGGCTGACTTAATCTAATATACTAAAGAGAAAGAGCATGTTCTTAAATGTTCTATATTAAAATATACATTTGCAACTCTATTGCACTGCTTATATTTATTTTTCACTTATCTGAAGCCTGTCAAGAAAATAGTATTCCCAACATTATGTCTATGCTATCGTTTCTAATACTTTCAGATATTTTGAATCTATATCCTTTTCATTCAGATCTCAATGCAAATACTACTATTAAAGAAACATTTTCTGACCATCCAAAGTAAAACACCCAGATTCTTTAGCAATCTGTTTTTATTCTCTGCATAACATTTATCACTAATACATGTTTGCTTATTGCCTGTTTCTCTTCATTGCTATATAAATTCCTCAAGAGCTTATCTATCTTGATAACTACTTCAGATTATTCTGGTCATAAAACCATCTTCTTTTGCAAATTTGACTTTAAACAGGAAACTTTTTGTGTTTTACAAGACAGTTGTTATTCTTATTCAGAAACTATAAATGTCTAGGATTTTAAATAAATATATGCAAACATTTTTTAAATTGTAGGGTCAGGTGAAGATAATTTAAAGATGTGGATTCCTTTACAGGTGTTTCAGAAATGTAAGTTCTGTAGATTTTCTTCGACTGACTTCCTTCTGACAGTTTAATCAGACACCTGGCAGCACATATTACAAAATGTTACAAAAATTTTTCAGAAGTACTTCCTAACAAGTTGCCATGACAACCCCTGAAAAAGTTTTTAATACTGTCTCAGAATTTTAGTTTTCAGCTCCATAAACTTTAATGTATGGGTTAAATGTTGATGATTCATTTATATGAAATATTTTTTCTTTTAAAATTTGTCTTTAACATTAATTATAAAATCTATTAAATTGTTTCATTAACCAAACTTGCCTTGCTCATTCAAAATAGCTTGGTGGGCAGTACCCAACTGGGAATAGTAAATCCAGTTCTAACCAAATAATCTATTGCATAACCTTCACTAAACCTTCACCAATTGACCTCTGTGGGTCACGGTTCCTCATGTAAGAATGGGGAGATTGATTAGATGACCTTTAAGTTTCTTTCCATTTTTAATTTTCTAGAAATATGAATTATTAATGTTTGAAATGACAGCATGCTTGAATTTATATAATAAAAAAATTTGTCGCATCTAGCATTTCACAACTGGGATCTAGTATTATTCCATACTTTTTCACCCAGAGAGATATATAAGCATTACTTGGTGTCTCAGATAACACATGTTTCATAATGTATGTATAGCAAACACATATTGGAAAATAATTTGCAAGGGTGTTAATTTTGTTTCCAGTTTGGAATATCAGGCCCTAGTTGTTTTGTTCAATATGTTTATATTGTACAAGGTAAGATTATATTAGTCACTGCTGATTTGTCAGTCAGAATTGGTTAATTTCATTCAGAACTGATTTCTTTCCCATAGTATTTTATGTCTTTATTATTGTATTCCTTTTATTCTTTCATTCTTTAGAGTTAGTTCTGATTAAAGCCCTGGAGGATGAGAATTATCTTATATTCATCATTGGAGTGCTCAACTTCTGGAATGGTCCATTATACAAAGTAAACTAAATAAATGTCTTGAATTGAATTGATTCAAATTGAATTGACTAAGGTCATACATATTTTTTTACTTACATAGGAGACTTTATTGATCAAACTATCATCAAAAACAAGATTAAGTAAAACTGTTCCCTCCTAACTATGTTCAAATGCAATTCCATTCCTTTTTATTTTCTTTAACATCATAGCTTGAAGCTATGCTTGCGCTTTAAAGATCTATAATTTTGTTTGATGTTTTTAACTACTATGATGTAGATAACATCAACTGTGCTTCCACTTTTCTTAACATGTATGTTCTGAGCTCAATAAAATAGCACAGATATATATTTTCATTTATGAAAGCAATATTTGATCCATTAGATATCTGATAATTTTCTTTAATTTGAGTTTTGGTAGACTTCAGAATTATACTTATCCTTTGAAAGAATTAGGATCACAGTGAAATTATTTGAAAAAGGAAATTACCCTGTAGGTATTATATTTTGAAAATAGGGACACAATGAGAACAAACTTCAAATTTCCTTTTTAGTTTAAGCTCATTTTTTATGAATATTAATTATGTAAGGCGTGGTCAAAACACAGTTTTGGTCGAACTTAACATTGTCACATTCTTCATTTTTGCTTCATCAAGCTCACCAGTTCTGCTCTGTAAAGAAAATTGTGTACTTAATTAGAAATGTGCCTTATCATTAGAAAACAGTTTGAATAATCTGTTAGAGTGAGCATATATGGGCATTGGAATCAATATGAAGCATGGTAGTTCAATTTTTAAGAGAGATATTTTAAGTGATACATAAATATATTCATCAAAAATTGGTAAATAATAATATAAACTCTCTAAGATATGCAGGGTAAGGATTTGGTTGTCTTTGTGCACCTCATATGCTTGAAGAAGGTAATTGTGATTTTTCACTTTATGGAATGTATTCAAATACTATAGATTATAATTTGTTCACATGAAAAGGTAATAAAAGCATGGTCAGAACATTAGTTAAGTGACAGAATATATACCTTTGTGGGAAAAAAAAGTTAACTCTCACTGATTTTCAAAATGTTGCTAACACCTATTTAATGCAAAATGCAGATACCCTGTTAAATAGGATGCCCAAGCTATGATAGGAGAGTGATCTGTTTAGAAATACTAATACATTACATTACCATAATTCTTTACAGTTTACAAAACACATTCTTATATACTATGTCATTATCATTTGTACTTCACACTCTTCAAGAGTTGTCACTTGGGGTTAATACTTCTATTTTACACAAAAGGAAAATAAAGCTCATAAAGGTTGTTACTCACCCAAGATCACATAACTAGTTAATGTGAGAAGTCTAATGAAACAATGAGAAAATTTTAAAATAGCTAATCTTTTTAAGAAATATAAATTTCTTTGCAGAGGCTTCATAATGTAGATGAACAAAACAAACTTCCAGGAAGGATAATTGCAAGGGGATTTGGAGAATTGGAGCCCTAGGTTTTGCACCTGTATGATTTAAGAAGCCACCACCAAAACTTATACACACACTCACACACTGACCTGTCTCTGAAAATGACTAAGTAAGTGTGGGGTAAATGGAAGTTTTCAACCAGTATTCACTCCTGGCCTTGATAGTGATATGCATATAAGGGACTGTTCGGATATCAATGTGATGTTTATCATGGAAGAGTCACTGGTCCATCAAGGGATTACTGGTCTTGGGTAAGGGGTGGAAAGCAGCAGCCATTCTCTCCTTCCCTTCATTCCTAGTATGTAATTGATCAGGCATCCACCAGTTACCAGGGACACACCCATGGTGTTCCTCTTGTAAGGGAGGCGGAGATGTGGAAGCAAAGCATGTCCCAGCCAGAGAGGGAGAGCTGGGGAGTGGGGCCCAGTGGAAGAAGGCAGAGCATGCCAGGACAGAGAGAGCAGAGCAACCAGGGTTCAGAGAGGAGCACCTTAGGGAAGAGAGGAGCACCAAGGGAAAAAGAAACTGAGCCATGAGAAATAAACCTTTAATCCCCAAACCTTTCACTTGTCTATCTTCAGTCTCAGCAGATTAATACAGAACTTGCCCCAGGCAGGGAGCCCCTTTCCTCCCAGAGTCACAATAAACTAGGTAAACTATGCTTTTTAAAAAAACTAAATTTATGCGTAAGCTGGTAAGAAAACAAGAATACTCAAAATGTAGACAATAGCTAAAAATCAGAAAACCAGAGAGATGAGCAGAGAATTAAAACTGTACTGCTATTCAAGTATTTGCCATACAAGATAAACTTGTGCTTCAGTATTCTCTAAGTCACAGGGGAAAATGTACAGAAAATAAAAAGCCTAGGAACCACCAGAGATAGGAGTCTAATTGAATAATTCCTCTCACTCCAAGAAAAGTTTATGCCCCAAGTGTTCCACCATTAGTATTAAGTGTAGACTAAAAGTAAACCTCTACCTGTTGGGGACTACAAAGGAGAGTTGCCTGTCTTGAAAAATCATGCTGTTTGGAAAGAAAAATTATATTTCCTCTGATAATTTATAACAACAAATCTGTTCTCATATGGCCCTGCAGCCAAAATTTTGCACTACCTTGGTGGTCCAAAAACTATCAAGTTTAAAATCTAATTAAAATTGTCTCTGATTGGTAGTGTTCTCAGGTGCCTGGTGGAATTAATTCCATTCCTCTTTGGAAAGATAAGAAGCCAAAAGACATTAGATTAGCATAAAAATGTCAGAGTTTTAGAAGGTGACAAAAGAGTGGATGAGGAAAAGGAAATATTTAAAAAGATAATGGCTGATATTTTCCCCAAGTTGTTAAAAGACAATAAGCTAGAGATTTAGGTAGTCCAATGAATTCCAAAGATGATAAGACAGAAATATACAATTGATAATTCAGAAAACTCTGACTGCAAACCTGGATTATTCAGTGTTTGAAAGGAAAATTTTAAAAGGATAGAAGGGCCCATATGTTAAAAAATATTTTAGAAACATCAATTATATGTATGGCTGTTATTTGATGCTGATTCAAATAAACAGTTTAAGAGAAAAAACACATTTCAAAGACAATCTGGGAAACTATGACTCACTGGATATTTGATCACTGATAAATTAATATTAAAATTTGGATGTGCAAAAATATTATGGTTTTGGTTTTATAAGAGAGTTCTTATCTATAGAGATACCATTTTTTTGGTAAAAAAGATATCTGGAACTTGCTTCTAAATAATCTGGAGATTGGGAGGTAGAGCTGGTTATAGTTCTAGATGAAACAAAATTATTTGCCTGAGGTTTTATAATATTGAAGGAGGGTCATGCTTATACATGGAGGTTAATTAAACCATTTTCTCTACTTTGCGTATGTTAGGAAATTATCCAAAATACAAATATTTTAAAAGAAATGTGAAATTACAAATCATAAACTGTAGAAACCCCTCCCCCACAAAAAAAGAAGATCTTAAAAGAAATCAGAAAAAAAGACACACTGTCATTAAAAAAAAAAATCAAGGACTGGGAACAAAGATGGCAGCATGAGAAGTGAGGTAGAAATCTCATTCCAAAACCACATATATTTTGAAAATACAGCAAATACTATTCCTAAAAGACTGACCAGAAGTAAGAGTGCACCAGCCAGCTTACATATGGAAGAAGAGAACATCTCAAGGAAAAGGGTAAAGTGAAAAAGCCACAATGGGGCAGGATCCAAGCACTCCCCCCACCCGAGCTTAGCAGTGGGAGGAAGAGAATCACAGTGGGAAGGGAGCAGAAGCACAGGACTGCTAAATACCCAGACCTAGAAATTTATGCCAGGAGCACTGAACCACATT
The DNA here is from genome assembly GCA_032199065.1 of Smutsia gigantea. Taxonomy (NCBI): domain Eukaryota; kingdom Metazoa; phylum Chordata; class Mammalia; order Pholidota; family Manidae; genus Smutsia; species Smutsia gigantea. The sequence continues at coordinate 8,265 of JAVSCE010019335.1, forward strand.
GCATGGTGCTCCGGAGATTAGGGGTACTGAAAACTGAAGTCAGAGACTAAGACCACTAACAGGTTCCCACAACTGACTGCCCTTGGACAAAAGAAAAGCAGGTGCTTTGTAAGACTTCTCAACAGTGAGAGGGGTGCTAAAGAAGCAAGGGTTTAGGAGAATGAACAAGTGGACAAAATTGTCCCAGCACACTCAGTCTAGCAGGTTGGGAATTTTCAGGAGCTTCAGGAACTCCATCCCCTTGGTTGGCAATGCAGCCCTGAGGTCCTTCACCGTGATAAGCAGCCTGCCGCTTCTTCCACGCTGTGGGCACCTGCACACAAATCTGCTGTCCCCACCATTGCTTCAGATCAGCCAGAGGGCAGCACCAACTAAAGCCACTACATAGCTTAATGCAGAGGCTTCTCCCTGCATGTGGCTAACAGGCCCTGACAGTGGAGACAGGCATGGCAACCGGGAAACACAAAAGGACTTTTCCCTCCTTGAAAACACCTGGTACACTCGCCTGCAACCCCTGCCATCACCTAGACAGGCAGGAGGGAAGCCCTACCCACAGCAGTTTAGGGGATTGACACAGAGGCTGTTCCCCACAGAAAATGGAGACAGGCACTGTGACTGACTGGGAAACAGGAAGGAACTTTGTACACCCAACAGACACCCACACTGCTCGCCTGTGACCACTCCCATAGCTCCAGGACTATGAAAAGGGAGAAGAACCTTTTTCAAATCAAAATCCCTCAACACCAGAAGGAGGGCACTATGAGACTGAAATTACCAATCTTCCGGAAAAATAATTGAAAATAATCATAAGCATGCTAATGATGCTACAGAAAAATATTCAAGAGCTAAGGGACAAATTCAGGAGGGAGATAGTTTAAAAAATCGAGTAACTGAAATGAAACAAACAGAGGGATTTAAAAGAAGATTAGATGAGGTAGAGAAGATGGTAAATGAAATAGAAATTAGAGAATAGCAATATAAAGAAGCTGAGGCAGAGAGAGAAAAAGGATTTCTAGGAATGAAAGAATATTAAGAGAACAGTGTGACCAATGCAAACAGAACAATATTTGCATTATAGAGGTATCAGAAGAAGAAGAGAGAGAAAAAGGGATAGAAAGTGTCTTTGAAGAAATAATTGCTGAAAACGTCCCCAGTTTGGGGAAGGAAATAGTCTCTTAGACCATGGAAATCCACAGATCATCCAACACATGGGACCCAAGGAAAACAATGCCAAGACATATAATAACTATAATGGCAAAGATCAAGGACAAGGAAAGAGTATTATAATTAGCCAGAGAGAGAAAAAAGATCACCTACAAAGGAAAACCCATCAGGCTATCATCAGACTTCTCAGAAGAAACCTTACAGGCCAGAGGGAGTGACATGATATATTTAATGCAATGAAACAAAAGGGCTTTGAGCCAAAAATACTGTATCCAGCAAGTTTATCATTTAAATTTGAGAGCCATTAAACAATTCCCAGATAAGCAAAAGTTAAGGGAATTTACTTCCAACACAAACCATCTCTACTGTGTATTTTAAAGGGATTGCTCTAGATGGAAGTGCTCCTAAGTCTAAATAAATGTCACCACAGAAAATAAAACCACAGCAAAGAAAGACCAACCAAATACTAACTAAATGCAAAATAAAATCAGCTATGCACAAAATCAGTCAAGGGAAACACAAAAGAGTACAGAATAAAACACCTAACATATAAAGAGTGGAGGAGGAAGAAAAAGAAGGGAGAGAAATAAGGAATCATCAGACTGTGTTTATAATACTGTAATAAGTGAGTTAAGTTAGACGGTTAGATAGTAAAGAAGCTACCCTTGAAACTTTGGTAACCACGAATCCAAAGCCTGCAATAGCAATAAGTACATATCTATCAATAATCACCCTAAATGGAAATGGACTGAATGCATCAATCAAAAGACACCGAGTAATAGAATGGATGAAAAAGAAAGACACATCTATATGCTGCCTACAAGAGACTCACCTCAAACCCAAAGACATATACAGAATAAAAGTGAAGGGATGGAGAAAGATATTTCATGCAAACAATAGGGAGAAAAAAGCAAGTGTTGCAGTACTTGTATCAGACAAAATAGAATTCAAAAAAAAGAAAGTAACAAGAGACAAATAGGACATTACATAATGATAAAGGGATCAATCCAACAAAAGGGCATGACCACTATAAACATAGAACACCCAACAATGGAGCACCTACATATGTGAAACAAATACTAACAGAATTGAAGGGGGAAATAGAATGCACTGCATTCATTTTAGGAGACTTCAACACATCACTCACTCCAACGGAGATCAACCAGACAGAAAATAAGTAAGAACACAGAGGCACTGAACAGCACATTACAACAGAAGGACCTAACAGACATCTATAGAGCATTCCACCCAAAAGCAGCAGGATACACATTCTTCTCAAGGGCACAGGGAACATTTTCCAGAATACAACACATACTAGGCAACAAAAAGAGCCTCAGCAAATTCAAAAGATTGAAATTGTACCAACCAACTTCTCAGATCACAGAGGTATAAATCTAGAAATAAATTGTATAAAGAAAATAAAAAGGCTCATAAACACATGGAGTCTTAACAAAATGCTCCTAAATAATCAATGGATCAATAAGTAAATTAAACAGAAAACAAGCAATATATGGGGACAAATGAAAAGAACAGCACAATGCACCAACTTCTGTGGGACACAGTGAAGGCAGTTCTAAGAGGAAAGAATATAGCAATTCAGGTCAACTGAAAGAAAGAAGAACAATCCAAAATGAACAGTCTAAATTCACAATTATTTAAACTGGAAAAAGAAGAACAAATGAGGCCCAAAGTCAGTAGAAGGAGGGACATAATAAAGATCAGAGAAGAAATAAATAAAATTGAGATGAATGAAATATTACAAAGAGTTAATGAAACCAAGAGATGGTTCTTTGAGAAAATAAACAAAATAGATGATCTCCTAGCCAGACTTAGGAAAAAAAGAGAATCTAAACACATAAACAGAATCAGAAAGGAGAAAGGAAAAATCACTATAGATACCACTGAAATACAAAGAATTATTAGAGAATACTATGAAAACTCATATGCTAACAAACTGGATAACCTAGAAGAAATGGACAACTTTCTTGAAAATTAACAACTTTCCAAGATTTACCCATGAATAAACAGAAAATCTGAACAGACCAATTACTCACAATGAAATTGAATCGGTAATCAAAAACTACCCAAAACAAATCCCCAAACCAGATGGCTTCACCACTGAATTTTATCAGACATATAGAAAAGACATAATACCCATTCTCCTTAAATTTTTCCAAAAAGTAGAAGAGGAAGGAATACTTCCAAACTTAGTCTATGAAGCCAGTATCATTCTAATACCAAAACCAGGCAAAGATACCACAAAAAAAAGAAAACTACAGACCAATATCCCTGATGACCATAGATGCAAAAATACTCAACAAAATATTAGCAAACTGAATTAAAAAATACATCAAGAAGACCATTGAGGAAAAAAGATGGCAGTGTGAGAGGTGAGACACAGGCTTCCTCCTAAAACCACATATAATATGAAAATATAATTAATACAACTAATCCTGAAAGAGCAACAGGAAAGAGGACCTGCGCCAGACTGCATACACCTGGAGAAAAGAGCAGACCTCACAGAACAGGGTAACATACCAAAGCTGTGGCCCAGCTGGACACAAGCCCTTCCCCCACCTCAGATCACTGGTGGGAGGAAAAGAAACAGTGCAGGGAGGGAGTGGAGGCCTAGGACTGCTGAATACCTAAATCCGGAGATCTGCTCTGGGAGCACAAACCTACATTTCATGATGCTTTCATGATACACTCATGATTACAGGGTTGGAAAGCTAAGACAGGCAGAATTCCTGGAGAGACTGAGATTCCAGCTGCTTGTGGAAAGCAGGGATCTGTATCTGGCTGCTCTGGGAAAAAAGAAAGGTGGGCAGTGTGAGAGACTTCCTAACACGGAAGCCCTTAGCAAGAGGGCTGCTAAAGGGACAAGGATTGCACAGACCTTACTGCTCAGGAAAGAGGACAGGTAGACAAAATTGTCCAGGTATCTTCCTCCTTAGACAATCTTCAAGTGCTTCAGCTCCCTGGCTGGCTACACAGCTCCAAGGACCCCCTCCATGATACGCAGCTTACTGCGCCTTTCTTCTGGCCAGTCTCATCTGGATCGCAAACCGGATAACCTACCCTCGTGTTAGCCCAGCCAGATGGAAGATCTGTCTACAGCAACAACAAACGCAAAGCTTAGAGGCTTATATCTGTGTTCTCAGCCCAGTGGTTCAGGCAATGGAGACAGGCATAGCAGCCGGGTAGCAGGAAACAGCTCTTTCCTCCCCCCAGGCACCAATACCACTCCCCTGAGACCCCCGATATTGCTTCAGGGGCTGAGCAGCTCCAGGGAGCAGAGCTTATGGGCACTAAAGGGCTCCATATACAAATATGAAATGCCACAGGAATCTGGTTAAGAGTAAAATTATTAATACCATTCTTGAGAAAGACTTAAATGACATCGACCTCATGACTCTCCCTGAAAGGAAGTTCAAAATAAAAATCATGAACATGCTCATGGAGTTACAGAAATATATTCAAGAACTCAGGAATGAATTTTGATCGGAGATCCAATCGTTGAAGAGCACAGTGGATATATTAAAAGCAGATTGGATATGGTGGAGGAGATGATAAATGAAATAGAAACTAGAGAAGAGGAATAAAAAGAAGCTGAGGCACAGAGAAAAAAACAGGATCTCTAAGAATGAAAGAATATTGAGAGAACTGTGTGACCAATACAAACGGAACAATATTTGCATTATAGAGATACAAGAAGAAGAAGAGAGAGAGAGAAAAAGGGATAGAAAGTGTCTTTGAGGAGGTAACTGCTGAAAACTTCCCCAATCTGGGGAAGGAGATAGTCTCTCAGGCCATGGAGATGCACAGATCTCCCAACACAAAGGACCCAAAGAAGACAACACCAAGACATATAGTAATTAAAATGGCAAAGATCAAGGATAAGGACAGACTATTAAAAGCAGCGAGAGAGAGAAATAAGATCACATATAAAGGAAAACCCATCAGGCTATCATCAGACTTTGCAGCAGAAACCTTATAGGCCAGAAAGGAGTGGCATGACATATTTAATGTAAGGAAGCAGAAGGGCCTTGAACCAATGTAGGGCCTATGAATGAGAAGCACAAGGAACATTTTGTGAGTACCTCTGGGTCAGCCCAATTTTAAGAGCTATTTGCTGTTGCACTGACCTTGAGCCATATTCATGGGGCTATGAACCTTTTTTCTGACAGTCTATATGTAGTCAATCTGCTCCCTGCGCTGGTGCTCTCCTGCATCCGGTTGGATGGAAACCCTATCACCACTCTAATGGTTCAAGTGCGTTCCTTGCTGATGAGACGCAGTACTCCCATTTTTGTACACCTTTGAGGGCATCAAGGCCTGCCTGGGATCCTCTCCAGAGGTAATTTTTTGGCTGACTGGCTGGCCTCTAATGCTGTTCAAGTCACTTCCATACAGCCACTGCAGCCCCTACAACTAGCACAAGATCTTCATGATCTTACTCATCTTAATTGGAGAAGTTTACATCACAGGTTTCCTTCCATCCCTATCAAGGATTTAAAAAGGATTGTCAGAACCTGCAAATCTTGCCTGCTGTTTTTGCAAGTCCTGTCCCTCCAATCCCCTGGAGTCAACCCGAGAGGCCTCAAACCAAATTGCCTTTGGCAAACTGATGTTACTCACTATGCTGCCTTTGGAAAATTAAAATTTATTTTTGTCTCTGTTGGTACCTTTTCCCATGCCTGTTGGGCTACAGCCCACTCGGGAGAAAGAGCCAAACATGCACAAAGCCACTTCTTGCAATGCTTTGCTATTTTAGGGATTCCTCACCAAGTGAAGACCGATAATGGTCTGTGCTTCACTAGTAAGGCTCTACAGAACTTCTTTCTCAGATGGCACATAAACCACACCACAGGGATCCCTTACAATCCCCAAGGCCAAGCAATTGTCGAGAGACATAATAAGTCCCTTAAAGCCATGTTACAAAAACAAAAAGTGGGAACAAGCCCCCATGACCAATTAAGAATGGCACTACTCACTCTAAATATTTTAAATTTTTCAAAAAATCAGCCCCTGACAGCTTTTTCAAAGACATTGGGCTAATCAAATGCCTTATACTAAGATTGAGGTACGCTGGAAAGATCCATTAATGGGACAGTGGTGTGGTCCAGATCCCCTCATATGTTTAGGCAGAGGGTTTGGGTGCATATTCCCTATAGGGAACCCAAACCCAATCTGGGTCTCTGCACACAATTTGAAATTTTGCCCGCAGGTGGACGATGACCAAGACCCCAGAACAAGCCAAATCTCTATCTAATAAAGACAACCCAAGAGTGCCATCCACTCTTGAGGGGTTCCCTGTGCTTTCTCTCCCCTAGGGAATATGCCCACTGCACCACCCCTGGTGGACGTTCTGCTTGCTGGTGACCGGCCTCCTCATCATTACCCTGCTTGCTACTGTTATTGAGTTGATTCTCCAGAACCTCCTGGGAGACTTGAAACACGGCAACCTCACAAAAGACTGAAGGGTTACCCATAGACTTCTGCTGATCCATCCAGCTCGAGTTGAACCTCTGCAAGGACTAAGGACTATCTGACACTCCGAGATCCTCAGAAGGCCAAAAGGATACTGAGATAAGACCCAAAATGCCCCCTTTTGTTCCTGTTACCCTGTTGATTATGGGAGTACCTATAGCCCAGGCTTGGGGTAATTAGTGTCAATCTTGTGGGGTGACCCTTGGATTCGTCCAAGCTACCTGTTATATCACCAAGTATAGCTGTACTTCAGGAGACAATTATTATTATGCAGCAGTCTTAATTAAGAGTAACACTCAAGGATGTCCCAGATATGTTGGGCAAACTGTACGTTGGAGCAGGCCCAAACGTCAGCCTCCCATGTCGGGTGATCTGCCCTGCTCCTGCAATCAGCAGGGTGCCTCAATTGTTATTCATAGCTTTGTCCAAGTGTATTGCTACCAGAGTGCCACTAAATTGGACTGGGATATCCCTTGGAAACCATGTAGTTTATATATGTCCTGGGACCCAAGGAGAAAATATTTGCTGGAATTTGAGACCATGATCCCATGACGGGAATATGGGCTTATATAGAGGACTAGTTGTGGTGACCCCCACCTTGCTTAAAGGTTAACTAATTAATTCGGCCTACTAGAGCTTTCGCGACCTAATTGACGCTGACACCCCGAACCATTAGATGTCCAACTTCCAATAGAGGTGACTCTGGTAGGGTTCACTCTTCTCTGGTTAGTGACTAACCTCTGCTTAACACAAAAAAGGGGGAAATGTAGGGCCTTCTAATCTAAGAAGTAGCCTTTAAATGTATTGCCAAGATGGCTCTTGCTGGATAAGCATGGGGTGGTGTCCAGGCATTTTGGCGGGCTATGAGGTTAGTCTACCTGTGTTCCGGGTATCTCCCTATTGGTTGCGTGAGTCTTCCGCGAACGTGATCAGCTCATGGACACCGTTTGCTTGCATTACATGCCTTCCTGTGTGAAGAGCTTGTGACTGCTTGACCTTTATGCTGATTGGCCCATGAATGTTATATATGCTTTTCTGTTTCCACAATAAATGAGTTCCTGCTTTGACTGAGCTCCCTGCCACGTCTGTTTGTATCCAGTTTAGGCCTAGGGGCAGGAGGCTGGTGATTGGGCAGACAGTTGGCACTCACCCTTCCCTGTCCTGCCTTCCTGGGCATGTCTCCCCCTTCCTGTTCTCTCCACAGGTTCAGAGGGGGCTCGGGGCAGGCTAAAAACCCTGACAAACCAAGAATACTCTAACCAGGAAGGTTATCATTTAAATTTGAAGGAGGGATTAAACAATTTTCAGATAAGCAAAATCTGAGAGAATTTACCTCCCACCAACCACCTCTACAGTGCATTTTGGAGGGACTCCTATAGATGAAAGTATTCCTAAGACTAAATAGATTTCACCCAAGGGATAGACAAATAGTACAGAATATGATTCATAACATACAAAGAATGGAGGAGGAAGAAAAAGAAGGAAAAATAAAAGAATCTTTAGGTTGTGTTTGTAATAGCATACAATGTGAGTTAAATTAGACTGTTAGATAGTAAGGGAAATACCCTTGGACCTTTGGTAGTCATGAATCTAAGGCCTGCCATGGCAATCAGTACATATCTATCAATAATCACCCTAAATGCAAATGGACTGAATGCACCAATCAAAAGACACAGAGTAATCAAATGGATAAAAAAACAATATCCATTTATATGCTGCCTACAAGAGACTCACTTTAAACCCAAAGACATACACAGATTAAAAGTGAAGGGATGGAAAAAGATATTTCATGCAACTAATAGGGAGTAAAAAGCAGGAGTTGCAGTACTTGTATCAGACAAAATAGACTTCAAAACAAAGAAAGTCTCAAAAGACAAGGACATTACATAATGATTAGACAGTCAATCCAACAAGAGGATATCACCATTATAAATATCTATGCACCGAACACAGGAGCACCTACATATGTGAAACAAATACTAACAGAATTAAAAAGGGAAATGGAATGCAATGCATTCATTCTAGGAGACTTCAACACTCTACTCACTCTGAAGGACAGAACAACCAGACAGAAAATAAGTAAGGAGACAGAGGCACTGAACAACACAATAGAACAGATGGACCTAACAGACATCTAAATAACTCTACAGCCAAAAGCACCAGAATACACATTCTTCTCAAGTGCACATGGAATATTTTCAAGAATAGATCATATACTAGGCCACAAAAAGAGCCTCGGTAAATTCAAAAACATTGAAATTGTGCCAACCAGTTTCTCAGACCACAAAGTTATGAAACTAGAAATAAATTATGCAAAGGAGAGTAAAAATCCCACAAAAACATGGAGGCTTCACAACATGCTCCTAAATTACCAATGGATCAATGACCAAATAAAAACGGAGATCAAGCAATATTTGAAGACAAATGAAAACAATAATTCAACACCACAAAATCTGTGGGACGCCGCAAAGGCGTGTTAAGAGGAAAGTATATTGTCGTACAAGCCTACTTCAGGAAAGAAGAGCAATCCCATATGAGCAGTCTAAACTCACAATTAATGACACTAGAAAAACAAGAACAAATGAGGCCCAAAGTCAGTAGAAGGAGGGACATAATAAAGATTAGAGCAGAAATAAATTAATTTGAGACGACTAAAACAGTAGAAAGAATCAGTGAAAGCAGGAGCTGATTCTTCCAGAAAATAAACAAAATAGAAAAACCTCTAGCCAGGCTTCTGAAGAGTAAAAAAGAGTCTACTCACATAAACAGAAACAGAAATGAGAAAGCAAAAATCACAACAGACACCACAGAAATACAAAGAATTATTAGAGAATACTATGAAATATTATATGCTAACAAACTGGATAACCTAGAAGAAATGGACAACTTTCTCAAAAAATACAACCTTCGAAGGATGACCCAGAAAGAAACAGAATATCTGAACAGACCAATTACCGGCATTGAAATTGAACTGGTAATCAAAAACCTACCTAATGAAAAAGCCTACACCAGAGGGCTTCACAGCTGAATTTTAGCAAACACTTAGTGAAAACCTAATACCCATCCTCCTTAAAGTTTTCCAAACAGTAGAAGAAGAGGGAATAGTTCCAAATTCATTCTATGAGGCCAGCCTCACTCTAATACCAAAACCAGGCAATGACACCACAAAAAAGAAAATTACAGACCAATATCCCTGATGAACATAGATGCAAAAATACTCAACAAAATATTAGCAAAACAAAATAAAAAATACATCAAAAAGATCATCCATCAAGACCAAGTAGGATTTATTCGAGGGATTCAAGGATGGCACAACATTCTAAAATCCATCAACATCATCCACCACATCAACACAAAGAAGGACAAAAAACACATGATCATCTCCATAGATGCTGGAAAAAAATTTGACAAAATTCAACATCCATTCATGATAAAAACTCAACAAAATGGGTACAGAGGGCAAGTTCAGCAACATAATAAAGGCCATATATAACAAACCCACAGCCAACATTATACTTAACAGCGACAAGCTGAAAGCTTTTCCTTTAAGATCGGGAACAAGACAAGGTTGCCACTCTCCCCACTTCTATTCAACATAGTACTGGAGGTCCTAGCCAGGACAATCAGACAACACAAAGAAATAAAAGGCATCCAGATTGGCAAGGAAGAAGTTAAACTGTCCCTGTTTGTAGATGACATGATATTGTACATAAAAAACCCTAAAAATCCACTCCAAAATTACTAGATCTAATATCTGAATTCAGCAACGCTGCGGGATACAAAATTAATACACAGAAATCTGTGGCATTCCTATACACTAACAATGAACTACCGGAGAGAGATATCAGGAAAACAATTCCATTCACAGTTGCATCAAAAAGAATAAAGTACCTAGGAATAAACCTAACCATGAAAGTGAAAGACCTATACCCTGAAAACTACAAGGAACTCTTAAGAGAAATTTAAGAAGACACTAATAAATGGAAAGTCATCCCATGCCCTTGAAATAATATTGTCAAAATGGCCATCCTGCCTAATGTAATCTACAGATTCAATACAATCCCTATCAAAATACCAACAGCATTCTTCAACGAACTGGAACAAATAGTTCTAAAATTCATATGGAACCACAAAAGTCCCCGAATAGCCAAAGCAATCCTAAGAAGAAAGAATAAAGCAGGGGGGCATCACGCTTCCCAACTTCAAGCCCTACTACAAAGCCACAGTAATCGGTACAATATGGTACTGGCACAAGAACAGACCCATAGACCAGTGGAACAGAATAGAGAGTCCAGATATTAATCCAAGCATACATAGTCAATTAATATATAATAATGGAGCCATGGATATACACTGTGGAAATGACAGCCTCTTCAACAGCTGGTGTTGGCAAAACAGGACAGCTACATGTAAGAGAATGAAACTGGTTTACTGTCTAACCCCATACACAAACGTAAACTAAAAATGGATCAAAGACCTGAATGTAAGTCATGAAACCATAAAACTCTTAGAAGAAAACATAGGCAAAACTCTCTTTAATATAAAAATGAACAACTTCTTCATAAACATGTCTCCATGGGCAAGGGGAATAAAAGCAAAAATGAGCATGTGGGACTATATCAAACTAAAAAGCTTCTGTACAGCAAAGGACATAATCAGTAGAACAAAAAGGCATCCTACAGTATGGGAGAATATATTCCTAAACGACATATCTGAAAAGGGTTTTACATCCAAAATATACAAAGAGCTCAATCACCTCAACAAACAAAAAGCAAATAATCCAATTAAAAAATGGGCAGAGAACCTGAACAGACACTTCTCCAAAGAAGAAATTCATATGGTCAACAGGCACATGAAGAGATGCTCCACATCGCTAATCATCAGAGAAATGCAAGTTAAATACACAATGAGATATCACCTCATACCTGTTAGGTTGGCCACCATACAAAAGACAAACAACAACAAATTTTGGTGAGGATGTAGAGAAAAGGGAAGCTTCCCACACTGCTGATGGGAATGTTAATTGGTTCAACCATCGTGGAAAGCAGTATGGAGGTTCCTCAAAAAACTCAAAATAGAAATACCATTGGACCAGGAATTCCACTCCTAGAAATTTACCCTAAGAATGCAGGGGCCCAATTTGAAAAAGATATATGCTCCCCTATGTTTATTGCAGCACTATTTACAATAGCCAAGAAATGGAAGCAACCTAAGTGTCCATCAGTAGATAAATGGATAAAGAAGATGTGGTACATATACACAATGGAATATTATTCAGCCATAAGAAGAAAACAAACCCTATAATTTGCAACAAAATGGATGGAGCTAGAGGGTATTATGC
>JAVSCE010019336.1:0-55697 GCA_032199065.1 Smutsia gigantea
AAAAATGATGTCATCACAAGTATCAGAGAACTTTCCTATAAGCAAAAAATGTCTAGTTGCTACTCTGAGTCCTTCATGCAGGCTAGTATTTAAATTATGAAAGTAAAGGTAAAGAGTAGAGACATTTTCTATACTTAGGGACTGAGGAGCTACAAGCATTTTAAATATATTTTGATCATATTTATTAAGGATCAGAAGGCTGTTGAGAGTTTTAAAAAACCCTCTAAGATCTAAAATAACCACCAAAGACCTTTTCATTTTAAAAGAACAAACAGGATTATGAGAATAGGTAACTTTTTCCTTGAGGAGCTATAAATGCAAGTCATTAGTAAAGTTCATTCACTTCATTGGAATTCATTTCTTATAAGGTCTGTTGGATAATTATTCTTTCTAAACACGATAACAAAACTGAACAGATGTTAGGCAGATAACAAGTCTGATGGATAAGATATAATGAATCTCTTCTTTTCATTGTTTTTAATAAAAAAGAAATATCTGATGGTAAGATTTCTTCAAGGTTCTTAATAGGAGTATGTTCCCCAGATTAAAGAAGAAAATAAAGGGTATAGAACCTGATGTGATACTAGGCTAATGAAAAATATATCACTTAACAAGGTCTGCATTATTCAGAGTTATGCCCATGCAACTGTGTGCTCTAATCCCCAGCCAATACGTTGCTTGGTAACCAGTTACCTGCACACCTGCTCCATAGCTGTAAGAGACAGTGCATGTATGGTTATTGGCCATATTTAGTACTGAAGAAAGAGATAAAAACCTAACAAATATTAATATTTTATACAACAATATAGCATTTACCTTATTCTTACACTCACTGTTTAGCCAAAGATTTTTTTTAAATTATAAGCGTCACTGTTCTTCATCACACTGTCACCTCCCAAGTAGCATGAGAAAGGACTTAAATTCCATACAGAGCATCTGTAATCAACTCTGTTTGCTGCAGACAACAGATGCTACCATTAGGAAGGATTTTGCACTTAGGTGAGAGGGAAGGCTGACTGGAGAATTTCAGTTTATAAAAGATTCCAGCCATGGAGGCGAATCATTCTAGAATTGGTTTGACTGTAAGGGTCTATCCACACGAAGACTTGATTAACACAGCCCTAGAAATATCAGTCATTGTGATTAGGCTGTGGTGTAGCTGGGTTGTTCCTGATTATTTCCCTCTCAAGGTATAGTTCAGAACAGTTCTACCATTGATTGTGTGCTAGTGACCCTGTAGGGGAGCCCTAAGAGGCAAGCTTTGGGACCAATACATGAAACTCATGTATTTTTTTTCCATTAGAAGGTTGATTGCACACTATGCATTTGAATCTCACAGCTACTAGAAAGCATGTCCCGAGGGCCTCAGAGTCATTTCCTCTAACTTCTGGCAGGATCACAGTAATTTATTTTTTTTAAGAGTTGGAAGGTATCTTTAGAGAGCATTTAGTTCTTTGGTCCTCAGCCTTGCTTACGTATTAGAATCACCTGGAGAGCTTTTCAAACATAGCGATGCCTGGGCCCACCCCCAGAAGATTCTGATGCTAGGTCTATGATGAGACTGAGGCGAAAAGAGTAAAGGGGTGGACCAATGCCAGGTTTGCTATCCTAATTGATGGTCCTTCACTTAAAGGGAAACATTAGGAGTGAAGAAGATATATTCCCTTCCTATTCAATACTGTCTTTTTGTTCTCTTAATATCATTAAGCATTTTGTGGGGCTCTCCTGCTTGGGGAAGAAGGGAGCAACGTGTCAGGTGAACCTGCTGCCACCTGCCTGCAGCCTGTCCTTCCGTAATTACCATTGCTTCTGTGGGTGTCAACCTGGAACTGCAGGTGGGCAGTGAGGATTTACTCTAAAAAGGCTCTGAAGTGTACCAGACAAGTCCCTTAACTCCTAGGCTCTTCAGTTCCCAAGGCTGACTGTTCACCCCTTAGCCTATTTTCCATTATACATGATGATGACACATTACCCATGTCCTGCCATGAGATCAAATGACAATATTATAATACTTCAAAAAGTCAAAATCCCAGTAGTCTAAAGATGCCTCCAAAATTAGCATCAATTCCCTATAAAATGTCTAGGGAGAAATTAAAATATAAAGACTTGATAAAATCCAGAGAATTCAAATCCAAAATCAAATTGCCACTGTGACATAAAAGTCCATGGAAATTGAAATCCATAATCCATCCTTTTCAATTTGCACTTTTGATCAGTCTTCATGAGAGGTGTTCTTGTTTCTTGATAGATCTGAGGATTTTCCAGGTGATGTAGCCCAGGTGGAATCCAGTGAGATTAGGGAATCCCTCTGTGCTCTGGAAGTTCTCTTGATAGAATTCCCCATATCCATGAGCATCCCACCTCAAGAATCTAAAGAGTTAATGAGATCATTGCTTAGAAAATAAGCCAACCCTACCCTGTAAGTTGTTATCCTCTATCCTGGGCAAAACCGTGTTCCCAGAGCCTTGGAGTTAGAATTGCCAAAGGCTAGAGCAGAACACAGTGGTAACTAGTAGGGGCCCAGAGGAGAAAGAGTTCGGCTTCATCAGAAAGCCAGTTGGCTGTTGTCAGACAGGTGTCTAAAACACATAATCTGTGACCTTAGTCATCGTGAGAAAAATATGCCACCAACAGGTCAGCTAGTTTGGGCACTGGGAATTCAGCTTACCTGGGGAAAAATGCCATCTACACGCAGGTCTCTTCCCTTTAAATGCTATTTGAGACATTGGTGCCCTCACAAAAAGAATAAAAATTTGCAGTGTAGACACGTTGCTCCTGTTTCTGTATCTTACTAGAGTAGTTTCTTTCCCCCTTTTTATCACGTGTATTTGAAACCTCTTTATTTCTTTTGCCCTTTCCCTACTTACAAGGCACTAAAAATGTAAACTTAAAACTTCATGGAACTCTGCTATTTACAGCCACATACAGCTGCTTTGCAGTTTAAAAGGAGTAAATATTTTTGCACTCACACCCCATTGTCCGTCCCATCCCCTCCATGGCCTGGCGTGACACTGAGGCTCTTCCCTTTGGTAGGGTCCTGTGCATGTGCCATTCTGCCTCTAGAGAAAGTCACTTGCTTGTGGGCTGAGTTGCCACAACCTGCAAAGATCAGCCAAGGGGAAAACCATACATGGACTCTTGTTCAGGCCCAGCAGTTCAAAGCCAACTCCACAATTGTCAAAACCAACCTCATGGACCAACTAAGCTGCTCACCACCAAACAGTCCTAAATTATAGGCTCCCCCAAAGGCCTGTGACTTATGCAACCCCAACTGCCACCATTTTGTTTTATTTCTCAGAGTGCCTGGTTCATGCACCAATTACCGGGAGGGTTGAGGTTATTTCCTAAGACTGTAAGCCCCCCTGCTCCATGGAAATGCAGACTAGACCGCATGCTTCCCAAGGGCAAGTTGGCCTCAAGGTGGAGGGAAGAGGAAGGGTCTGGTATACATGTCTCATTTCTCTACCAGATTCACCATTGATTCAGATAAATTGCTATAGCTCAAGGGAGCTGGAAGTAAGAGGGCAGAGAGGGGCCAGGAGTTTTATATTAATTGATGTCCTTTTGTGTTTGAGAAAACATCAGGAGTGGGAAAGTGGTGTTCTCTGCTTAATACTTGTCTACAGCTGTCCTACTCCCTGTGCCCATCAGTACTGCCAAGTCTTCTCTCACTCCAAGGCTTCTCTTAAATATCTTGTGTATCCTTCCCCTCTGTCTCCACTGCAGCTACCCAAGGCAGCCCTATGTTTTCTTTTTAACTAAGAATTGCATTCTGTTTGTTAGTGGGGTTCTGGACTTTGTGCCCTGCCCCCCTTTTGCCCCTCCCTGCCCCCAACACACAAACAAGCAAAACTGAAAAATCTGTCTTCCCAATAACCAGAGTGGTCATGTCATTGCACACATCTGAGTGTGGGGTGTCACTCCCATGCTCAGCATCCATCAGTCGCTTCCCTTTGCCTAAAACATACTTTCTCACCTCCTATGTCTGGTGTACAAGGTCCCTCAGGATTACAAAGGTGGTTAAGCTTGTGGACTTGAGAGAAAGAATGCCTGATTTCAAAGCCTTGGCCTGTCTGTGAGGCCTTCAGCTAGTAACTTAACCTCTTTGTGCGTCACTTTCCTCATCAGTGAACTTGCAATAATAATATTTATCTCAGAGATTATCACAATAATGAATAATATAATAATCCACATGAAACACCTATCATTGTGCCTGGCACACAGTAAGTGCTCAAAATTACCATGATTTTCATTTGGCCTCTGCTTGCTTATCTTAGCCCCACGTGTCTGACGCCCCCCAAACTGTAAGGTCTGGTCTCGGCTGCTTGCTCTCCGCTGATCCTGCCGCACTTCCTCAGGTGTTTGCGTCTTCTCCCCAAGCTGGTCCTTCTGCTGGAATGCCCTTGCCCCTCTTGACTGCCTGGCAGCATCATATTTACCCTTCAGTTCTCAGTCAAAGGGCTTTAGCCTCCGTAAACACTCAAGTGTTCCTTCACTTAGCCTCCCACTGCCCAGTGTCGCGGAGCAAACACTCCCATTCTCCTAAGACTGTGCACTTGCTGAGGCTGGGGCCTGGGCCTTTCTGCCTTGGTTTCCCAGTGCCCAGCACAGTGGTAGGCATATGTGGATACTGCTCAGAAATGTTTGTTGCATGAGTGACTATGCAAACAAGAAGGTTCTTTTCTAGGGGATGTAATTTCAAGTTTTGAAAGCTTTTTATGGAAATTTTTTTTTTGCTTTTGATAGCATATAAAGATGCAGTTAAATAAATAAATTTTAATATGTTGACCTTGTGTTAGGCAGAAAAATAGGTATGAGAGGGGTGGACAGAGAATAAGGTCAGTAAAGCCCCCTAGAAAGGACTCAGTTAACCAGTTAAAACCAGAAAGCCAGAAAAGACTCAAGAGTTAGAGTTAATCAGTTAAAGCTCAAAAGGTCAAGAGCAACTTTGCCTTGAATGTTTGAATATTCCCCAGATAAAGAGAAGTTTCAGAGCACAGCCCATGTCTTCATTGTGTCAATTAGATCCTGGAAAAAGATTTTTATGGCATTTTATGGAAAACCAGTCCTCAGCATATTTTCTGATGTGATTCAGTGGAAACTTTAAATGAAAAAGAATCTTAGAATACAGTTAATTGCTATTTTACTTCAAACTACTTTTTAAAGTCTAAGTTCAGAACTAATAGAGAATTTTTTTTACCTATGTTAATATATTGTAGGATGTGGGAGGAAGGGGAGAATAATTCGCATCTAATCTTTCAGCTACCTTCTTTGTTGAAATAACTTTTCTAAAACTAATGATGTAGTTGATAAAATCTCTTTTAAATGAATTGCAATGTGTTAATATACTGCCCTAAGTAAGTTGGTTAGTCTCAAGGCAAACAATTCTTGTAAACTGATCATTTAGAGCTTTTTTAAAAAAGCTGTTTAAAAGGTCAATTGGTTTATTTTCATGTATTCAGCAACAGTTTACAAAGGAATCTTTTAGAGCTGTCACTGTATTAATTTTCCTGGTTCTAGTAATTGTGAATTTTATAATTCCTTGGGAAGCAATTAATACATTTAGGAAACTCTCCTGGGTTTCATAAACACTTCCAATTAAAATGTATTGATTTGGCAGTGGCTTCTCTTTGGTATTCGTTTGCAAAGACCAACAGGCAATCCATGTAGCTTTGTCTAACCTGAATGTGAGCAAAAATGAGACAACTGAAGATAGTATCTTTTTCCCCTTAGAAGTTAATTAGTTCTATAGGTATTATTAGCCTGTAAGCACCTGGAGGGCAAGTATAATGTCTTATTCATTATTATATTTCACCCAGGGTCTAGCTAAGACCCTGCATATATTTAAGGTCAGCAATCGGCTCCCCCAGCAGGGATTTGCATAAGTGAAGGAGCTTTGCCACTGGCCAGTGTGGAGCCTAGAAGAGTCAGGGCAGGAGCTTAGTGAGTTCCAGGCAAACAGGACAGATGGCAACGTCTTAGAGGCACCTGGAAATAAGTCAGAAAATAGGAGCAGCATAGAGGATTCCTTCCTAGAAAGCCTTGGAAGGAAGTTGGCTGGGGCGGGGAGGTGTGTGTGTGTGTGTGTGTGTGTGTGTGTGTGTGTGATCAGATTTCTGGATGTGGTATAATTCCTTGAATTCTTTTCAGGTTGGAATCACTGGAGAATTTGGGTGAATAGATATTTGCAAAAACTTGGGAAAGATTCCAAAGTCTGGGGCTAGGATTTTTGGTGATGAGTATCTGTGACCCTTTCTCACTGTGATTTGTGGTGTGTGTTGTGCATGTGTTTGTTTGTGTGTGTGTGTGTGTGTGTGTGTATGTATGTGGTGGGGACTTGCATATGTGTGTGGTATGTGTGCAGTGCGTTTGTGTGGCTTCTCATCAAATATTAGGCCACTCTTGGTGCAAAGGATTAGATTTCTCTTAGAGGCTAATTCTTATGTATGAGGATCAATAGATCCTTATTATCACATGCCTAATGGTTAAATCCATGAGGAGTAAAGACAAAATATAAAATATGGTATGCTCATCAGTTTACAATGTAATTAGATATGTATAAAAGATCATTCATGTAAGCACTGGAATAGTATATGATAAATAAGAAAATAGATAAATAAGTTGTTCAGTGTATTCAAAAGAGAAAATCATTCTGGGATAGGTTTCTGAAGAGGTAAAATGTGTTCTGAACCTTGAGGGATGAATGAATGGCATTTCCCCCAAGCAGGGAAGAGATGTCATATACATGACCTGGGAGGGGGCAAGCTTTTGGGTTTTGAGTGGAAGTGTCTAGATTCCTACATGTGTGGACTCAGAGCAGGGAAAGTTGGGGTGTACTTAAGACTCATCACAGTCTGGGTCTTGAATGTTGGATGAAGTCCTCCGAGCTTCCTCCAGTAGGCAATAGAGAACCACTTACAGTTTTTCACCAAGAGAGATGTGATCAAAGTAGTTTTTTAGGTCATTTTAGCAAAATTATCCAGGCTAGATTGAAAGAGAAGGATCTGAAGGCAGTGAAACAAGTTTGGGAGTATCAATTTTCTAAAACTCTGTGACATTGTACCATTTCCATTTATCGGAACATAATTTGTCCACGCTGAGGTCATTCTCACACAGTGACACATAAAAAAATAAAAACTAGAACTAAATTTTCACTGTATTCTCTTGATCATATTGCATAATACAATGTAAAACATCTTAAAACTTATCTTCACCCATATAATTAAAAGATTTCTTTTAGAAAGGTAAAGTCATGACTCATTCAGATATAAATTGAACATTTGTTGAAGATTTTTTTAACTCATTAATGAGGGAACCTGTAAGATGTTATAACCAGTTCAAAAGAATCCAAAGAATGGATGTATTTATGGATCAGGAATGTTGAATTTACAAATGGAGGTGAGACTGCATTTTTCAATAGGAGAGTGAAGTCAACTGAACTTCTATCAGGTAAAATTTACATGTCTAAAGATAACTATTTTGAATTATCATCATTTATCTACAATTTACAAAGGTTTAAAGTACTTAATGGCAATGAAAGCCTACAATCATATAATCCAGAAGGGTGTGCTATAGGCAATGCAGAATTTTCCATTGAAGTACAAGTTTTTTTCAAAATTTCAAAGGTTTATGTCACTCTCTTTATACCTTTTCTTTATACTTTATTTCAAAATGCCACTCATCTCCATCCCCTCTCACACTGAGCTACTTCCTGTCACTTCTGGATCATTATTCTTTTCCCAAGAGCAGTTACAACTCTTCCTTTCTAGTGAAATTAATTAATTACACTCTGCCAGTTTTCCTTCTTCCATTATTGGATTAGCTCAGACTCAGTCTTCTCCTTAGAAAGAAGGTTGTGAAAGCACATAGTTCACATTTTCTCCATCACACCAACACAGTCAAGTTTTTATGCCCTTGTTTTGGACAAAAAAAATGTTTGATATTTTTATACTGATTTTCACTTTTCCCTTAAGAGTGCAAAAGACAAAAATGTAAAATCTTAGATCTTCTTTTCTTATTCTCCTATAAATTTCCTTCCAAATGATATTCTGGTCCAGCCTTATTTCAGAGCTGAGGCAGCCAAGGACAGGTAGGTTGAATGCCTTGTCCAATTAGAGGCAGAGATGAGACTGGATGTTGGGTTCCTTGGTCCCTGAGTCAGCCATACAACACAAGTGTATTGGGGGACTACTATGTGCCAGGTCATTGTGGAGTTTACATCCTGTATGGAGGAGACAGGCAATAAATAAGATAAATGAGTTAATTAAACTACAGTGTACCACATATACATTGTTATATTTTGTAGAATGTAAAAAATGCTATAAAGAAGAATAAAGCAAGGCATATTAAATAGGGTGATCAGGGAAAGCCTTGGTGAGAAGGTGGTATTAACATAAAGAGCTGAAGGAAGTGAGGCAGTGAGCCATGGGATATATGGGGAAGAGTATTCTGGGCAGAGGGCACAGGAGATAGACATGGTTGAGGTAGGAGTACACCTGGTGTGCTTGAGGAACAGCAGGAGGCAGTGTGGCTGGAGAGATGAGTAGCACAGTCGGCAGTGAGGTCAGAGCATTTTGGAGAAGGGGTGCAGATCCTATAGGATTTTGTAAGCCATGGTAGAGCTTCTGATTGAGGTAGGAGACTGTTGGGAGGTTTTGAATGACATTATTTGTTTTATATTTTAAGAGGATTATACTGGCTGTTGTGTTGAAAATAAATTATAAGGATATAAGAGTGGAAGCATTGTGGCCTGCAGGCAGGTCACTGCACTAATTCAGGAGAAGAAAGACTGGAGCTTGGAGCCAGGTGGTAGCAGTGAAGGGTGAGCAGTGGTAAAATAATGAGGGGTACAATGTTGACCTTTGGCCAGTTTCAGTTATCAAGCAATTTGGGGTATTGTGGGTAAAACTGTAACATTTCCAGAATATCTTCCCTGGCTTTAGTATATTTGCATATCCTCAGGGGTGGAGAGAAGTTCATCTCCACATCAATGGGTAATTACCTGGGCAACCGAGGGCATGTCTAAACATGAGAGGTTAAGGGGAGGGGGCTGGCTTGCTTGCTTGTTGGCTTCTTCCAGATCAGCGGAGAAAGACAGCCCGGGACTGCAGTTTGTGAGCAATAAACGGGTTTTAAACTTTATTTCTCCCTTTGACTGATTTCAGTTTTCAGAGGTATTTTGCTCTGGATTTCCTCTCTCCGGACTAACAGGTATTTATTAATTTTCTAAGCATCTTGCTAGCAACTGGGGTACAGAGTATATATAAGGTCTAGTTTCTATGCCTGAGGAGCCCAGTTTTATAAAAGAGACAACTATAAAAAAATATTAAAAAGATTACAGTGTAGTGGCAAGCACGACAATAGAAATATGTGCGAAGTATGGATCATACCCCAAAAAAGGAACTCCGGGCAGGGAGGGCTTCTTTGAGGAGCTGTATTTTGGAAAAGGAACAAGAGCTTCACAGGGTTCCCTTCTCAGGAAGAAAGAGGCATTTCAGAGGGAGAGAACAGCAAGATTTGTGGGGTAGTGTAAGTTGTGAAGCTGTTCATTTCTGCTTTATTCCCGGTAATGCAGTAGACTTGAAGTGTTGACACAAGGCTCCTCAGCCTCACCCTTGTGCCCCAAGAACAGCCCTGCTGCCCTTGTGATTTAAGGCCAATCTTAGGCAAAGAGTTTACAGGCATAGTGAGCAGCCAAGTATAGAGACCTTAAAATATAAACTTGCTTTGTCTGTTAAGGAACAGCAGGAGGCAGGGGGCTGCTCTGCAAAGGTAAGGGAAGCATAGCAGACTGAGAGCCGGATGTCTGGAACCATGGGATGGAAGGTAAGGCCATCAAGGATTTCATCTGGAGTTTTTCCTAGGGGAAGGAGAACATCCTTCGTATTTTGAAAAGGGAAGTGATCCAAGAGGGGTGAGGTAGCTTCTTAGAATTTGAGAAAGAGAGAGGATTTAGGTATTTCCGAAAGTACAGAATGTGAAGGCATCATGTGGTGGGAAAGGAGTACATGGATGCTTGTGTGGGGCTGGTCAATAAGTGGGCCTTGGGAGCAATGATGAAGTGCTTCTGTGGCCATCCTGCAGGCCATGGAGAGGTGCACTGCGAGAGGGGGTAAAGTACAGTGGTTAAGAGGAGGAGTCTGGAACCAGGCTGATGGGTCAAATCCCAGCCCCACCACTCACCTAGGCAAGTTGTTTAACCTCTGTGTCTTGACTTCTCACCTGCAAAATGGGGCTGGTAAGGATAGTGCCTACCTCATAAAGTTGCAGTGTGGAATATGGAAGTGAATATATGCAAACTGCGTGCAACAGTGGCCAGCAGTGTCTGTGCCTTTCTTATTTCTACCTCTGGGATCAGCAGCACCAGGTCCTGTATAGCCCTGACAGAGGCACTAAGCAGCAGAAGGAAGACACAAGAAGGGCATCCAGGTGCACCTGGGACAGGGCCTCTTCCTGTGGGAGCCCTGGCATCCTTACAGAGCTCAGTGGCAGGAGGGGACCCGAGGGTCAGTACTTGAATCCCTGAGATTGGATTTCTCATCAATACTAGTAGGGAAAGGCTGAGCCCATTTTAAATTTATCTAGAAAAATAAAGAGATGTGATGTTTCTCAAGTGTATCATGAAACAAATTCTTAGTGGTTATGTGTGCTTAGGGAGCTATAAGCAGGTATAAATTGCTGAAAGATAGATTCTGAGGTGGGGATAGGTGGCGAGTAATGGGGAAAAGATGGGCAGGGATCAAATCAAGGTGGACTTCAAATGCCCTTCAGTTGACCTTGGCCTTTATTCCACACATGCTAGAAAGCCAGAGAAGGATTTTTAAGTAGATGTGACATAATCCAATTTAGATCTTTAATAACTTTGCTGGTGGCAGGAGCATAGATGTAAAATTGTCAAGATGAGAAAGAAAAAGTGATTGTTAAAAAGCTGTTGCAACAATTCCAAGGAGGAAGGATAGTGACCTGGAGTAAGATATAGACAGCAGGGATAGAGAAGAGACAATGACTCATATCTAGAAGTCCTAGACCTGTTACTGTAAGCATGGAAGTCAGGCTTCTGGCTTTGAATATGGGGAGGACAAGAGAAAGAGCAGATTTGGGGATGACAGTGAATTCAGTCTGGGTCCTGTTAGCTTGAGACCCCTGTGTCCAAGCAGAGATGTCAAAATTGGGCTGAGAGAGAGATTTGGGACTCATCAAGATGGAATTGGCTAGGGAGGGAGAAAAATTGCTTAAGGCAAGGTAGGAAAATCAGAAAAGAATCCCAGAAAAGCCAAGGCTTTGGTGAGGATCACTGGGAAAAAATGGCCAGACTGATAGGAAGACAGCAGGGAGGGTAATTGTCAAGGGTCTGGAGAAGGAGTAGGGAGCTTCACTGATTGAACTCAGAGAGTTCAAGAACAGAGGACTTCTGCTGGGGCACATCAGTAGGCTGGCAGAAATAGCGTCATTCTTCAGCATGTCAGGAAGGAACAAAAGTGAAGGTGAACGTGAACCACACTTTAAAGAAACTTAGGTATGAAGTAAAGATGAGGATGGTAGCCAGAAGGGCAATGCTAGGTCAAGGAATACTCCCCTCCCAGCCCTGTAAGAACTTATTAAGTAGGCCATGGAGAAGTTCTCAGCAGAGAGAGAACATACGAGGATTCATAAGTACATGTATACACACACACACACACACACACACACACACACACACACACACAGATATACTTGAAAAGCAGGGACGTATGTGATGCTTTTAGAACTCTCACTCTAAAGAAAGTCTTAAAAAATTATCAATTCAGATATCTGAAAAGTTCACATAAGTCAGATGACATGAATGGGATGTTAAGTGAAGAGTCCCTGTATTTAATTGAGATTTTAATTTTGTTTTCATCCAGGTTTTACACTTGTATTTTCTAAAATATGTTTTATTCTACATAAGTAAGTGGCTCTCCAGCAGCTTTATCTTATTGCATGGCTGTGTGTAGTTTGTCCCCTATACCCCTTTTAAAACACCCTTTGAAATTTGATATGAAAATGCACAGTTTATCCTAAGCACAACTTAAATTTCAAACCAGTAGTGAAGTGCTGAACAGTGACAAAACCCATTTTTACCATTCAGAAGGGCACATGCTTCACAGGGAAAGGGAATGGAGCTTTTAGTTTGGAGAGATGATGGGAACACTGTGGGAGGCATATTTGGGGTAATTGTAAATATAGTTTTTCTTTGCATGAATGAATCTTAGATTGTTAGTTAGGAATATTCTGAAACAATACAAGCATCAGCAAGAAAACACTCAGATGCCTCATTGCATTCAGTCGTTTCTTTTATTAACTTTAACACCTGCCGTTTCACAGCCTGTGGTTCCGTCTCCAGACACAAAGTGAAGGGGGGCTCTCAACAAATATTGGGCTAATTTGGGCCTCCAAATAATAAAATAACAATCAAAGTGTGTACTGCAGCCTCAGTAATCTGCATATGTCAGGTAAAAGTGATTATCTTCTTTTTGGAATGAAAGCTATTTGATCTGAACTGTTCATTTAACAAGTAATGAAGTGGCACATTAATAATGTGCTAGGCACTGTGCTAGGGTCTAGAGTTATGGTGGTGGCTCAAATGGACAAATTCCCAGACCTGATGTCATTAATGGTTTCCTGTATCAACAGAACACTAAAAAATAATTACATATTTGAAGAATGAAAAGGAATACACAGCAGACAAAGTGATATTCAACAGGCAGGGGTGTGGACCTAGATCAGTCAACTCCGTTTACCCCTTTACTCTTATGTGGTTAAGATGTGGTTAGGTGAAGACACTGGCTCCCCATTCCTGACATTTTCTCCATCTGCAGGAACACCCATTAGAATTCTTACCTGGCGTCTGATGCTCCCTTACTTGCACCTCCCCATGGAAGGAGAGGAAACTCACGTACTGGTGAGTTCAGGAGAGGACTTGGGCACACCTGGCCCAGCCTCTTCCCCTTTGAGGTAGGGATCTACCCTGTGTCTCATTCAGAGCTTCAGGGGTGACTTCAAACTGTGGGAAGGTGACCAAGTTCCCTGTGCCCCTTCCAAGCACTGGCTTTCAGTAATGTGTGCCAGATGGCAGAGATGGACTGCTTCAAATAATGGCCCTTCTAATGTTGACCTTCAGGCCAAGGTGAGGAGGAAATGAAAGAGCTAATCTCTTGGGTTTTATTTTCTTGACTGTTGGCTTCTTAGTACATGGTTTCAGTTTGGCTCTGGGATGTTAACTGTATAAGCTCTGGCCATAGACTAATCCAGGTAAATTGTGGCTTCACTTGTAAAGAGGTCTTAGATTTTATTTAACTAGAAAGAAAGAAGGGACCCTTAATATAAAGAAAATATGTCATATTCTTGGGTTGAAGTCCAGAAACAATTCAATGGAATTTTTGCAGACTGAAAGTCCAGGAAGGCAATTCAAAAGGGCTATACTAGGACACTCTATCCTTAGGAATAATGTTTGCTTGCAAAGTCAGGCAGGGCCTGGAGTGGTCTGGAAATCATGCTTCAGTCTTGCTAGCAGAACAGGAGCAATGGAGGAATGAAAGTCTAAGAAAGACAGGTTAACTAGAGGAAAAAGACAGATTTCTCAGAAAAAAAGAGATATTCTTGGACAAACCAAACAAACATGCATGTGAACATTAATATTCAAGCCTAGGGGTAGATAGATAAAAAAAGATAAAACCAGGTTCTTTCAGACTGATCTTTTCCTAAAGAAAATACTAGAGAAGGGAGACATTCATTCAGTTATCATTCATCATATGTTTTTTGAGTACTTCCTATGTGTCAGGCACTGATCTTGGATATTAGAAAGTAATCAATGAACAGAAAAGGTAAAAAATTCTATCTCTGTGGATTTCCCATTTTAGTAGGAAAATTAGACAATGAACATAATGAACAAATTACATAGTGTTTTACAAAATGATGAGTGTTATAGAAAATAAATTATATTAAGGTAAAGGGGATTAAGTTTTCCTGGGAAGGAAGAGGGAGTGGTGGTCAAGGTGGGCCTTATTAAGAAGGTAATATTGGGATAAAGACTTGAAGGAGGTGAAGGAGTGGGCCATATGGTATCAGGGAGAATAGCATTACAAGTGAGGGAACAGCCAATGCAGACACCCTTTGGCAAGAGTGTGTCTGGTGTGTTTGATGAGGAGCGAGGAGGCCAGTGAATTAAAAGAAGAATAAGAAATGGGGATAATAGTAGGAGATGACCTTAGAGAGGTAACAGGGGGCCATGTTGAAGCGTTTTCTTCAAGGTCATTGTAAGGATTTCCGCTTTTATTCTAATGGAGAATCTGAGATTGCTGCAGCAATCCAGGAGAGGGGTGAAGGTAGCTGATATTAGGTGATGGCAATGGAGATTGGTCAGCTTGTGGATATATTTTAATTCCCAGATTGATTGGTTTTGGGATATATAAGAAAAAGAAGAATTAATGATGACTCTTAAGGATTTTGGCTTGGGCACCTGGAAAGATGGAGTTTAGAGATGTTTTAGCTGTTATTAGATCAAAGATGGTGGCAGAGACCCAAAGTATCTGAAGAAGAGAGGCAAAATAGTAGAGATAATTGGAGTGACTCCAATACCATGAGAGACAATGTCTGTGAGAGCATTAAGAAAAACTCTCAAAGTTAGAGTTCACTCCAATAGTCATTGAGAATGTACTTCTCTCCTCTCTCCTAAGAATTTTGGTTCCAGATAATATGGACAGATTTGAGGAGAGAGGACCAGGGAGATGAGTATAAGATACTCAAGGGATTACTGGATAAATTTCAAGGTGATGTGGTGCTAATGGGTATATACTCAAGAAATGTATAGAATTAATAAATGTATTAATGTAAGGATGGCACAAAAAAAGAGGAGACATTAATGGGAGCCAGCTGGATGTTGGTAGATGGAGTCTGAGTCTGGGTTAGTTGTTTGACTGATGAGAACATACCTCCTAGTTGGTATTATTCCATTAAAGAAAGTAAAGAGAAAAGATAGACAGATTTGTTTGAACAAAGAAGCCTAGCAGAAGACTCAACATTCATGAACTTAATAGCTCTCTCACACTATGGGGCATCCCACTAGACTCTTTAGAAGAACAAGTTAGAAATACAGATGTCTTGGCCAGAAAACAAAGGGACAGTAAAGGAAAAGAGACATTCAATTTCAGTAATCAATACTAGACTTATTTGTATTAGGGACGAAAGGGGCCAATTCAAGAAATTAAAGCTGTTATGAATTCCATTTAGCCTTACTGAATGGGATAAAAAGGCAGTGCAGGCAAATGACACTCCAGAGGATGCCATCCTACAACAGAAGATGTTGCATGTGGAAATGCTACTTTGTTGGGCATATTCAAAAGCTTAGAAATGAATGAGTTGGAGAGACTATGGTGAAGATATTGGTTGTCACTAGGCTGCCAGGGGCTCAAATCTCAGAAGCTTCAGTTCAGGAATCTGCTGAGGGTGATTCTGTCACTGAAACAAATGTGAATGGAGGAGGAATCTCCCCAAAAGTCAGCCTTACAATTTCAGAGCTGAGCGGTCCTAAAGTGCAGGGCAGATGTCTGCTTTTGGGAGATGGTGGAAGGCTGTGCCACCAGACGGAGCCCACTGAGGCATATGGGCTAAAAAGAAAAATGGGAATTAGGAGGTTCTGACTATATTGGGTGGTAAAGAGAGACATTCTCAACTTTGCGAGAACAGCATTGTTTTCTTTGAGAGAGGATACATATGTCTAGTGTGATTTTTCCCCAGAGGTCTTGAGTAGTCCCCTAATGGGCAGTTTCTCCTGTAGAGTTGAAGGTCATAGGCCATGTATTCTGGACACCTGGTTGATATCCTACTGAGAATAAGATCCAGGTATTCTTCACCTGCTCTTCTTCTCTCAGATAGGGCGGAGTCTTTGCTGTGTCTTTGGCAAAATCAAGCATTTGGTTCTGGGCCTATAATTTTGAGAAGGATAAATGTGTGAGTAGTTGGGGATTGATTTCTTTGCGAACTTGGTGGATGTGGAGCCAGGCCTGGGATTCTCTTATAAATCCTAACTTTTCATATACAGGAAAGACATTCATGTTTGAGGTCCTGAAAAGTCAGAGCCTGGGCTGTCAGGGTTAAAAGAGGTAATGTGTGTAGAGCACTTAGCACAGTGCAAATTATATTGATAATTATTATTATAATCAGAGAGACCAGAGAGAGGAGTTAAGCCAGACAGGGCTAGACCTTGCGTTGTGTGCTAAGTTAAGACTTTATCTTGAAGGACACATGGAACCATCAGGAGTTCTGGGCAGAAGAGTTTGGTGATAAGATTTTTGTCCTAGAAAGTCATTCTGTTTGGAGTGTGGAGGTTGCATATGAAAGGATGGCAGAATGATGGGAGGGAGATCAGTAGGGAGGATGTTGAGACAGTAGGTGAGAAATGATAGTGGCCTTCACCCAAGGTGGTGGAGTGGCACTGATATGGGAAGAAGTGGGGAAGACCGGCCGTGGTGGATGGATGTGGAGACTGAGGAAGAGGATGTTATCCAGAATTATTTATGTGCTTTTGGCTTGAACAACTGGACAGATGGTGGTGTCCTTCATGAGGCATGGAATTTAAAAAACCAAAGCACAAGGAAGGTAATGGTGGTGGTGGTAGTAACAGCTATGAATGTTATTTGAGCCTTTTGAATGTTTCTTGAGAATACTGTACATGGATTGCCTCGTATAATATGTGCAGCAATGCCATGTGGTAGTTACTATTAGTATCTGCAGTTTACAGAGGAGGAAACCCAGGCTTGGAAAGGTTAAGGAAATTGCACACTGCACACATCTAGGAATTGGTGAAACAAAGTTTGGGGCCAGACAGATCTTGAACTCTAATCATGGATTGCCAGTTGTGGGAACTTGGGCACATCTGTTCACTTGTCTGCCATGGAGAGAACACCCGCCACCTTAGACTCAGTGAGATGAGGTCTGCCAGAGCCTCCAGCACAGTGCCTGGCATGAAGTAAACAAAGCGAGCAGTAACTATCACTGGCAAGGTGTTCTCACTACTACCATAGCCTATGAGCTCAGAATTATAAATACTCCCTTTTCACAGACTTGCAAAGCGCAGCTCAAAAGGAGAGTTGTTTTACTAATTTGTGCCATGTCAGGAGGCTAAACAAATTTTTCTGATTTCCAAGTCCCTATTCTCTTTACTACAATAGGCTGTCTTTCATTTTCTTGGCAGTAAAATGATCAATAATTCGATTTCTGATGTCTTGAAAAGTCCATAGTCCCCAGTGAAGCTCAAAGCTGTGGGCGTCCCGCTAATTCTTGCATGTGTGGCTGTGCTGTGAACTGCGTTCTGAGGTTCTAAGCTCTTAATCTGTTGTTAGTAGTAGGTTATAATGTGATAGGTTATAATGGTTTCCCTTATAGGGTTCTCTTTTCAGGGGAGTTTGACTATAGAATTCCCCCCTCTGCCCTAGTCCTTTCTTGCTTTATTACACTTCCATTTCCTAACTAATTTTTCAATAACTTGTAGTAGAACATTAGACATCTCTTCTATTATTTATTTAGGGGAGAAATTATGTCTGTTTTCTTCACTGCTTCACCCCCAGCACCTAGAATAATGCCTGGTACATAGTAAACACTCAACTTTTTGTTTAGCAATGAATGTGGAATACTTATATAATCCCATTATGTGGGGTACCTGACAGCAGTGAATAATGAATGAATTACACACATCAACACGAGTGAATGCCAGAATCATGATGTAAAAAGTGTGGCAAAAGATCCACTACAGTATGATGCTACTTTAAGCTCAAAATCAAGCAAAACGAAATAGAATATTTAGTTGTATAGCTATTTGCTGCAAGTCTATGTAAATATGGAAGAAGGATAAAGAGCCAAAGTTCAGGACTGTAGATGCCGCTGTAGAAGAGTGGGAGCCCCAGACTGGCTTTGGGGAGGAACACATAGAAACTTGTTTTGGAAGTTTGTTAAGTTAGGTAGGAGTTTTGGGGAATTTGTTTTATTATGCTTCATTTATAACGTACATATATATAGCATATTTGCATTAGATACACACATACTCTGTTAAAAGGAAGAAAACTAGTGGTAGTTGATCCAAGGGAGGCAGATAGCTAACAGAAGGGACTGCGAGCAGGATTCAAGTGCGGGCTTCACTTTCGTCATGGTTTAGCAAGAGCCCCTGCTGTCGGAGGCCACAGAAAATCCCCAGTCGCCCCTGAGGTGGTCTTCCCTAGGAGGATATGTGCATGCAGGCCCTTTGACTCCTCAAAGGGCAACTGTGGGGTGAGAGATGGGCCCCATCTTCTGGGAGGGAGATTGGGCTGAAGCCACCAAGGAGGGAGGCCCATGGTCTGGTGCTGGTGAGGGTGCTGACCGTGGGCCTTTGTGCCCACCCTGGTGCGCTCGGAGGCTGCTGGGGGACACCCAGGGAACAGCTGTACACCTGGCCTGGGATTTTGTTCTAGATTCTAGTTGACCTGCCCTCTAATTTACTCTGTGTACTTGGTGGATATGCTGCCTCTCTGGCCTCCAGCCCCCTCATCAGTGTGATTAAGGAGTAACACAAGAGCAGTTATCTTCAAGCTGTGTCTATGTCACCTCTAGAATTTCCTGGTGACACTGTTGGGTCCCTTAGAGAGGGAGGAGGTCTAGTTGAAAAGCTAGTCTCAGCCTTGCGACCTCCATTTCACTTGGGCAGCCATGCTTATAGACTTTATGTTTAGGTTCCATATGAGTTCATTTCAGAGGAGGGTTTTGCTGCTAAAACAAAAAGCAGTAACAACCCAAACAATGAAAACCTAGACCACTGGTCTAGATTAGTATTTCACAAACCTACCTATATGTCCAAGTACCCTGATGATTTAAAAAATATGTATATACAGACTTCCCACACCTTCTTCTTGATTTACTGAATCAGGATTTCCAGCAGGAAGGTCTCTAGGGGCTTTTGTAACAAGCCCCCCAGGCGGGTATCATAGCACAGCCCCCACTGGTCCATATTAGAACCCCCCTATTGTGTTGGAACATTGGAATTTGCCTCTAAACACTAACATACCATAAGTCTGTGTTTATATTCCTCCTGTGTATAACACCTTCTGTTCCATTTGTT
Source organism: Smutsia gigantea (assembly GCA_032199065.1). Lineage (NCBI taxonomy): Eukaryota > Metazoa > Chordata > Mammalia > Pholidota > Manidae > Smutsia > Smutsia gigantea. Next base: position 19,106 of record JAVSCE010019336.1, read on the forward strand.
TATTTCCCCCCATTTCTATAAAAACAGCAGCTTCTAAGAACCAAAATATCAAAATGAAGCTGCCATCGTATTTTTATTTTTTCTCCTTGTACAATGTTTGTTGCTATTCTGTTTTTTGTGTCTCCCCCACCTCACTGAACATGGTGTATAAAAATAGGCTCTTTGTTTTTCTATGGCTCCTACCGCTGTAGCTCCCACATGCTTTGGAAATCATGCCATTCAAGTTTGAATAGATACTAAGGAGCCGAGGGAGTAGTTTCCCCTTGCATTGTTCAGGTGACAAGATATTTCCAAACTGTGCTCTGACATTGACTTTGAAATATTTCCCCCTTTCTGTTTGCCCCCTACTCCCTGAAAACATGTAAGCATGCTTGATTGAGCAGCCCACTGGAGAGGGTTAAAGATAAGGCTGGGAGCACCTGCTCTTGAAATAGTGTCTGTGGTTAGTACCCCTTAACAAAGAAATACGATTCTTAGAAGCACCAGTAAAGGGCAGATGAAAGAATTAAGGGAATATGTGGGCTGAAAACATGAGGTCAAACTAAGAAGATTAAGACTTTCAGCCCACAGAGATGAAGGCTGCATGGAGAGATGATCAAAGTCAAAAAAGGCATGAAGAGCATCAATATGTTTGTGTTCACCAAAATTCCAAAGCATGAAAATGGGTGGGGAGGACTCTTTGAAGCCTGAAAGAGGAGAAATTTAGGACAACTAGAAAAAACATTAGTTTTCACAGTTTTCATTAGTTTTGAAACAAATCACTCTCAAGATATAGTTGAAAATAATAATGGTTCCCAGAAGGTGTAATTTATTTATGAGTTGTAGAGGAACACAATGTTTTTTTCAAGAATGAATCATATTGTCCTGTGGTACATCTTTGGCATTTAGTATTGGTTTGTCATCATGTACGAGACAGAATGCCAAGCTATGTTACTTCGCAGGTGATCTAATATGACAAAATTTATGTCCTTAAGGAGGAAATACGTTATCCAGTCAGGTGCCTTAAACGTTTTAAATAATAGAAACAATTTCTTCACCAGGTAAGGTTATCTTGCTTTAACAAAACTCCCCACCCATCTTGAAGCCCCATGGTTTTCAGTTGCTGGGGCTTGTTTTCAATAACACAGTGAAGCTGGGATGGGAATGAAACAACTGTAGTGATCAGTACATTTTGCAACTTCTAAACAGATTAGCAGGGCTAGAGAGGGAAAGACAGGAAAAGAGCTTCACATTGGCTGTTATATATCCCGTGAGGTCCATGCCAGCAAGAAAACCCGAATACTCCTTAGTGCTACATGTGGGAATTCTTTTCTGAGATAGGCATGATCTTTCTGCCTTCTCATTCCTCCTCAGTCATGCCAAAGGCTGACAGCTGAAGCAGGCAGGAAGGGGAACATTGCCTTCTTGGATGTGAAGTCAGCCATAGAAAGAAGTGGAGATAAGAAGGGACATCAAATCCTTCTTTATACTTTCTCAGAATCTAATGAAATATATTAATGAATAAATTATTCTAGTAATAATAGTATATCAAACAGCAGGACCAAGAGTTGATTGCTTCTCAACCTATCAAAATTATATTATATAAATGGCTGAGTCATGTAAGAAATTTGATGAGAAGTTTATTCTGGTTATCTATTGCAGTGTAATAAACTACTCCAACACTCAGTGCAACAACCTTTGAATTATGCTCACTGATTCTGTGAGACAGTAAGTTGGATGGTTAGTCTCTTCTCCACAATGAATGGGGCCTTCAGATGCCTTGGGACTGGACTCATCCAAAGGCTTCTTCACTCACATGTTTGGCACCTGGGCTGGGATGACTTGAAGGCTGGGCTCAACTGAAAATGTCAACCATAGCGTGCACATATGGCCTTTCTACATGGCTTAGGCTTCTCACAGCACAGTAGCTGGTTTCCAAGGAGAATCTGGAGAGCAAGCAGATGGAAGCTACATGGCCTTTTCTGACATAGTCTAGTTTCAGAAGTCATGAAGTGGTGACTTGTGTTGCATTCTGTTGGCCTTAGTCAATCCCTGAGGCCAGCCTGTATTTAAAGGAGAGGTATTAGACTCCACCTCTTGATGTGAGGGTTGGTAAGGATACATTACAAAAGATCATGTGGGAGGGTAGATATTGTCATGGTCATATTGGAAAATGAAATACAGTCTACCACAATGAATATATGTGTGTGTGTGCATGTGTGTATAAATCATCACCTTCTTTTTCTCATGTTAAGATCTGAGAGGGGAATTCTGTTGGCATCCATGTGACAAGGAAAGCAGGATGTGTTCAGTGGGGGTTGGGAAGAGGTCAGAATTAAGGGAAACATTTGCAATTTATCCATCAAAAGAGAGGAACTGGATAAGACTCTTTAGTAAAGATAAACACTCAAACAAACACATAAAGCTTTGGAAAGTTTCTGCCGCATGAGAGAAGGGGACCGTTGCCTTGAAGATACAGATGGAATGTATACTTTGAAAAATGACCTATTAAAGGAATGAAAAGAATATTTTTGAAATCTTTTTGGAAGGAAGAAAGAATATAAATGAGACTGAAAAAATTGCATCAGCCATCACGAAGAGAAAATTGAGAGGTTCCTTTGGAATGCAGGGAAATGATCAAAGAGATAAACATGATAATAGCCAAGTTGATCAATATGGAAGGCAGAGAATAGATAATGAAACCATAAAAATCAGGAGTTTCTGAAGATAAAGTTAGCATAAATGGAATTGAAATAATAATAAAAGACATAAAGAAGAAAACTTTCCCAGTGGAAGAAAGGCTGAGTCAACATAGCACTTATTGATTCCCAGAGAAAATAGAATAGGGCTTGCTTTCAGACATGTCCTGGCAAAAATGTTTGGCCTTTAAAGACAAATAAAAACATTGATGCAGAACTTTGAATACCCAAAAGATTTTGTAGAAAGGAACAAAAATCAAGCTGAATTCAGACTTCATGTCTGAATCACATGATAGATTATAGATAGTGATAGAATAACCTCTATAATATGATGCACTACATAATAATTTAATTATGACAAAAATGTTCATCCAAGTTTTTATTAATGTGTGAAAGCAACAGGAAAACATTCTCAATATATGAGGATTCAGAAAGACTATCATGCATGAATTATTTCTGAAAAATTATTAAGCATATATAGTCTGGTGGCCTCTTGAATTTCTGAAAAATTATTAAGGATATATAGGCTGGTGGCCCTTGTGAGAGAGTACACATCTAAGAAACTTACTAATAACTGGATAAGACTTTGTGGATTTCAAATTTCATATTGGACTGACGAATAGTTAGGAAAGACATAATGCTGAAGTCCTCAGCTTAGAGGGACAAAAGACATATATACTGTTTCCAGTTCTAGAAAGCAAAGTGAAGATTGGTGGAGCAGAGTGGAGAAAACTCAAGCCATAATAATTACAGAGGAGGTTGCAGTTGAGAAAGGAGCCAGCCTGCCCAAAATATCCCCCAAAGAATCTAGACTTCAAGCTCAGAGATAGCAGATAACAAAGTGGGAATGAGAGTTTAAAGAAAGCAGAGAATTGAAGGTTTGTATTTAAAGACTTGTTTAAACAAGGACACATAGTCTACTTTCTTCTTCAGAGTCCAGCAACCAAATATCTTCCTCCAGGAAAAAACAACGGCAACAAAACAAAAGCCCAGAGTATTTTTTCCTAAAGACATTGAGTGAATATTTCAGAAAAACTTGGACTGTTAGTGTGGGTGTTACCACCCTGGAATAAAGCCCTTCATATTCTGTCATTTTGATGGCACATAAGTAAAGCTGGCTTTCACCCACTCACCTTGTCACCCTAAAGGGAAACCTGTGAGTTGACAAATTGTGCTTCTAGCCAGCCTTGTATTTGACGATGTTCACTGCATAGAAGAGACAGCGAAAGATAATCATAAAAAACTGATCCCCGAAGAAGCAGAGAATTCACAGTATGGAGGATAATTTAAAAACAATGACAAGAGATTTAAAGAAGGTATTGGAAGCTATTGCCTCCATAAAAGGAGAACAAGACACCATGAATGTGAAAAATAAAAGAACAAAGAAGAACAGATGGAAATCAGAGATAATTGCTCAAATAAAACATTCACAGTAATAATTGGGGTAAAAAAGTTTAAGAAGTCTCCCATAAAAGTAGCCCAAAAAGAGAATGACAGGAGAGAAAACATAGAGGTCAATTAAGGTGAAGACTTAAAAGTCTCCTGTGGATCGAGTTAGCCAAAATGAGGCTATTGGAGATCTTCCCAAAAATAGTTTCAGGGGAGCAATAGAATGAACACAACATAAATATCCAAATGATGTGATTCTGTCTGGCTTAAGCAGATCGCTTCAGTGGTTCAAATTTAGTGGAAAAGGATCCTGTATCTTGTCCCAAATATATGATCCTATCTTATCCATGTAGTTCAATGGATAGTGACTTCACAGTTTTGAGTTCTTACTCAAAGGCAACCTACTACATTATTTGTCACTTCTGGTCCCAGGTGGGTGGCAGTGACCTCAGCCCAGAGATGAGGTGGGCCAAGATTGCCCAGATTATTAACTTATTTTTCAGGAATCTGGGGTAAATACCATTAAGGATGTTAATGGTATTAAGAGTATTTAGTTCTAAATTGGTAATATCTACTAGGAGAAGGACATGTGAGTCATTTGATTAGCTTATCCATTACCATGTCATAAATTACTTTTACTTTTCTAAGTAATTATAAATTACTTTTATAAGCAGTTATAAAAATTATACTTTTATAAGCAGTTTTCTGGGGGTAAGCATTTTGGTTTTATGTACATAATAAAGAACTCAGATAAATATTAGAAAAACAAATGAAGATTAGGAGGCAGGGAAAAATTATCCTTAAACTACATTTTTCAAAGATCTCTGTGAAGTATTCATTGGTGCTAAAGTAGTATATCACCCAAAGAAAAGCAGTAACTTGCTATATTGATAGCATATTAGATTCTGAGAGGGGGAGAGAAAAGGTTGCCATCCAGGTAATGGCTGTCTTAGACAGAGCTCCTTGTTTAACTGCAAATGAAGGTTTCCAGTTCTGTAGTGCTCTTTCAACTTTACACCATCGGCAGAAGACAAAATGATAATGGGTAATAGCTAAAAAAGTCACTTTTTATATTGCAGGTGAGCTTGAGACTTTCAGTCCTGCAAATTAAGTTAAAATGAATGCCTTCTGAACAGCACGTTGGGTGACAGGAAGTTTATAAATGTTATGTCTCCTGAGGTGTTCCAGTAATAGGAAGTTTGAGCAGAATAAGCTTTTTTCAGTAAGTCTCCTTGGAAAGACCAGCAGTCTCCAGAGAGATTGGTTAATAAGTCAGTTACCTGCCTGTTGAAAATGAAATAGAATAGGTAGGGGAATAAAACAGACTTTGAAGGAGGAAAATGTTAATTTAGCCAATTCAATGCTTCTCCTACCTGAGTGATATTCAAGGCTGGCTAACCCACTGTTAGGGGTTTTACTCTTATTTCAATTTGGATGACAGCATCTGCGAACATGGGGCTTTGTGTTTTGGTCATGCAGAGCTGAGATGGAGAAGACAGTGAGGTTTGGGGTTAGTGCTGGGAGAAGGTGGGAACCAGCGTCGGGAAGACTGGCAGGTGTGCTCCCTGAGTGACAGCCCAGGGTGTGCGGAACGTGATGGCACCACGATGAGCTGCCCTCATCTGCCTTGGCATTTGCACATCTCAGCGGGAATCAAGACCATGGTCAGTGGTCTGCCTGTATGTTACGATCTGACGGTCATCCCTACAAAATCATTTTAATATTCTCATGTAAAGGTGCTCTCAGAGGAAACACAATTGGCTTCTGTAATGCCTTGACACTTTCCAATCATTGGACAAATAATACTGTATAAATTCACAAACAGTATATGCTTGGATGTGTACAAGAAAGAGTATCTCCTTGAAAAAGACAGAGTTGTTTGGCTGATGTTTTATTTTTTTCTTGTCGTTGGGATGGGGTTAGGTTCTGAAGCAGTGGTAGGAGAGAGAAGATTGAGGTCTCTTCAGATTTCACAGGCCACCATCCTACCGAGTCTCACGGTTTTGTTCCATACACATAACCCTACATATGTTTACACAGTTTCTCCTGTTTTCTGGTAGCCCAGAAGTGAACAGTGTTGTTGTTAAATAAATGAATGTATTAATTTTAATGTGAAATGATTTTTGAAAAAGCAGTAATGTTTTCTCAGGAAAACTTCATGAAGTATTCATTTTTCTATCACTAACATTGTAAATCTATTTACTACTTATAATCATTTCAAGGTTTAGCTTGTTTGCTCTTTGGTGATTATTTTGCTGGAGAGGGCAGGGAGGAAGACATGTCATCATTTTATCTTCTATCCCCTACCTTTTGCCCTCCTTTCTCTGTTCCCACTGCTACTGCTACTGCTTTAGTTCAGGCTTGCATCCCAGACTTGCCTGGACTACTGTAGTAGCCTACTCCTCACCAGGCTTCTTACTCTGGCTTTGTCCTTCTGCAGATCTTCCATACAGAAGTGATATGCCTCACATTCCTCTCTGATCATGTCAATTCCTTCCATGATTTCTAGTGCTTAGAAGAGAATATCCAAACCCTGGGCAACACCATTCATAAACTGATCATCTCTAATCTAGTGATTCTCAGCCACATCAATTTTGCCTTCCACGGGTCATTTTTGATTGTCACTGGTTGTGTGTGTGTGTGTGTGTGTGTGTGTGTGTATGTCAGTGGCATCTAGTGGGCAGAGGCCAGGGATGCCACTAAATATCCTGCAAAGGACGGGACAGGCCCCCCCAACAAGTAAGCATACAGTCTGGAACATCCATGATGCTGAGGTTGAGAAGCCTTCCTTTTATCTAATCTGCTCATTTTTCTGGTTCTTCCGAGACTCCAGCTACAGGGAACTTACTTGCCCCTTGCTGAATATGCCATGCTGTTTCTCTTATCCTAGTCTTCGCACATGCTGTTCCCTCTGATTGGAATGCCTTACACCCCTTTTACCATTTGTAGGTAAAGTGTTATCTCATCCCTGGGCTCTTACAGTCCCTTGGACATCTATCTAATTTGTGCTTATGTTGTACTATAATGTTGGTTTTTAACTTTTTTCCCTTGTTTCCTACTGGGCAGAGCTATTCATGTCAGGAATCATGTCTGACATCTTTTTATTCCCACCATCTGGTACAAATCTTGACATACAGTAGATGTTCAGCAAGTTGTTGGTTGAATATTTGGCTACATGCATGGGTGAATAGAATCTGTATTTACATCAGATGATAGAGGCCAGCACTGTTTATAACCTGAGGCTACTAGTATATTCCAACTTGGAAATTAATTCTTCTTTTAGTCCATTCCTTTCAATGTCACCTTCTTGATTATTTTCTTTTGACTTCCGCTTTGACTGCTGGTGCATTGACTAGAGTAGGAGATAAGTAACTATTTATTAAAGGAATGTTGGCCATCAGTCTAGGTTCTAGCATTAGATTCTTAGATAACCTTAGATTCTTTCTCTTTAGGAAGTCAGGAAAGATATTTTTTTCCTTCAAAATGGATCCCCCTGGGCCACCTTGTTCCTACTCTGTTTTCCTCAATCTCAGTGTACCTCCCTCCCCCATTCCACCCACCATAGCTCAGCACACCCTGAAAGCTTGGGTCAGAGCTGAGGTCTCCCCCGAATAGATACAGCTGCCTGGATTCTGTTCAACCTTCTGCCACTCCCTCTCCCTGCTGCCCCACCACCACCAAGTTCAGAACATTACATCCTGCACCTGCTGTACTGACTGTAGCATAGATTTATCTCTTCAGCCCACAGCTTCTTCTCTGGGTTCTGTCCTCTTTGATTATGGATGCTGGTTAGTTCATCCTGCTTCTACCCTTAAGTCTGAGGTGAGCCATTTCTCTCTTTAGCCTCCTTTTTGTCATCTGGAAGAGAATGGTCTATCTAGTTTATTCTGAGTGTCTTTTCTTCCTCTGGCCAGACTTGGATCATTAGAGAAAAGTAACTTTCTCAGTATCTATATTAGGATGATTTTCCATTCACTTGCCTGCCTCCCGATTCCCACTGTTTCTTCTCAGTATAGTTAGTGGGCTATTGATCGTCCCTGGTTGTGGACCCATTGTCTTGTTTCTGACTTCTTTCATTTTTATTTTAGAATCTTGTCTTCCTCTATCTGCAATATAATTATTTTCCTTCTTATGAAGTCTTTAGTTATTCTCCTGGACTCTTGTTACTTGCCCTCATTTCTCTAGACGGTACCCATTATCAGTTACATCTCTTCCCTCTGAATTTACCATATCCTTTTCAGGAGATGGCATGTTTTCCCCAGGCTTTTACCTTGAGTCCTCTACCTATTGTGCTTCTTGAGTAGCAATGCTTGGTGATCTTAATCTTCCAATTTTTATTGTACCGAGGAAATGGGGTTAGATTTGGGGAGAAAGAGTATTTAAGGAAGAAAGAGGCAAGAGATCTTCATTTCAGTTTTATCAGAAGAGGGCCGGGATCACAGTGACAGGGATTCTTTTCTATTAAACTCAGCTCTGGATTTTGTAGAATTTCCTTTTCTTTCTTAGAGCCTTAATTTCTACTTGTATCCATAAACCAAGTTGCAGTAATTTGTCTGTGGAATTTTAAATAGCAAAACCAACCAACCTCAGGAAGGTTACTATTAAGAGTCTATTCCGTATTATTCTGTATTGGGCATGGCACAGTAAGAAACATATACCTCCCCACCAGGGTAGCGAGAGGGGAGATGGGAGTATTTAAGACAAATGGCACTGGATCAGAAGTAAGCCAAGGGAGGAAAAAGTCAGTTTTGAGCAAGCACTCTAATCAGGAAGTTGTCTTCCCCACAAATATAAAATAAAAACAAACAGCAAACAAGCCCTTCTCTTCCCTTTGTCACAGGAAGATGGAAGTTATAGAACAACCCCACTGTGAACTCAGAGAGTAGACAGGCAATAAGTCACAACACGTCATAAACTAAGAGACAAACAATATATGCTAGGGGTTTACACAGAAGGTAGGCAGCCCGCATGGTACAGAAGATATTGGCAGAAGCAAAGTATCTTCCTCAAAATGATGGATAATGAGAACACATAAAGTGTTTAACTCTGAAGTGCATTAAGAGAGAGTTAACAGAAGGACACTGATAAGACACGCAGCTATACAACTATGGATCAAGGTGGAATTAAGAATAGGATGGTGAGGATGGAGGAAAAAGAGCAATGCAGATGATACCAGAAGCACAGTCGTCTACTCTTGAAGGCTATGGGTTTTCAGCCACAATTTCTGTAAGAAAGAACAAGTGTTTCTTTTAGAACCCTGCTCTTCCCTTTATGTTTGTGTGTGAATACCACCCATTGTTCATAGCGTGCTTGTTATCTTCATGAGGTCTGAAGTTAACCTCACCTGGTGTCGCATACAAACGACTGGTCCTGTTTCATCCAGGAGTCTGGCCCGCACAGTGGGATGAGCAGCACCCTATCAGAATGTTGTCGTTATCAAACTTCCCATTCCTGGCCATAAGTTCTTTTTTATAAGGTGGTTTATCTCCTATAACCAGAATCCAACTAACCACAATGTTTTAGTAGTCCCAGTTCCCATCTCCACTCACTATGGTTGTGAATATTCTTTTAGAAATTTCATCAGAAAGACCAGATATCAAGAAAATAGATGGTGGCAATACTTGGTATATGAAAGATCCTGAAAACCATTTATGATCAATGAATAACTGTTCTGGGATTCATATAGGTACTGCTCAATCTCCTTTACATGATTTAAATCAGTAGCTATGGAAACTCCTACTTGAAGTTTATTTTAATAAGCCTGAAATGATGACTTTAGTCACTAAAGAAAGACTCAGCTGTGTGCAGCATGGTGAATGTACTTAGGCTGGAAAGGAAACTAAGAATGCATCTTAGAAGGATTTAAAACAAAGGTTGAGGCAGTTTACAAGAACATTCTGAATGCCTGTTTTTTAAAACCTTCAGATATATGCAAAAGTAGACAAGGCGATAGAATGGTCTTGAGCTTCAATTAGATTTGAGTTAAACTTTTAGGTAGGAATTTTTCCTGGGCAGCTCTCTGTACTTCCTGTTGCTTCAGGTCACGGAGCCATAAGGTCTGGTGGTTTTGTTTGAAGGGATGCTAAGATCCATGAGTAAGGACAGGTGTGTGGGCGTCATCCCTCCAATATCAAGTTTCTGATCTTTGATTATTGTTGTCTAGATCCATTATTTCATTTAAGGGCTTGCAAAAGGTGATTTTCTAGTTCTCTAATTCCTTCTGAATTTATTAGTGGAAATTTTCCAAAAAGAAGAAATTTCCCTCAGTAACTGTTTGATTATCCAGAAACCCAGGAAGTGTCACCATAAAGTACAGGAAAAGCAGGATAAATACCTGATTCATTCCTTTCATTTGTCAGTCACTTTTTGGGACCCCAGCAGTCAGATTTGTGGCCACCTAGCAAGTCTGACCTGGGGGTTTGTTTTTAAATCTATTTGCTAGAGTCATTGATGAGAGGCTTTTGTCCCCCCATCCTGGAATTATATTATTTTTCTTGGCTAAACATAACCCTCTTACTTCCCACCACATGCCTTGCCCTCAATAAGAACAAGTAAAAATTCTCAAATAGAAGTGACAAGTAGAGGCGTTGAGTTGAAGGATGAGTTACGGTTTTTGTGTTCATTCTTCAAGTATTTTATGATTTGTGTTTAATACAAGGACCTCTCAGACCTGACATTGCAAGGGTAGGTTTAAATATAAATTCTGGATGTTGAGAGATGATATATGTCCTCCTCCTTCCTTTGCAGCGAGCCTGTTAAAAGGATGTGCACATGGTCAGGATATATGGATGGAGGACAGCCACAGCAGCGGCATTTTGCCGCATTGGGCTGCATGTATCCTGGCCAGCATGCATTTAGCATTGCCAGTTGCCTCCCCAGGTAGCAGGCCTCTGTGGGAGATTCCCACTGCACTGTGACCTGCACCTGTAATGGACGCCCCCCACCCGCATCACTGGCAACACTGTTGCCACTGCTTTTGGGATGGAGTGGCACAGAGGAAAAAGTTATTATTTGAAAGAGAAAACAAACTTATTTATTCATTACTTGTTTTCCCTCTTTTCTGTCATTCCTTGGGTCTTCTCTGAATTCAGAGGTTGGTGATTATAAAATGGCAGAGGTAAAATGCTTATAAAGTACAGATAAAAAATGTGATGAAATGTAATTCTTGGAAGCTGTTTAGGCTGAAACCTTTTAGGTTTTTAGGAAGAGGACTGAAAGCAATACCAAAGAGACTTTAGAGCAGATGAAATACAGGATTCCTACCTTAAACTTGAATTTCAGACAATGATTATATTTTTAGTAGAAGTATCTCAAATACTGTATGGGACATACTTCTGAAAAAATTACTTGTTGTTTATGTAAAATTCAATGTAACTGGATGTCCTAAACTTTTATTTGCTAAATCTGTCAACTGTACTTGGAGGGCTGAGGGAATAACCTGAGCATTGTTTGTGGTGCTGTGTGCTGATCCTCAGCCCTTTAATTGTGTCAGGAAAACTCAGAGGAGTACTCCTACCCACCATGGATGCTCCTGTACGACTGCTGATATTCATCAGAGCAAAACCTGCTGTTCCCTGATAGGCAAACCTTTTAATGGCCCTCTTACTCTATAAAAGTGAATGTAAGTAAGCCCTGTGTTTTCTGGGGGGTCTGAAGACCCCAGTTTAATTAGTCTTTCTCACTGAGCATCTTAGTTATTTATAAGAAGTCCTGGCCTGGGAACAATGAAATGCTAGGAGCCAGGCCAGTTGTCTTTAGATTTAACCAGGTGACTGGATGTTAAATAAAATTTTGTTTAACTGTCCAAACATCCAGTGAAGAGGCCAGTGTGAAACTTTGTGTTTTTCATGACCTAGTTATAGAACTTGTGAAATGAAGAGAGGTGTGAATATTTGTTTTAAATGTTGCAGGAAATAGATCACATCAAAAGCCTATTATTTTTGGTGATTCCTGAAAAATTTGTACCTGAGATTTCTCTGTACTTTCAGTATTAGGATTATCAGCAATGCCTAGAGGTGTTCATTTTTCCCCTTTACAGTACATATTGTTCCGTTGATTTTTGTGGTGCTTATTAACCTGAAATAGAAACAGGCTGATGGCTGGCTGTCCAGCCATCTGTTTATGATACTGAATAATTCTCAGAAAGAACTCAAGATAAAGAACTCAAAGTTTACACAAGCTGAGTTTGCAGGGTTTTATGGTTTTCTCTCTCCTTCTGTAAACTCTATTTCCTTTATTTCAACTTTGTGGGTCTCTGTAGGGGAGCTATCATGTTTATAAAACATGTCCACAGGCTCAGCTTCTGTTGATTGGTCCTGTATGGTCATTTGATAAAAACCAGATCCATCATAATAGGTCTTTGGCCTTAACCCTTTCTGTGATTACCTGAACCATATCCAGTGTTCTTCCCCCCCCCAAATCATTACAATGCTTTTTTTCCCTAAGCCAAAAAGTTCAAATTGGATTTCTAAGATTTGCAACCAAAAGAGTCAAATTAATAAAACCCAGAACTAAATTTTTACCAAATGGTGCATGAGGCTTTTTAGGTTACTTAAAAAAAAGCAAAAATTGAAACCCAACTTTCCCTCAGTCTACTCTTGAACTGTTTCTCTTTATAATTCTTTTAATGCTGTCCCCTCCATGAAGGTTATTGATCATTCTTTTGAAATTTTTTCCTTCAGTGAGCTATCATATTCCATTATTTGTACCACTTGTATCACAGTTCATATGATAGTGTAACACAGTTGTTTTTGCTCACTTCTTTCTACTGTACATGAAAGCAGGGACCAAGCTTTTATTCATTTTAGTAGTCCTTGCAGTATCTACATTGTAGGTCAAAAATAATATTTGTAAAGTGGATGAATAAAAATTCTGTTGGTTATTTATTCTTAATGGAGTGTAATAGAGGTTTGTGTTGTTGTTCTGTGTCCCAGAGAAGCTGTTTACAATTAAAAAAATATCTTTGACTTCTTAAAGATGTACACATACATGTAAATGGTGTCTTTCACACAAAATGGAAAAACTCAGTCTCGAAAATCTGATTTCAAAGGTGGTGGAAAGAAGTGGCTGGCTTGTGGAGAATGGGAGTATTGCCCATTGAGGTCCTCTGTGGGCTCTGAGAAGAGCAGCCTTCCTGGGTGACAGATACATGAGGGATCTTCTTAATTGTAATGGACAATTGGAGACAGTGGAAGAGATTTCCAGCCACATCCTCGAGTTGCCTCTGGGAGAAAGTAGAACAAGGCCCATCACTACACTTAGGCTGTGGAATGGACGGGCTTCCTAGGGGAAGCCACCTTGAGGGAGGCACATCAGGGACTGGAATGAAATCACCCCAAGGGAAGGTGTGGGTCTTGGGGCGGCCTGCTTTCCATTCGTGATGTGGACGAAATGGCATGCAGGTGGGCCCCCGTTGTGACAAGGCTAGCCCAAGCCTGCGTCAAGGAATATCATTAACGTTCAGCCAGGGCTTCCTGCACTTCCATCCTGGGCTTGCTGTTCTTTCTTAGGAGGGGGCAGTGTGAATGGAACACATTCTGAATAAGACTTCTTTCATATTGGCTTTATCTTCAGTGGATGAGAGAGTTTTTAACGTTCTGCCATATGAATACTGTTCCTCTTATGCAGGGCTTGCTGATAAAGGATTTCCCTATATGCATTGGGAAAGTGGGAAGGAAGCAGTTAAATGACTGTTTAATGCTATTTTGCCTGAGAAAAGCATTTGCGCTTCTTTAAGCTTATCTCTAACTCATGCATAATGCTCACCACAGTCCTCTTATTCATGTCTGCCTGATTCTAGATTCCTATTTTTAATTTGTCTTTGTTCATGGAAATGTATCTTCAAGTATATTTTTAGAGCTCTTACATATCAGAGAATGTCAGTTGCCTCACACATGGATAACAAGTTGGTGAAGTAGAAAATACTTAGACAGTAACCTTTCCCTTCAAACCCTGTAGCTGTTGAACTGTTGTCCTCCAGCCTTTGCTATAAAGAGGAGAAGTCTGAAGCTAGCCTGATTTTTTTCCCTTGGGGATCACCTTTTTTTTTCTGTGTGGAGACTAATATGACTTTTTTTTCTTTATCCTTGTAATTGATTTTGTTTTCTAGCATGTAATCTTAATTCTTAATGTAATTCCTAAAATATGGTAAACTCATTTGGTCTGCATACTCAAGTCATTTTTTTTCTAGCTTTGCTTAGTAATTTTCAATCATATCTTATTGTTGCTTCTGTTGTATTTATATGGATTTTGTTTCTGGAAAAATAATTTTTAGGTGGGCTCTCCTTGTTAATTATGATTTTTTAAAAATGTCTGAGGGCTGCTTTTGTGCTGAGAAAAAGGCTATGCTGTTATTCAAAGTTTTAGCCTAATATTCACTTATTAAAGGTGCAGTTTTTATCAGTCCAGTTTTTCTCAAACCTTTAAGTTCACCTTACATACTTTATTATTTGATTTATGATTCTAGTAAATTTTAACAATTGCTTTCAAGGGAGTCTTTGAATAATAATGTTTGATCAATTTAAGTTGAGCACATTTAACTCCCAAGCAGGTCCCTTTACAACATAGTTAATAAAATCCCCTTAAGTATTTAAAATCCATTTATACATTTAATACATTCAGTTTTCTTTTTAGCTTTTCAAATGATTGACCTACCAGCCAAATCTTAACAACTGCAGTAAATCTAATAAATTAACCTTAAATAATGAATCACATGTTCTCCTAACCATTCCAATACTTATAAACTTGATTAAATTCTCTAAATCTTTACACTCAAAGGTAAAAGTCTAAAATCCATTACTCAATTATACCTTTTAAATTGGAATCCCAAGGCTAATTTGTCATATTCACTGATATGCCATATGCTTTTTAACATTAAACTTTTTAATATACTGCATGCATAAATATTGTCCCATGATTAGAAACCTTTTCCTAAACTTGCCACAAAAGTATTACTTCTATAGGTTTGGTTTACTTTTTTATTTAACGCAAACATTCCTGGAGGGGAAAGACACTTACCCTCTAGATTTTATTATTTAAAATAAATTGTTGCCATTGCAAAAAAGTTGGAGTTAGAGTTAAGGGATAGCTGGTTGCTGTGTTCTGTCAACTGGCTGAGAATGCATATTGTTTAGAGATTTTGATCAGGATGCATAGGGTCTGGTGTGAAAGCATAGTTACTGTTATGACAGCAGGAGACTCCTAACCATTGCCTTTAGGTGGGATTAGTTCCTTCTGGTTTAAATTATGCAGTTCTTCTTTTGATTTGAGTAGGTGTGGTCCTGAACCCCCTAGTATTATACATAAAACAAAACTGTTTGAAGTTTGTATTTCCTTAGCTTCTTTAATTATTTTGTTATGCTTCTCCTCATCTCTAGAGCCATGTAGGTAACACTTTCCTCGGATTTGAATAACAACAAGACAACAACTGGTTTATTGGGCATTTATTACATGACAAATTGTTTTTTTCCTCATTCCCATGAGGAAAAAAATGATGATTATTCCTTCATATAATTTAATTATAATTTTAATTTTTTAAGGCAAAAAGAAATAACTTGACCAAGGTCACATGGTGATGGATCCAGGATTTCAGCCCTGGCAGTGTCTGTAGGCTCGCTCACCATGATATAACATTAATTTCTGGGTTGTAGCCAAGACCAAATGCAACTTTGAGTACAAACCTTTTAGAGGAAGTAACCTCTCTCAGGTTCAGGTTATGCCTTCAGGTTTGTCACACTCCTACTAAGGTCATAGTCAGCATCCTTCCTAACTTCTTTGCTGCCTGATTGAACTCCTGCTCCATTTACAGGATCTTCATGCACATGAAGAGCCAGCACTCATAGGACTGTGTTGCTGATCTCTCAGGCCGCTGTCTGCACCAGTTACCACTCCAGTGCCACGCTAATCACAGGCTGTTACCTATTCTGCCTTATTTCCTGGCACTTAAGGAGAATGCGGTACTCACCTTCTCTCCACCCCTCTTTCTGGTTTGATTTTTCAACAGTGTGAAGTCCACTCCTTGCCAGCTTCAATGTGAGTTTTAATTTTGTTATTGCAGTTTCGTGTTCTTGAAAATTTTCCTTGGTCCACCCAGCTTCTTTTATACTCAAGTTTTCAAAACTCAACTTGTCATCTTATGTTCTTGACCCTCTCTTTCTAATGGTTTCTTCCGGGGTATCTTAGAGGGCACCGCCTCTTGGATGGTACCCAGTTGAAGCTGCCAAACTAATCCGTAGAGTTTCTTATGATTCCTCTAAGTGAAGCATTTTTAGGAGTGTGCTCTTCCTCTGAGCTCCTGACTATTTTCTCTCCTCTTTTTCCATATGATTTTTCACGTGCTCTTGGGGAAGGGAAGAGGTCTCACGGTGTGCAGCAATAGAAAGGATGTAATGGATCATTCATTGTCTAATTCTTGCCTTACTATTTTCTGGGAGTTCCAGTCTGAAGAAATAGAGAAAGATTGGTGAGTTAGAGGTGGTGCAGAGAGGGGGGAAACAGCCTTTTGCTGTTCAGGCTCGTGGTCCTTCAGACCAGAGTCTCTGAGGTCCTGTAAGCATGCATTTTAATCCATGTTTGTGAGCCATATTTAGTTGAAATAATTCTCAGAGACTAGTAAAATGTTGTCTCTAACTCATTTTTTTGGATGGTGGTATGGGTTTTATATTTCTCTACATTTTATAAGTATTTTAGCTAGGAATCAGGAAAAGCCATTTCAAGGGCTGCCAGCTAGACTTCATTTAAATCATAAGTATTAAGCTATAATTATTAAAAAAAATTTTAAATTTTGGTATCATTACTATAAAATCACATGAGCAACACTGTGGTTACTAGATTCCCCCCATTATCAAGTCCCACCACATACCCCATTATAGTCACTGTCCATCAGCATAGTAAAATGCTATAGAGTCACTACTTGTCTTCTATGTGCTCTACTGCCTTCCTGGTGCCACCCCCCCCACCAAGTTATGTGTGCTAATCGTAATGCCCCTTATGCTCCTTTACCCTTCCTTCCCATACATCCTCCCCAATACCTTTCCCTTTGGTAACAGTTAGTCCATTCTGTGAGTCTGCTGCTGTTTTGTTCCTTCAGATTTTGCTTTGTCCTTATACTCCACAGAAGAGTGAAATCATTTGGCACTTGTCTTTCTCTGCCTGGGTTATTTCACTGAGCATAATACCCTCTAGCTCCAGCCATGTTCTTGCAAATGGTAGGATTTGTTTTCTTCTTATGGCTGAATAATATTCCATTGTGTATATGTACCACATCTTCTTTATCCATTCATCTACTGATGGACACTTAGGTTGCTTCCATTTCTTGGCTATTGTAAATAGTGCTGCATAAACATAGGGGTGCATATGTCTTTTTCAAACTGGGCTGCTGCATTCTTAGGGTAAATTCCTAGGAGTGGAATTCCTGGGTCAAATGGTATTTCTATTTTGAGTTTTTTGAGGAACCTCCATACTGCTTTCCACAATGGTTGAACTAATTTGCAGTCCCACCAGCAGTGTAGGAGGGTTCCCTTTTCTCCACATCCTCGCCAACATTTGTTGTTGTTTGTGTTTTGGATGTTGGCCATCCTTACTGGTGTGAGGTGATATCTCATTGTGGTTTTAATTTGCATTTCTCTGATGATTAGGGATGTGGAGCATCTTTTCATGTGCCTGTTGGCCATCTGAATTTTCTTTGGAGAAGTGTCTGTTCAAATCCTGTGTCCATTTTTTAATAAGGTTTTTTGCTTTTGGGGGGTTGAGGTGTGTAAGTTCTTTATATATTTTGGATGTTAACCCCTTGTCATTTATGAATATATTCTCCCACACTGTAGGAAGCCTTTTTGTTCCGCTTATGGTGTCCTTTGCTGTTCAGAAGCTTTTTAGATGATGTTGTCCAATTTGTTCATTTTTTATTTTGTTTTCTTTACCCGAGGAGATGAGTTCAGGAAAAAGTTGCTCATGTTTATATTCAAGAGATTTTTGCCTATGTTTCCTTCTAGGAGGTTTATGGTTTCATGACTTACATTCAGGTCTTTGATCCATTTTGAGTTTACTTTTGTGTATGGGGTTAGACAATAATCCAGTTTTATTGTATTGCATGTAGCTGTCCAGTTTTGCCAACACCAGTTATTGAAGAGGCTTTCATTTCCCCATTGTATATCCATGGCTTCTTTACCATATATTAATTGACTATATATGCTTGGATTTATATCTGAGCTCTCTAGTCTGTTCCATTGGTCTATAGGTCTGTTCTTGTGCCAGTACCAAATTGTCTTGATTACTGTGGCTCTGTAGTAGAGCTTGAAGTCAGGGAGCTTAATCTCTCCCGCTTTATGCATCCTTCTCAGGATTGCTTTGGCTATTCGGGGCCTTTTGTGGTTCCATATGAATTTTAGGACTATTTGCTCTAGTTCATTGAAAAATGCTGTTGGTATTTTGATAGGGATTGCATTGAATCTGTAGATTGCTTTAGGAATGATGGCCATTTTGACAATATTAATTCTTCCTATCCATGAGCACGGGATGTGTTTCCATTTATTGGTATCTTCTTTAATTTTTCTCATGAGTGTCTTGTAGTTTTCAGGGTATAGGTCTTTCACTTCCTAGGTTAGGTTTATTCCTAGGTATTTCATTCTTTTTGATGCAATTGTGAATGGAATGGTCTTCCTGATTTCTCTCGCTGCTAGTTCATTGTTAGTGTATAGGAATGCAACATATTTCTGTGTATTAATTTGGTATCCTGCAACTTTGCTGAATTCAGATATTAGAGGTAGTAGTTTGGGAGTGGATTCTTTAGGGTGTTTTATGTACAATATCAAGTCATCTGCAAACAGGGACTGTTTAACTTCCTTGCCAATCTGGATGCCTTTTATTTCTCTGTGTTGTCTGATTGCCATGGCTAGGACCTCCAGAACTATGTTGAATAAAAGTGGGGAGAGTGGGCTTCCTTGTCTTGTTCCGTTCTTAAAGGAAAAGCTTTCAGCTTCTCGCTGTTAAGTATGATGTTGGCTGTGGGTTTGCCATATATGGCCTTTATTATGTTGAGGTACTTGCCCTCTATACTAATTATTATGTTGAGGTACTTGCCCTCTATACCCATTTTGTAAGAGTTTTATCATGAATGGATGTTGAATTTTGTCGAATGCTTTTTCAGCATCTATGGAGATGATCATGTGGTTTTTGTCCTTCTTTTTGTTGATGTGGTGGATGATGTTGATGGATTTTCAAATGTACCATCCTTGCATCCCTGGGATGAATCCCACTTGATCGTGATGGATGATCTCTTTGATGTATTTTTGAATTTGGTTTGCTAATATTTTGTTGAATATTTTTGCATCTATGTTCATCAGGGATATTGGTCTGCAATTTCCTTTTTTTATGTTGTCTTTGCCTGGTTTTGGTATTAGAGTTATGTTGGCCTCATAGAATGAATTTGGGAGTATTCTGTCCTCTTCTACTTTTTGGAAAACTTTAAGTAGGATGGGTATTAGGTGTTCACTAAATGTTTGATCAAATTCAGCCGTGAAACCATCTGGACCAGGAGTTTTGTTCTTAAGTGGTTTTTTTGTTTTAGGGAGTTTTTGGTTACCAATTGAATTTCCTTGCTGGTAATTGGTCTGTTCAGGTTTTCTGTTTTTTCCTGGGTCAGCCTTGGAAGGTTGTATTTTTCTAGAGAGTTGCCCATTTCTTCTAGGTTATCCAATTTGTTAGCATATAATTTTTCATAGTATTCTCTCATAATTCTTTGTATTTCATGGTGTCTGTAGTGATTTTTCCTTTCTCATTTCTGATTCTGTTTATGTGTGTAGACTCTTTTTTTCTTGATATGTCTGGCTAGAGGTTTATCTATTTTGTTTATTTTCTTGAAGAACTAGCTCTTGCTTTCATTGATTCTTTCTGTTGTTTTATTCTTCTCAATTTTATTTATTTCTGCTCTAATCTTTATTATGTCCCTCCTTCTACTGACTTTGGGCCTCATTTGTTTTTCCTTTTCTAGTTTAATTAATTGTAAGTTTAGACTGTTCATGTGGTATTGTTTTTCTTCCCTGAGGTAGGCCTGTATTGCAGTATACTTCCCTCTTAGCACGGCCTTTGCTGCGTCCCACAGATTTTGTGATGTTGAATTATTGTTATCATTTGTCTCCATATATTGATTGATCTGTTTTTATTTGGTCATTGATCCATTGGTTATTTAGGAGCGTGTTATTAAGCCTCCATGTGTTTATGGGATTTTTTTTGTTTTCTCTGTGTAATTTATTTCTAGTTTCATACCTTTGTGGTCTGAGAAACTGGTTGGTACAATTTCAGTCTTTTTGAATTTACTGAGGCTCTTTTTGTGGCCTAGCATATGATCTATTCTTAAAAATGTTCCATGTACACTTGAAAAGAATGTATATTCTGTTGCTTTTGGATGGAGTGTTCTGTAGATGTCTGTTAGGTCCATCTCTTCTAATTGGTTGTTCAGTGCCTCTGTGTTCTTAACTTATTTTCTTTCTGGTTGATATTTCCTTTGGAGTGAGTGGTGTGTTGAAGTCTCCTAAAATGAATGCAGTGCATTCTATTCCCCCCTTTAATTCTGTTAGTATTTGTTTCACATATGTAGGAGCTCCTGTGTTGGGGGAATAGATACTTATAATGGTTATATCTTCTTGTTGGATTGACCCTTTTATCATTATGTAATGTCCTTCTTTGTCTCTTGTGACTTTCTTTGTTTTGAAGTCTATTTTGTCTGATATAAGTACTGCAACTCCTGCTTTTTTCTCCCTATTAGTTGCATGAAATGTCTTTTTCCATCCCTTCGCTTTTAGTCTGTGTGTGTCTTTGGGTTTGAAGTGAGTCTCTTGTAGGCATCATATAGATGGGTCTTGTTATTTTATCCATTCAGTGACTGTATATCTTTTGATTGGTGCATTCAGACCATTTACATTTAGGGTGATTATTGATAGGTATGTACTTATTGCCATTTCAGGCTTTAGATTCATGGTTACCAAGGTCCAAGGGTAATTCCCTTACTATCTACCAGTCTAATTTAACTCACTTAGTATGCTATTGCAGACACAATCTAAAGGTTCCTCCTTTTTTTTTTCCTCCTTTTTCTTCTTCATTCGTTCTTTCTATATTAGATATCATAATGGGTACTCTTTGTCTTTCCCTTGATTGAGTTTGGGGGTAGTTGATTTGATTTTGCAGCTGCTTAGTAATTAATTGTTCAACTTTCTTTGCTCTGATTTTATTTCCCCTGATGACAGCTATTTAGTCTTAGGTATACTTCCGTCTATAGCAGTCCCTTCAAAATGCACTGTAGAGATTGTTTGTGGGAGGTAAATTCTCTTAGCTTTTGCTTATCTGAAAATTGTTTAATCCCTGTTTCAAATTTAAATGATAACCCTTCCAGGTAGAGTATTCTTGGTTCTAGGCCCTTTTGCTTCATTGCATTAAATACATCATGCCACTCCCTTCTGGCCTGTAAGGTTTCTGTTGAGAAGTCTGATGATAGCCTGATGGGTTTTCCTTTGTATGTGATCTTTTTCTCTCTACTGGCTTCTAAAAGTCTGTCCTTTTCCTTGATGTTTGCCATTTTAATTATTATATGTCTTGATGTTGTGTTCCTTGGTCCTTTGTGATGGGAGATCTGTGCACCTCCATGGCTTGAGAGATTATCTCCTTCCCCAGATTGGGGAAGTTTCCAGCAATTACCTCCTCAAAGGCGCTTTATCCCTTTTTCTCTCTCTTCTTCTTCTGCTACCCCTATAATGCGAATATTGTTGCGTTTGGATCGGTCACATAGTTCTCTCAATATTCTTTCATTCTTAGAGATCCTTTTTTCTCTCTGTACCTCAGCTTCTTTGTAGTCCTCTTCTCTAATTTCTATTCCATTTACCGTCTCTTCTACTACATCTAATCTGTTTTTAAATCCTTCCATTGTATGTTTCATTTTGGATATTGAATTTCTGAATGATTGATACTCCGTCCTAAATTCATCCTTGAGTTCTTGAATATTTTTCTGTACCTCCATAAGCATGTTTATGATTTTTATTTTGAACTGTCTTTCAGGAAGATTGGTGAGTTCAGTTACATTTGGCCCTTTTTCTGGTGTTTCTGAGATTTTTGTTTGAACCAGGTTCCTTTGACGTTTCATATTGGTATGTGTCACCCTCAAGTGCCCAGAAGCTCTAGTCTCTGGAGCTGCTCAGCCCCTGGAGTGATGTCAGGTATCGCAGGGGAGCAGCACTGGTGGTAAGAGCTGTTTCCTGCTTCCTGGCTGCAGTCAGAACCAGTGGGCTGAGCACACAGGTGTAAGCCTCTGTGCTTTGTGTCTGTAGCAGCCATAGGCGGGTGCCTCCCTCTTGCTGGCCTGACACCAGGGCAGCGACTGCCATTTTGTGAGCTGATGCCAGCAGGCCAGGAGGAAGGCGCAGTAGTCTGCGTATCACAGTGGGTTGCCTTAGAGCTGTGTAGTCAGCCAGCAGGATGGTGGACCTGAATCTCCTGAACATTCACAGTCTGCTGGGCAGAGGCGTGCCCAGACAACCTTGTCCACGTATCCCTTACCCTGCACAGCAAGCTCCATGCAAACCTTGCCCGTTCAGCAGCCATCTGGCAGCTAGGAAGCCTCTTAGACTGCCGGCCTTTCATTTGTCCCAGAGTGGCCAGATGTGTATCCATGTCCTCCACATACAGCTGGAATCTTAGTGTCTCCAAGTATTCCACCTGTCTTAGCTTTCCAACCCCCTAATCTCCAGAGCTCCATGCAGTGTAGGTTTGTGTTCCCAAAGCAGATCTCCAGGGCTGGGTGTTCAGCAGTCCTAGGTTTCTACCCCCTCCCCGCCCCATTTCTCTTCCTCCTGCCGGTGTGCTGGGGTGAGGGAAGGGCTTGGGTCTTGCTGGATCAAGGCCTTGGTATGTTACTCTGTTTCATGAGGTCGGCTCTGTTCTCCAGGTGTATGTAGTCTGGTGCAGCCTTCTTTCCTGTTGTTCTTTTAGGATTAGTTGTATTAACTATATTTTCATATTACATGTGGTTTTGGGAAGAGTTCTCTGTCTCACCTCTCATGCCACCATCTTGAATCTCTAAGCTATAATTCCTGAAGACCTCTATTGAATAGGTTGGATATCCCAAATGACATATTTCATGGATTTTATAGTGGACTTGGATTTATCTCATCATTTTTCTTTTTATCTGAAAGATAATCTTCAAAATCTCATATTTCTAAATAATCAGAACTCAGCCTGATTTTCTTTTGGGTCCTTATTCACAGAAACGCAAGCAATGTATGTGACTTAAAAAGATAAATATAAAACCTTAGTTCATCTATTTTTATAATAGAGAATAGAATTAAGGCTATGACATATTCCGTAAATATAACAAATAACCAGAGGACAGTTGGCCAGCGTTGCACTGGAGGTTCTGAGCTCCGGGCAAGTTCACTCTGGATTCAGTGAGACCAAATAAAGACAATTAAATGTTGTGGGTAAAGGGTTTACACCAAGCTTTATTATCATTGTGGCAGGTTGCATGTTAGAATCACATCTGAATCTGGAAAGTCTGCACCTGCCACCCTGCCACCCCTGCCAACAGGCACACCCCCAGCTCCTCCCCAGCAGGCACTGGGCAGAGCTCTTCATATAGCCACAATTATGGTTCATTACCAGCAAGTATGTAAACATGTGTATACACAGTAGGCCAATTATATCATCAAGTAGATTAGGTTCAGGTGAGCATTGTGGCCATTGGACCTTCCATTTTTCCCTATAGCTAGAATGAGAGGTTAGGGATTTTGAAACACCATTGGCCCTCTGTGGTGGACAGTAGTGTCTAAATCCCTTTGCTGGTCATTCAGAGTCACCTATACTTTGGATCTCATCTGCTTTTGTAACGCTGTCTCTTACTGATCACTATGTGAACCCTGCACAAAAGGCTAAACAGTCTACTGGGCTGAACTTCGCAGAAATATTGTGCTCTTCTCCCCATGTATCCTTGCTTGCAATATTCCCTGGCTGAATGTTTTTACCTCCTGCTAGATTCTGCTTGTCTTCCAAGCCCCAGCCCTTGAAACATTCTAGCATTTATAGGCGACCTGCCTTGTATTACAACTCTCTGGGTTTTCAGTCTTATCTTTCAGCTCCATTGTACTTCCCAATCTGACAAGAACCCCAGACTATATTCACATTTGTCCTGAGGCCCAGCAAATTGACTTGCACAGAGTAGGGCCACAGTGAATAAGTCATTTGTTTGGAAAGAGAGTTATAGTGAGAAGGAAAAAGAAAGGAGAAAAAAAATTTTAGCAATGCAATAAAAAGGAGAGATAGGTTAGACAGAAAATAGAGATGACAGTATAAAAAAGAAAAGGCAGACGGAGTGGGAAAAATGAGATAGACAGACATCACTTTCTTTAACTCAGAGAGATACAGATACATATCTTTTTTCATTGAAATGCTTGTTAGTATGCAGGTGCCTTCAGCATTGGGGAAAAGAGACTGTCTGCTTTTATTTATGAATTTCAAAGCTTATATTGGAAATAAACATTTATTTTCCCATGGAATGCCACGGATTTTGTATTGTGTCAAAGAATGTGTTCAGGTTTTTAAAAAGCATTTTGGAAACTCCAGGGTGTCTATCAGCTTCCCAGTTATTCCTGAGAGTCTCTTTGACCTTCACATTCTATCACTTTTGCCTGATCTTTGTTATTTGAGAGATTAGGGCTGTCTCATTTCATAATATGTGAAAAATTTTATTTGAGAGCATTCATTTTATTATGTGTACATCTTTTTAAAGCCAAAGCTATCATTTTCTGAAATCCAATCACTTTTTATTTTAATTGTTTCATGGTGGGGTTTTAAGAAACCAAACTTAAGAGTGCAAAAAATCAGCATAAAGAAATGAGTTGCTCCCTCTCACAGCTCTTAAACTGTTCTCATTAAACCTCCAGTCTTAATTCTGAGCTCAGTCATCTCAAATGTCCACTGCAGTCATCTTAGGCTGTGGGTTGTGTTACTGCTAGTTCACCACCATCTCATGCACCTTCTCTTAGGCCAAATGAAATGAAGGCCAAATGTGGTTTCTAAGCTACTTTCCACTTTTGCTTACTCTAAGGTCTCTCCAGTAAGAGATTTACACAACGTGAAGCCTTTGTGATGCATGCGCTTGCTTAAATAGGGTAGAATTGACTTAATGGCTTTTGGAATTTACATCATTCTTCTGTGAGACAGAATCTCCAAACTTTTAATCTGAGTCCACTACATGGTGACAAGTTCAATTAAGGTGGTGATTCTGGCAGCCATGTCCCAGTCGCTAGTGCTGGCAGGCATTTCTAGTGGACAGGGAGTGTTATCTGGAAGCTCCATTCCAGGGGAAACCATTGAGAATGGTGTTTGGTGGAAAATGTTTTCAGTTATGGTGAGTTCAGAATGAAAGAGTGTAGAAACCCCTGCATTACTGACAACTTTGGCTTTGAAAGCCAATTTCGAAGGTGAGAATACAGCAGTAGATTTGGAGGGTAGGAAAGGAGGAAAGATATTTCAGGTAGAGGCATCAGCATATGTAAAGACCCAGAGGCAAGAGAGGACTGGGTCCTGAGAAGTGTGAAGTGTAGTTAGAACTTGGTGTGGGATTGGGGGCGGGGAGTGGAGAGAGATAAGCCGGGAGCCTTGTACACCAAGAAAAGACATGAGGACTTTGAGCTTCAGAGAGTGAGGGGAGTTGGCTCTATGAAATGGGAGTGTGATAGCCCATGTCTGAGGATCCAGTTGGGTAGCCATAGCCTGGCACAGCGTTTAGAAGCAGCTTAAGTCAGGGTTGCTGCTAGTCTGTTCAGAGGCTCTGCGTGAGTTAGAAATAGGTCCTCGTAGATGATGCCCTAGTAATCTATTGCTGCATAACCAACCATGCCAAAGCAGAGTAGTATAAAGCAACCATGTACTTTGCTCATGGACATTATGGGTCAGGAATTTGGTCAGGGCCCAGCAACGATGGCTTGCCTCTGCTCTGCAATGTTTGGGCCATGAAATAGGGAGACTGGAAGGCTGGAGATGACACGACAGCTGAGTATCATCGGGAGGTGTCTTCACATACATGTTTGCTGATTGATGCTGGCTGTTGGCCAGGACCTTAGCTGAGACTGTCAGGCAGACCACCTGCATGTGGCACCTCCATGTTGCCTGGAATTCCTCAGGGCTTGGTGGCTAGGTTCCAAAAGTGAATGTTTCAGAAAAAAGGGAGAGGAAGCTGCCACTTTGTCAATCCTAGTAAAAAGCTTACATTTAGAGAGGATGGACCATAGAGGCCATTTCCTGATTGGAGGAGTATCAAGGAATTTGGAAGCCATTTTTAAAGCACCACATGCCAATTAGAGAAAGATGGTCCCCCCAGACAGACCCTTACCTTCAGACAAGAAAAAACTACCCTTTTCTCCAAACAAATGTTGCCCCATACCCGGGAACACAGGTTGGATTCAGCCCTACTCAACACCTTCATTGGGAGCCTTGTACAGTTCATAGCTTGCACAACCACACAGAGTCCTGGGCTCAGTGAATCTTAGGTTCTCAGTTCTCTACCATGCCTCAAAATCAACAGGAAAACTACCTTTCTCTATGCAGCGTTCAGATTTGCTCCTTATATTTATTTTTTTTCCTTGTGATTGACTCCATTTAATGAAAATGATTTTTTGTCTTGTGGCTTAGGCTGATCCTGGGCTTTCTTTGGCTGGCCATTTTAAAAAGGTCTTCCCATTCCTTGTCAGTAAATATTATCTTGTTTTGTACTTGCTCTTCCTACTCCAATCCCTTCCTTGAACATACTTCAGACAATATAAGTAACAGGTATTACTTCTAAAAGACCCAGTTTTAATGCAAACCATATTTTCTAATTTGGAACATTTTGGGGGCAAATATTTTAAAAGTGCCGATCCTCTTTTAAAAACATTCAAGTTTTAAATCTTTATCAAGTCAGAGAAGTTAAAAATCTTCTTCAAAATTAAATTACACATTATAGTGTGCTTGAACCTTTCCTTAGATCTTTCCTAAAGCAATTAGCATTAGAAAAAAGTAGGCAAGGAAATGAGTTAAAGATAATAGTTACTGAGATAATTGAGCTTTAAATGGGTGAAGAGCTGTTTTCCAAGTTCCATATGGGCTATGATAGTATATTTGTGATCCTACTGAAGAGGGTCTAGGATAGTGATGAAGATAAATGTCCTGTTCACCAAGGACTGCTTGGATATTGCATATATGGCAGTGGAAGTTGGGAAGAGCAGATGGGGGCAGCACTTGGAGAAGAAAAGACATTCTTTTAAATGATATATTTGGAAATAGCATATACTGAGGGATCAATTAGCAGTACTACATTCTATATATTATTTTCTGATATATTTTCTGATCATAAGTCATCCTCACTCTGGAATTGGGTTATATACTTATTTTATATATTCCAGAGCCAACACCAGGCGTTTAGTAAGACCATTAAAATATGGAGCAAAAATTAAGGGTGACTTCTAACCAATGGTCTTTTCAGCCAGAGTATTTGCTTTTCTTTTTTGGGGGATTGATGTAGCTCCAGGGGAAGCATGTTCCCAGCCTGGGGTGAATAAACTAGTGAAACTGGTGAAGCTGAAAAAAGTCTAGGGAAAGGATAAAGTGGGAGAAACTCCTTTATTGCTTACAAGAGGCCTGGCTCCATTCGTCCCTCTCTGGCAGCCATTCTCACTCCCTGTTCCTCTCCTGTCCTGGCCACACTTGCCTCTACACTCTACGGTTCTGGGAGGAACTCTGCAGATGGGTCCCCAGCGACTGACAGGTACCAGACCAATTACCCAGCAGAGGGGAAGAGAGAACAGCTTCTCTCCACCCTTTGTAAACACCTATTGATATGGAAATGGACTAAGGCCAGGAGAAAGATTCTGGAAATATTGCAATTTTACCCACAGATGTCTTGTCTTCTTTTTCCTTTTTAGATTAGGAGATCTTGATTAGTATGATGGAAGGGGGATAGAGAAATAAATATGACTGTAGGAGTCATGAGTAGAAAAACTGTCTTTAGATTGTCTGAGAATCATCTGGGTATTCAAATTTTAAGAGTGGAAGTGTTTTGGCCATTGGAAGATTCTAAATAAATACATTCTGTTTGTACATATTAATTGCAAGGGACTATTTTTAAAGCAAATGAAACATTTGTGTAGATAACATTTCATGTTGCTAAGTGCCAATTTATGGAAAATCCCAGGTGAAATCAGAAAGACCTGTTATTTTAAATGGGTCTACTGGGATTCAAACTACGGGTTCTACGTTAGTAAGCCCCATGGCCAAATTTCAGTCTCCTGTGGGTATTCAGTTATTTCACAACACAGAGAAACACTGCCTTCCTGGCCTGTTGTTCCCTCTCTGAGGAGAAAGAAAAAGATCTTCCATCAGGACTAGAAGTTGTCAGAGAGATGGTAACTGAGGTTGAAGAAACTCTTGTCTCGCTCTGGTTGTCTGCCTAAGGGTTATACAAGAAACAATGAAATACTCATGTAAATTGCCTTCCAATTTGGATTTCAAGGGATAACTTCTTTGCCTTCAATCCATTTACAAGAGTAAAACACTGTTAGATTATTTGTTTACTAGATGACTGTCGTAATGGATCCATTTTTACTCTTGCATACTTTTATTTTTGAATTCACTTAAAGAAATGTGAAAAAGACTACTGATTTTTAAAGCTCTGCTCTGCTTTTCAATTGGATGTACCATTTTTGACTTGGGTTAAAAGCACTTTTGGAGGGGTATAGTATTGGTGTAATACCATATTTCATCCAGTCAAGGCACATTTATTTTATGTATCATTAAGAAAGGAAATTTACATTTCCTGTACCACTAGTGAAATTGAACATGTTTGAACATTTTCTGGCCATTTATGTCAAATTTTCTGTGGATTTTCTCCTCCTGTGGGGGAAAACTGTTTACTTTCCTGTTAATTTGTAGGAACTTACTATGTACATATCATTTATTTATTTATTTATTTATTATTTTGGTATTATTAATGTACAATTACATGAGCAACAATATGGTTACTAGACTCTCCCTATTATCAAGTCCCCACCACTTACCCCATTACAGTCACATCAGCATAGTAAGATGTCCATCAGTGTAGTAAGATGCTATAGAATCATTACTTGTCTTCTGTATATTATACTGCCTTCCCCATGCCCCCCCCATTACATTATGTGTGCTAATTGTAATACCCCATTTTCCCCCTTATACCTCCCTTCCCACCCACCTTCCCCAGTC
This sequence comes from Smutsia gigantea, assembly GCA_032199065.1. NCBI lineage: Eukaryota > Metazoa > Chordata > Mammalia > Pholidota > Manidae > Smutsia > Smutsia gigantea. The sequence continues at coordinate 48,421 of JAVSCE010019336.1, forward strand.
CCTCTCCCTTTGGTAACTGTTAGTCCATTCTTGGGTTCTGTGAGTTGGCTGCTGTTTTGTTCTTTCAGTTTTTTCTTTGTTCTTATACTCCACAGATGAGTGAAATCATTTGATACTTGTCTTTCTCCACCTGGCTTATTTCACTGAGCATAATACCCTCTAGCTCCATCCATGTTGTTGCAAATGGTAGGATTTATTTTCTTCTTATGGCTGAATAATATTCCATTGTGTATATGTACCACATCTTCTTTATCCATTCATCTACTGATGGACATTTAGGTTGCTTCCATTTCTTGGCTATTGTAGTGCTGCGATAAACATAGGGGTGCATCTGTCTTTTTTAAACTGGGCTGCTGCATTCTTAGGGTAAATTCCTAGGAGTGGAATTCTTGGGTCAAATGGTATTTCTATTTTGAGTTTTTTGAGGAACCTCCATACTGCTTTCCACAATGGTTGAACTAATTTACATTCCCACCAGCAGTGTAGGAGGGTTCCCCTTTCTCCACATCCTCGCCAACATTTGTTGCTGTTTGTCTTTTGTATGTTGGCCATCCTTACTGGTGTGAGGTGATATCTCATTGTGGTTTTAATTTGCATTTCTCTAATGATTAGGGATGTGGAGCATCTTTTCATGTGCCTGTTGGCCATCTGAATTTCTTCTTTGGAGAAGTGCCTGTTCAGCTCCTCTGCCCATTTTTTGATTGGCTTATTTGCTTTTTGTTTGTTGAGGTGCATGAGCTCTTTATATACTTTGGATGTCAACCCCTTATCAGATATGTCATTTATGAATATATTCTCCCATACTGTAGAATGTCTTTTTGTTCTACTGATGGTGTCCTTTGCTGTACAGAAGCTTTTTAGTTTGATATAGTCTCACTTGTTCATTTTTGCTTTTGTTTCCCTTGCTTGGAGAGATATGTTCATGAAAAGTTGCTCATGTTTATGTTCAAGAGATTGTTGCCTATGTTTTTTTCTAAGAGTTTTATGGTTTCATGACTTACATTCATGTCTTTGATCCATTTTGAGTTTACTTTTGTGTATGGGGTTAGACAATAATCCAGCTTCATTCTCTTACATGTAGCTGTTCAGTTTTGCCAACACCAGTTGTTGAAGAGGCTGTCATTTCCCCATTGTATATCCATGGCTCCCTTATTGTATATTAATTGACCATATATGCTTGGGTTTATATCTGGGCTCTCTATTCTGTTCCATTGGTCTATAGGTCTGTTCTTGTGCCAGCACCAAATTGTCTTGATTACTGTAGCTTTGTAGTAGAGCTTGAAGTCAGGGAGCGTAATTCCCCCCACTTTATTCTTCCTTCTTAGGATTGCTTTGACTATTTGGGGTCTTTTGTGGTTCCATATGAATTTTAGGACTATTTGCTCTAGTTCATTGAAAAATGCTGTTGGTATTTTGATAGGGATTGCGTTGAATCTGTAGATTGCTTTAGGAATGATGGCCATTTTGACAATATTAATTCTTCCTATCCATGAGCACGGGATGTGTTTCCATTTATTGGTATCTTCTTTAATTTTTCTCATGAGTGTCTTGTAGTTTTCAGGGTATAGGTCTTTCACTTCCTAGGTTAGGTTTATTCCTAGGTATTTCATTCTTTTTGATGCAATTGTGAATGGAATTGTCTTCCTGATTTCCCTTTCTGGTAGTTCATTGTTAGTGTACAGTAATGCAACATATTTCTGTGTATTAATTTGGTATCCTGCAACTTTGCTGAATTCAGATATTAGATGTAGTAGTTTGGGAGTGGATTCTTTAGGGTGTTTTATGTACAATATCAAGTCATCTGCAATCAGGGACTATTTAACTTCTTCCTTGCCAATCTTGATGCCTTTTATTTCTCTGTGTTGTCTGATTGCCATGGCTAGGACCTCCAGAACTATGTTGAATAAGAGTGAGGAGAGTGGGCTTCCTTGTCTTGTTCCTGGTTTTAATAGAAAAGCTTTCAGCTTCTCACTGTTAAGTATGATGTTGGCTGTGGGTTTGTCATATATGGCCTTTGTTATGTTGAGGTACTTGCCCTCTATACCCATTTTGTTGAGAGTTTTTATCATGAATGGATGTTGAATTTTGGCAAATGCTTTTTCAGCATCTATGGAGATGATCATGTGGTTTTTGTTCCTCTTTTTGTTGATGTGGTGGATGATGTTGAGGGATTTTCGAATGTTGTACCATCCTTGCATCCCTGGGATGAATCCCACTTGATCACGATGGATGATCTCTTTGATGTATTTTTGAATTCGGTTTGCTAATATTTTGTTGAGTATTTTTGCATCCATGTTCATCAGGGATTTTGGTCTGCAATTTTCTTTTTTTGTGGTGTCTTTGCCTGGTTTTTGTATTAGAGTGATGTTGGCCACATAGAATGAATTTGGGAGTATTACGTCCTCTTCTACTTTTCGGAAAACTTTAAGTAGGATGGGTATTAGGTCTTCACTAAATGTTTGATAAAATTCAGCAGTGAAACCATTTGGTTGAGGAGTTTTGTTCTTAGGTAGTTTTTTGATTACCAATTCAATTTCTTTGCTGGTAATTGGTCTATTCAGATTTTCTGTTTTTTCCTGGGTCAGCCTTGGAAGGTTGTATTTTTCTAGAGAGTTGTCCATTTCTTCTAGGTTATCCAGTTTGTTACCATATAATTTTTCATAGTATTCTCTCATAATTCTTTGTATTTCCGTGGTGTCTGTAGTGATTTTTCCTTTCTCATTTCTGATTCTGTTTGTGTAGACTCTCTTTTTTTCTTGATAAGTCTGGCTAGGGGTTGATCTATCTATTTTGTTTATTTTCTTGAAGGACCAGCTCCTTCTTTCATTGATTCTTTCTGTTGTTTTGTTCTTCTCGATTTTATTTATTTCTGCTCTAATCTTTATTATGTTGCTCCTTCTACTGACTTTGGGTCTCATTTGTTCTTCCTTTTCTAGTTTCATTAATTGTGAGTTTAGAGTGTTCATTTGTGATTGTTCTTCTTTCCTGAGTTAGTCCTGTATTGCAGTATATTTGTTGTCATTTGTCTCCATATATTGCTTGATCTCTGTTTTTATTTGTTCATTGATCCATTGATTATTTAGGAGCATGTTATTAAGCCTCCATGTGTTTGTGGGCTTTTTCATTTTCTTTGAGTAATTTATTTCTAGTTTCATTTGTTTGTTATCTCAGAAGCTGGCTGGTACAATTTCAGTCTTTTTGAATTTACTGAGGTTCTTTTTGTGGGCTAGTATATAATCTATTCTTGAAAATGTTCCATGTGCACTTGAGAGGAATGTGTATCCTGTTGCTTTTGTATGGAGTTTTCTGTAGATGTCCGTTAGGTCCATCTGTTCTAATACGTTGTTCAGTGCCTCTGTCTCTATTTATTTTCTGTCTTGTTGATATGTCCTTTGGAGTGAGTGGTGTGTTGAAGTGTCCCCAAATGAATGCATTGCATTCTATTTCCCCATTTAATTCTGTTCGTATTTGTTTCATATATGTAGGTGATCCTGTGTTGGTTGCATAGATATTTATAATAGTTATATCCTCTTCTTGGACTGACCCCTTTATCATTATGTAATTTCCTTCTTTGTCTCTTGTGACTTTCTTTGTTTTGAAGTGTATTTTGTCTGAAACAAGTACTGCAACTCCTACTTTTTTCTCCCTAATAGTTGCATGAAATATCTTTTCCATCCCTTTACTTTCAGTCTGTGTATGTCTTTGGGTTTTAAGTGAGTATCTTGTAGGCAGCATATAGATGGGTCTTGTTTTTTTATCCATTCAGTGACTGTATATCTTTTGATTGGTGCATTCAGACCATTTACATTTAGGGTTATTATCAATAGGTATGTACTTATTGCCATTGCAGGCTTTAGATTCATGGTTACCAAAGGTTCAGGGGTAATTCCCTTACTATCTAACAATCTAATTTAACTCACTTAGTATGCTATCACAAACACAACCTAAAGATTCTTTTTTTCCCTCCTTTTTCTTCCTCCTTCATTCCTTGTATGTTATGAATCATATTCTGTACTCTTTTTCTATCCCTTGGGTGACATCTATTTAGTCTTAGGAATACTTCCATCTACAGGAGTCCCTCCAAAATGCACTATAGAGGTGCTTTGTGGGAGGTAAATTATGTCAGCTTTTGCTTATCTGAAAATTGTTTAATCCCTCCTTCAAATTTAAATGATAATGTTGCCAGGTAGAGTATTCTTGGTTCAAGGCCCTTCTGCTTCATTGCATTAAATATATCATGCCACTCCCTTCTGCCTGTAAGGTTTCTGTTGCGAAATCTGCTGATAGCCTAATGGGTTTTCCTTTGTATGTGATCTTTTTTCTCTCTCTAGCTGCTTTTAAAAGTCTGTCTTTATCCTTGATTTTTGCCATTTTAATTATTATATGTCTTGATGTTGTCTTCCTTGGGTCCCTTGTGTTGGGAGATCTGTGCACCTCCATGGCCTGGGAGACTATCTCCTTCCCCAGATTGGGGAATTTTTCAGCAATTACGTCCTCAATGACACTTTCTTTCCCCTTTTCTCTCTCTTCTTCTTCTGGTACCCCTATAATATGAATATTGTTCCATTTGGATTGGTCACATAATTCTCTCAATATTCTTTCATTCTTAGAGATTCTTTTTTCTCTCTGTTCCTCCACTTCTTTGTATTTCTCTTCTCTAATTTCTATTACATTTACCGTCTATTCTACTACATCTAATCTGCTTTTAAATCCCTCCATTGTATGTTTCATTTCAGATATGGAATTTCTTAATGATCGAATCTCCATCTTAATTTCGTTCCTGAGTTCTTGAATATTTTTCTGTACCTCCATAAGCATGTTTATGGTTTTTATTTTGAACTGTCTTTCAAGAAGATTGGTGAGTTCAGTTTCATTTGGCCCTTTTTCTGGGGCTTGTGAGATTTTGGTCTGAACCACCTTCTTTTGACATTTCATATTTCTGTGTGGTGCCCTCTAGTGCTTAGAAGCTTCAATCTCTGGAGCTGCTCGGCCCCTAGAGTGACGTTGGTGGTCATAGGGGAGTGGAGGTGGTGCCTAGGGGAAAGAAAGGTCTGTTTCTTGATTCCCATCTGCCGTATATGTCCCCCATATCAGAGCCAGTGGGCCGAGCACACAGCTGTAAGCCTCTGTGCTTGGGGTCTCTAGCTATTGTAGGCAAGGCCTCCCTCTGACTTGCCTGACGCCAGCGCAGTGTCTGCTGGTTAGTGAGCCAGTGCCATCAGGCCAGGAGGAAGGCTCGGCAGGCTGCATATCACAGTGGAGGGCTTGGAGCTGAGTAGCTAGCCAGGGGACGGAGCGCCTGAAGCTTCTCAAAGTTCCCAATCTGCTGGGCAGAGCATGCCCAGACAACCTTGTCCCCCTGTCCCTTCTCCTGCGTAAGCTCCGTGCAAACCTCGCCCCTTCAGCAGCCCTCTCGCTGCTAGGAAGCCTCTGAGACCGCCTTCCTTTCCCTTGTCCTAGAGTGGCCGGGTGTGGATCCCGTCCTCCACAAATGGCTGGAATCTGTCTTTCAAGCACTCTGCCTGTCCCAGCTCCCCATCCTCCAGAGCACCACCCCCTCTCTGCTCCTTTTCTCTTCTAACTGCCAGTGAGCTGGGGTGGGGAAAGGGCCTAGGTCCTGCTGGATCAAGGCTCTCATACATTACCCTGTTTCGTGAGGTCTGCTCTGTTTGTGAGGTCTGTATGCAGTCCAGTGCAGCCTTCTTTCCTATTGCTCTTTTTTGGTTAGTTGTATTAACTATATTTTTGCACTCTCTCTGGTTTTTGGGAGAAGTTCTCTGTCTCATCTCTCATGCCACCATCTTGAATCCCTACACATCATATATTAACTTTTTACACTGTTTTGAAATTTTTTCCCAAATGTGATGTTTGTCTATTGGATTTGTTTAGGATAACTTGTGCCATCAGAAGTGTCTCGTTTTCACCTAGCCAAATATGACTATTTTATCTTTTATAGAACATGAGTTTCCAGTTTGCATGGGGGAGGTCTCCCCCATCACTCGATAATATACATAGCCTCCTAGATTTTCTTGAAATAGTGCTGTTTAACATTTTAATGTTATTTATGCATTATGTTATTATTCATTTGTTATTTATGCATTTTCTTTAATGCATCTAAAATTTGTTTTAGTTAATTAGTATAAGATGGTATTCCAAACAATTTTTTTTTCCAGATGAGTAGCCAGGATTTTTTACCCCTTTGACATGAAATGCTACCCATGTCATATATTGAATTCTCATATGCTAGCATGTTATTTTTGATGTTTTTATCATGTTCCAGTGAATCAATTTTCTAATTTAATGCTGTATTCTCTTCATAGCATGTTTTGGTATCTGATAAACTAAATCTTCTTTTATTCTTTTCTGTTTCCTCTTTACTGTTCATAGGTATTTATGCTTTCATAGAAAATTTATGATCATTATAGCCAATATTAAAAAATATATTGGAACTCTAGTTGAAATTATATTAAAATTATATATATATAGGTAGATATTTATATAGACACTTTTTTTTGTGGCATTATGTGTCTTCCTGATAACCCAGCCTAATTTTTAAGTGACATTATATTGGTGGGTTTTCTTCTACTATCTCATGAAAACTTATTAATACTGTAAAGCCAGATTCAGCTGGTGAGACTTCCTTCATTTTCTTTGTCCTGCAGTAGTTTGAGTAACACTGGAATTATCTGTTCAGCAGAGCATTTATAATTTTGCTCGTGTTTTGGTCACCTCAGTGATCATGAGATGCCAATGTTATTTTGTACCTAGGAGCTAGGAATGGGTTAATATGAAGCAATGCACAAGATAGTCCTGTACAAGAAGTTATTATACCATTAAAAATGCCAATTGTTCCCCAGCTGAAAAACTCTGGGTTTGAAAAACTCAGCTGAGAACCCATCAGTTTTCAGTGCTTCTATGTAAGGATAGTTTAAATTTTTTTTTAGTATTTCAAACCTCTGTGGTAATGGATCTCTTTCCCTTAGGTTTAAAAGTCTGTTCCCATAGAATCCAGCATGAAATATTCTTCTTTTCATTGCTTTCAAAATAGTTTGTCACATCCCTTTTGATTTTCTCTTTGGTTCAGTAATTTTCTAAAAGTGTTTGTCTTAATTTCCAGGTAGTTATATATTTTTTGGAGGGAACTTTTTATTTTTATTTCTAATTGCATTATTTTATAATTGGGGAATGCAACTTGTGTCCTTTTTAGTATATTAAGAGTATTCTTTGTGGTTAAGTATATTATAAATTTTATAGATGACTCATGGACATTTCTCTTT
>JAVSCE010019337.1:0-17594 GCA_032199065.1 Smutsia gigantea
ACATCGTTGATGCCAAATGCTTATGATAAACAACAGAGCAATACTTCATTTTCAGATACACTTTGAAACTTGAAAACGCATGTGTCCTTTCAAATGTATTGAAACCCATTCAAATTTAAAAGCAAGCATGCAAATACAAATGTTTAAAATTTTGTTTGCTTTTACCAAGACTGTTTAAATATTCTTTCTCTGCAGTAAATATACACCCAAGAGTAATTATAAGATTCAAAGGCATCTTTGGAACTTTGTTTCAAACTATATAGAAACTGTATAGAAAATTATATTTCTAGTGTAATCCAAATAGTATAGTCCCATTAGCCTTCATTCTTAAGTGGAAGAATGATTTCCCAAGATGGAGGGAAAGAGGTGTGACTGTTCCAAAAATAAATGATTAGGTTCAAGTTCAAGTTCCTGCTCTGACACTGGATCTTTAATATACTTACACGTGATTTAAACTCTCTGGAATTTACAGGGTTCTTTGACCTGGGACCCTATTTAAATCATTACATAGCAAAGAAAGGAAAAAAAAATGGGTAGAAACCTACATTCCCACCCAATGTATAGGAAAATCTCTTGCTAGGTTATTGCATTTCTAAACATAAAGGGACTGCAAAAACATTTAGAGTAAGAATGAAAAATCACCTATAATTTTCTCACCAGACAGAGCAGACCTGATACATACATACATGTATATATATACATGAAGTAGGTTTTGAATCTTCAGAGCTCTATTTTGGATAAATGGTGTAGGTATAAAATACTCAATTTTTTGTATATTGTTTTGGTTCCAAAATCATACAACAGTTTCTCAATCTCTCTCTCCCTCTCCTCTCTTCTCTCTCAGATGCACAGGTATGCAGACACAGGACATTTGGGGAAGTCAGTCATCTTGTAATTGATTTCCTCTCTCTCTTCTTCTGAGCAGCAAATTTGTACCTCTACAATTCTAACCACATGGCCTAAAGCAAATGCTTATCTCAGAAGAGGTGTTCAGGCTTTATGGATTTGCTTTCTAACCTAAACTTCCCCCAGCAGGTCTTTTACAATAATAACATATACACGTACATAGGCATATGGAGAGACCCCATGTATTGTTACATCTCAAGATGTGCTTTAGCTCCTTAAATTCATCATACCCACACTCCATGCTTTCTATTGAGGGGCCCTTCTCTATCATGCCATCACATAAGATTCCTGGGAACTCTTCATGCCTTAACTACAAGCAATCTAAAGCAGCTACAGATAGATACTGTTTGCATCAAATAAACCAGTTAGGTCCTAGTTGACATATGTCATTTTATCTAAGTTCAAGAGCATATTACTTAAGGCACCACCATAAAATACGGTATGTGGGGTCCCTGCAAAATTAGGACAAGTAGAAGTTATCTGACTCTAGGATTTTACTGAGCTGCTGCCCTCTATTTGATCAGCATTTATGCAATCTACTTGAAATCAATATATGGTCAAGTGAGTCAGTTAATCCAAAAAACTGCCTGATTTAATGAGAAGTGAATGAAAAAGATAAGAGGTAAGCATTTGCTTTATGTCATGTAAACAGTAGCCAGAATCATACCATCATATTACTGTCAAGCAGCTAATAGTTTCATACAAGCCCTCATTTTGGATACAAATAAATGGGATGTCGACCCATGGAACGGGTGGCCAGTTTAATGCAGATTCAATGGTAGAAACCAGAACTAGCCTTTTATTCTTTGTTTCATGATCACTTTTTATATGTCTGTATTGAATCTTCTCTGATAACAACTATGGATACCTTTTAGGTTGACAGTAATTAACACCTTAAAAGGATATTTGCCAAAAGTAAGATTGATAAAATACGTGAACAGAGATATTAATCCAAAGAGGATAATCTGATAGAATTCTGTTACATGGCTGTATTTTAGCCATACAGATAGTGTTTTTCATAATTTTATTCATTAAATCGTAAGATTGCCTTTTCCTCCCAAACCAGTGATGCTGAAATATTATAAAGACACAAACTTAGCCAAAGGACTGATTTTTAAATGGGAAATCCAGCACCTGAGAGGAGAGATAAGGGTCCAAGGCTTGAGAATACCAGGAAAGGAAGTCAAACTGGGGGCAAATGGGAAGGAAGGTCAGCCTGGTTTTCTGGAGACTCAGAGTGAACAAAACAGAAGAGCTCAATGACATCCTTTACCTTCTGGACACCACGGGAGTGAGGCAAACCAAGATTTCTGCAGGTCTCGACCAAGTGAAGTTGTAGGCATCACAATGCATGACCTCACACCCCATCGCCCTGGCAACAAGGTAGTGTTCACACTCGACAACAAAATAGCGTGAGATTAGCAGGCAGCCAGTAGAGGCAAGTGAGCCACGGTGGTGACACCTTTGCAGAAAGAGCCCAGGTGCGTGTTCATAGAACATCAGGATGGCATCATGGGGAGACTTGATTGTACACAGAGGATGCCCTGAATCCGGGGCTCAGCCACAAGCTGGGTCCTGAAGCCCCAAGAAGCCCCTTTGGACAATGGCTGTCATCAGTCTTTTGCTGATTCCTCAAGTCCCCCCTGTTCCCAGTGAGAAAGAGGAACTGAACCCCCTTGGGAAGCTAACTCAAAATCTTTTGTGATTTCTCAAAGCAGTTTGCAGTAAAAAGCAGCTCATCCTCCTAAATGGGTGCAGAGTCATAACTCAGCACACAGGGTCTTTTTTAAATGTTTTCATGGATTCAGACCAGACTATTGTTCTCAATGCAGATATGCACTGATAGAACAGACACCCATTCTTGTGGCTTAACTTGGAACATCATTCCGTATAAAAATAACCTAGCTTAATTATCAGGGAAATGCAAATTCAAACCACAATGAGATATCACCTCACACCAGTTAGGATGACCAACATCCAAAAGACAAGGAATAACAAATGCTGGCAAGGATGTGGAGAGAGGGGAACCCTCCTACACTGCTGGTGGGAATGAAAATTAATTCAACCATTGTGGAAAGCAATAGGGAGGTTCCTCAAAAACTAAAAATAGAAATACCATTTGACCCAGGAATTCCACTTCTAGGAATTTATCCTAAGAAAACAAGATCCCAGATTCAAAAAGACATATGCACCCCTATGTTAATAGCAGCACTATTTACAATAGCCAAGATATGGAAGCAACCTAAGTGTCCATCAGTAGATGAATGGATAAAGAAGAGGTGGTATATATACACAGTGGAATACTATTCAGCCATAAGAAAGAAAAAATCCTATCATTTGCAACAACATGGATGGAGATGGAGGATATTATGCTCAGTGAAATAAGCCAGGCGGAGAAAGACAAGTGCCAAATGATTTCCCTCATCTGTGGAGTGTAAGAACAAAGCAAAACTGAAGGAACAAAACAGTAGCAGACTCAAATACACCAAGAAGGGACTAGTGGTTACCAAAGGGGAGGGGTGTGGGAGGGCAGATGGGGAGGGAGGGGGAAGGGGATTGAGGGGTATTATGATTGGCACACATGGTGTGGGGGGTGTCACAGGGATGACAATGTAGCACAGAGAAGACAAGTAGTGACTCTGTGGCATCTTACTGTGCTGATGGATAGTGACTGCAATGGGGTGTGTGAATGGGGGTGACTTGATAATATGAGTGAATGTTGAACCACTGTGTTGTTTATTTGAAACCAACGTAAGATTGTATATCAATGATACTTTAATTAAAATATATAATAATCTAACAAAGGTTCCCCTTAAACATACGGTCTCCCTGAACAGTCCCACTGGGTTAAATATCCTAGAAAAAATTTTCTTTTGAAAGTGTGCAGTTTTGTCTCTAAAATGGCAATTGCTTTAGCTATTGGACTCCATTTTCCTTTGCCTTTCTAAGTGTTTGTCTTTACAGATACACCTGTATGAGCTTATTCTTTTTTTATTTTTTGGCTTAATTTCTTGGGTATTGCATTTATCAGATAGTTAACATCACTATCTGTTAGTACCTAACAGAAGCCAATTATATTTCTATGAAGGGATGCTATTCCTTCATGTAAGGGGTCTTAATTATAACTTTGAGTGGTAGAAATAAAACTAGGAAATTAAGTGAGAAGTTACCTGGGGGAAAAACTTCTGAATCATTCTGCAAAACTAATAGTGGTATTTCTCATCGCTATTTTTTTTTAGTATATTAACACTTTTTTATTAAATGAAGTGTAATCACTGGATATTGAAAAACAGCTGCATTATAATCTTAATACTGCTGTCCTCCCAGATTCATATGTCAAAATAGTAACCGCAGTGTGCGGGGATCAGGAGATGAGGCCTTTGGGAGCAGATGAAGTCATCAAGGTGGAGACCCCATAATGGAATTAGTGCCCTTAGTAAGAGACCCTCACCCCTTCCACCAAGTGAGGACCCAGAGAGAAGATCTCCCCAAACACTGAAGCTGCCGGCACCTTGATCTTGGATTTCTAACCCCAGAACCATGAAAAATAAATGTCTGCTGTTCATAAGCCCCCTGTCTGTGGTGTTCTGTTACAGCAGCGAAAGTGGACTAAATCGAGCTGATAAAAGCAGTATTTGCTGATGAAGAACTATTGAGATATAAAGTAGAGGAATGTGAAATGACATACCTAATATCTACAAGAAATTTTCATCTAAAAGACTAACAGGAACTTTAGATAGACATTTGTTGAAGATACTTTCTGGAATGTCATCGAGTTTTGGGAAGGAGATGGCTAAACACGAATATGAAGTGCAAGCAGAAAGAGCCCCAATGTATCATTTCCTAGGAAAACATGACTTAATGAGCTCATAAAATTCAATGTGTTACTGGAATCTCAGATAACCATTAGAAGTAGTTAACTTAGTTATATTGTTATTACAAGGTAGATGTGTGTAAATATCTATATATTTTTATATACATATAAATGCTATAGGAAAATGAATAATACAAAACTCAGTAAAATAAAAGCAGTTCGGAAATTTTTATTCTCTCTGATTTTCAAGAGGTTTGTATGTCAAGATAGCTAATGTAATGAGGTGATTATTGGCAGAACTAGGATTGGATTCCTTCAATGATATAGCTGTTTTAAACAATAGACCTTAAACGTATCATTTCAAAAATTTAGAAGTTTATACATCATTCAGGGAAACTGTCTTGTTGGAATCTGGGTAGTGGGGAAATGTAATTTTATTAAAATCCTTTTATTTAGCCTTATTCATGCTGTATGTCAGGTGAGATAGAACACAGTATGGTATTAAAATACAACAATCTCAGTCTTCGTCAAAACAAACATCTTGTGTATGTTATAATCTTTGTCACTAATTATTCTTCAGAAAAGTGATGAGATTGTTATTAATGTCAGTGGCTATCTGGTCCCATTTTTACAAAGGAAATGTGTGCCTCAGCATTCTGTCAGCCTTAATTAGGCTTATTGGAATACATCCATACTCTATAGCAGCTTCTGTTTGTTTTTGAAATGATACAGAATTTTAAAATATGAAGAACAAAAGGGCTATATACTACTGCTGTCTCAGAAGTTCATTGCTAGTATATGGTAAAATTGCCAATATCACACAATTAATATAAAGTATATAAATAGTTTGTCATTATCAAGGGAAAAGGAATGATTTTGGCTTCACTTGGGTGTTTAGATATGAACATCCAAAAGTACTGGCTTGCCTATAAGTTTTAATTTTCTCAGTGTTTGCTTGGGGGTGGTGGCCAGAATTTAATTTTTCTGTGGATGTGTTAAAGTACAATGCCGTAGATCTTTGCAGACCCAGTGTGGCCTCATCTCTGTGCTGTCATGTGGAAGATTTCTCTGTGTAGCTACACTGGTTGCCTTCTTGAATCTCACTGATTTGTTGTTCCTTTTCTGCCACAAATTGATACATAACAACTCGTCTGCCTTGCTGCAGAAGCTCTTCAAGGAGGTGAATGTCATGTCTACTACAGCCAAAACTTATCAGCCAGAGGGAAAATGAGACACTTTCATTTCACTGCAGACCTTAAATCCCATCTCAGTGCAGTCACACCAGCATGACCAAGTGCATCCATCTGATGGACAGGATGCCCCACATGACCAACTGTGGTAACTGCCTCATGGATGGAATGCCCAGTGAACTGAAAATGAGATGCTCTCACCCTGCCATTGATGGAGCATGTGGCCCTGACATTGAATTTGGTCCCCTTCACCTGTAACCTGTGCATAATGCCATAGACATTCTCTTTCCACCTCACTCACTAACATTTGCCCCAGATTGGGGGAAATCTGCTAATACTGCTACAGTAACCACTGTGATGTCATTTTATTTTGCTCAAATGTCCAATGTCTCCTATAACAGAGTGATGGTCAGCGTGGCCTCTAAACTTCTGCTGACAGGAACAACTTTGATTTGTACCCATGGGTACAGTTGAGCTAAGGATGTTGTCAGTATTCAGAGATTATATTTGTGCTTTCTAGCAAGGATATCCAGGGTGTTGTTTGTACCCAACCCATATATTATGTTATAAGAATCATTTTTGCATACCTTTAAAGATGCAGAAACACTTGTGAGAAGTGGACGGTTCCAAAAACACTTTGACACAACATTAGAAACTATGCATATAACTTGGAGATACCTTAATTATGAATAAAGGATTGTTACTTCCTCAAGTGCTCGCCAAGATGAGGCAATATGGTGATTTTTGAGTGTATGTTGGCCAATGTTGGTTTTCAAAGTTACAGAGTGGAGAAGGTGGCATTGTCTAGCATTTATTCTCAAGGTGTGTTTTATTGATGACTTCCATTAGCATCACCTGGAAGCTCTGAAACACATAGTTCCTTAGCTTTACCCCAGCCTTGGAAATGATGTGCATGCACCTGCATGTTTAACAAGCTCCCCAGGTGACCTGGGGATGCAAACCAAGGTTAGGGAGACAGAAATCTCATGGAGAGAGTTGGAGGGCTTGTCATAATGGTAGATTGAGCTGCAAGACCTGCAACCAAGTAGGATAGAGATGAAGACTTCTTCCAACATCCCCAAGGGAATGGACTACTAAGTAGATGTGTGCATTTGGAGAATGCGGCCAATGAAAGACCAGAGTTGTTTTATAAGTGTCTGTCTTCGGGAACGGGCATGTGCTGCTGTCTGTCACTCATAGTTGAAAATGCTCTTGCCAATATGGAATTGAACTGCGAGGCAGGCCAGGGGGTTACCTGGAACCTTGTGGAATTTAGAATAAGGAGGGACAACTTAGAAAATCAATAATCAGGGGCTAAACCCCCAAAGAACCTACCTGCTCCCATTCCAGTCTCAGTGTCTTAAATCCATGGGGACACTGCAACTTGGATGTGTGGCTTCTGAGACAGATTCTTTAAGCCAGTAGTGCAGAGTTTCTTGTAGAATCCATCAGAATGGTGCATGGCAAACACAGTCTCTCCAAAAATAGGTAAGGGCAGACAGCACTTCTGCCCCACTACAGGGTAGGGGTAATGATCAGAAAAGGGTTCGTCTTCAGAGTGTCCATTGCAGATGACCCTGGGCAGCAATAGGGACATCGTGATGTTTATCGATCATTCACTTAAAAGCGTAACACCATCAGGAATATCCTGGGATGCGAACAAGGGTTAGAGAGAGAGGCTTTGACTTGAAAGAGAGATCTGAGTACTCCATCCCAATAAATAAAATTTTACTGTGAAACACCACACACCCAAAACATCCCATGCAAATGCATTCCTTTCATCTTTTTCAATTATAAAAGCATCCCTGTTAATCTAGTGCATCTTTATTGCATGAAGGACAGTCTCTGATTTTTAAAGAGACACAATTTCCTTTTCATAGGCAGAAAAGCATGCCTATGACTTTGTAAATCTTTATACTCAATTATGGAAAAGTGGCCCACGCAACGTGATAAGCAAATGCATTCTTTGACTAATCCAGTGGGAACTAAGAGAAACAGTATTTCCAATTCATGTTATAGAGTGCATGAGGGGTAAATCGTACCAAGAATGGCTAATATTTTTGCTTTATTTGTTTCAACGGAAAATGTGTAAGGACATACAGTCATCAATCATCCTTAATGATGCACATGCTATAGAGGAATCACATGGTGGACAATGCTAGTAATTGTCCAATAATAAGGCGGGGGGGGATATGATCTCTCAGTCCGTGGACCTCACTGCCTCTCCAGAGGCTTTGGCTGGGCATTAAGTGTGAAGAGAACAGACAGGACCATGCTGAAGAATGTCATGGGTTAATATTAACAGCATACAATGAGTATCAATACACTATTTGAATCATCAAAAACCATTACTGCAAAAGAGCAGAATGTCCTCTAAAACTGAATTTAATTAAAGCTCTTACAAGGCATATACACACATCACTTATATGTACATGCCTATGAAATTATACACATCATGTATGTCTTTTTGTTTCTATATGAACATGTGTATATTTATATTCATATGTGTGTATTTATGCTATAAACATGGAGATCTCTATTTTTGTCTGTCTATTGAGACAATATATTACATATATAGAAAGACATACAGATACATATGCAATATACATGTATTACATATATAGAATATATATATATTCTCTCCATAAATATTCTCTCCAAATATATATATAGGGTAAGGAGGGACACATATGTATATATGGAGTATATATGCAGAGAAACAATATATATTCTCTATAGAGAGATCCAAAGGGATTTGGTTTATAAAATTAGCCATAGTGTAAAAAAAGGGTAACTAAAACAAAATCAGAATAAAAGCAAATACAAAATATAGCATATCTTTCACTGCCATTATCTTATGGGATACAGATTTTTTTAGTTTTGTTGCAGCAAATGCAAAACTGGAACCCTGTAGGAATATATTATATTATTATATGATGAGCAAAATACGTAGTCTTCTCAGGAGAAATTCATTTTCTATGGTACTTCATTAAATGATAAATTAATTGCATATTCCAAATTGTGGAGCCCTGATAGGTAAGTGTATTAAAAAATTGAAAGGTGTAGCTGACTTCAATCCCACAATAAATATCCTGTGGAAAAGATGCAGAATGGCCTCTCAGCTGCACTGTATAGGGCTTTTTCTAAGCAAGATCAGCCCCAAGTCCCAGCGCTCTTGAATAACACAAGCTGAAGCATCCCAGCTGTGGAAGGGAGACACGGTCATAACGTGAAATTGGGGACACAAGCAAGCACCCCTGAGGGAAACAGGACACAAACACACCACAAACAGAATGCTTAAATGTCTCCCTCCATCCGTTCTTCATGCTCCATGTTTTTCATGCTCTGGATTGCAGGACTGGACCTATCCAGGAGACTCTTTTACTGGAACAAATTATAACACAGAAAGGCATAAATGGGGAGTCCTATAAAAACCACGCACGGCATGACAATGATAAGAAAAGTTGTTGTTAACCCTCTTTTACCATCACAAAAAGAAAGGCATGATGAAGGAAATGTGACTTAATACACAATATGGAGGCCATTTCAGGTGGGAAGTAACACGCAGGTCATTCCCGCACAAGTAGGGCAGAATACTCATCGTGAGAAGCATAGGGAAGAGTTTGATTAAATGAAATAGTTGACGTGCATTGAAGACGGACGAAATCAAATGAATGAAGACACCCCTGAATTTAAAATATTGGAGTTCTTCTCCTAATTCATCTGGAAATGAGGAGAACTGGTGGCATATTCATAGTCAACTGAGAGGGAAGTTCTAATCACATGTCTGCACATGTGTACAGAAAGCTGACCCTCCTGGTAGGTCCACTGAGCAGTCCCTGGACCTACAGCCGGACCACATGGCTCTGCACCCCTGCTTCTAGCCATCACGCCATAGTACCCAGGAACTCTAGTTCCACTTTTAAATCCTCTGTCCCACACCGCAAAGCAGCTCATTTCTGTTAAGTCTGGAGAAAGGAAATCCCGGGACAAAATCAGTCAAAGGGAGAAACAAAGTTTAAAACCTGTTTATTGCTTACAAACTGCAGTCCACTGTTGTCTCTCTCCCCTGCTCTGGAAGAAGCCAGCAAACAAGCCAGCCCCTCTCCCCTTAACCTCTCAGGTTCAGACATGCCCTCGGTTGCCCAGGTACTTACCCATTGACATGGAGATGAACTTCTCTCCACCCCTGAGGATATGCAAATGCACTAAAGCCAGGTGAGATATTCTGGAAATGTTACAATTTTACCCACAATTTCATTCTTGCTTTGAAAGGTGAGAAAGTGGGAACAGACTAAATATGCACCTAACTGTGCAGAGGAGTGGCTAAAGAAACTGCTTTCTTCACATAAGTAGGACCCAGAAAGCATGGAGAAAACTCAGTCTGTATTTGCCAATAAGAAAAAAAAACTCAGAAGTGTATATTTGTATTAAAAACTTAAGTAGCAAAAATACATGCCAGTAGAATGAAAGGATGATGTATTTTATGTCCAATTTGAAATCAACTAAGTTTCCTTTAAGAGATGTTAAGGTACACACCTAAGCATAAATTTTTTTTAAATGTAGATGGAAAGAGTGCATCTATGTGAGGAAAGTGGGGCCAGGTGGTGGGGACAGGGATGGGACATTTCTGGCTTTATTTAGGAAATTGATAACAAAGCATAAAATTCATTCTTATTATCTGCACATTCAATGTTTAAAATGTTTTCTTAATCCGTGAAGCCTATACACAGAATGTATCAGATCTTTGGGGACAAAGCTCAAGGTATTGTTTAAAAATTACAGGAAATAGACATAAATGGAGATGTATGAATATAGGTTGATAAAAAAAACAATCCTGTTAAAAAGGACAGATCCTCTTAAATCAAAATCAGGAGTATCTCAAAGAAAACATCCATCTTTTTTGCAGAAATGGACATGCTGTTCTAAAATTTATGAGGAAAACTTAGGATATAACTGTACCCAAGGAACATTTGAAATTGAAAAAGAAATGGAATAAAATGGAATTTTCATGCAGAAAAATAATTAGCAATTTGAGTAGTGGATGTTGTCAAGAAATAAGTAAACACATCACTTTGATTATGAAATAGCTGTTGACACCATCTTCAAAAACATGTTTGAACATAGTGTTAACTCTCTTCTTCCCCCAAAAAGGAAATCAAATTAAAAACAGGTTATAAAAAGATAGAAAAATAGGATGCAGTTCAGTTAATAAAACACAGAGTCCACTGTATATATGTGACTCCCTCATGCTGCTGGCACAATATGTCAATTATTACTGAGAACATTGTGCCCAGAGGTGTGAGCTTTAATTTGCATGAGAAATTATCCCTAGGTAACCTCACCAAGGGAGGTGACCTCATTCTATCTGTCATATTCTATTGGTTAGAGCAAGCCAAAGATGTCATTCACACTCAGGGACAGGAGGTAGGATTGTGTGGGCCACCTTGATTTTATCCATCACAAATACTTACTTCCCAGTTACTTATTATACATATGTATTTTTTTAATTGAAGTAAGTTGACATACAATATTATATTAGTTTCAGACGTGCACCGTAGGATTCGTCTTTGATAAACATTAGGAAATGCTCACTGCGGTAAGTGTAGTTACCATCTGTCACCATTTTCAGATTTTAAAAATAACTGTATAAACCTGAAAGCCATCCTAAATATGCTTAAATCAGCAGACTGTTTTTAAATGCTTATTTTGAATGCGAAACATGCTTCATGATCTTTTTTTTTAGTAGATTATGTTGACCTGATGGCGAAGAGCATATTGATTTTTATTTTATAAATAATTTATTTTATGCATAGCTTTTGCAAATAGGAAGGCATTAAAGGATCATGACTTTCCAAGTAGTGTCAAAATCCTCAGTACCAATAATTAGTTATGGAATATAGGCCATTTGTAAGTCCTGAGAAGAGCATACATATACTGCAGTTATATTTATCCTCAGCAGTATATGAAAATACTTAGAAGATATTGCATATTTGATGAATGAGAAAAAAGTCAGTGAATGAATAGAATTGCCAGAAGATGTTAAATATCATCTGTGGATTGACCAGTGTTAGGACTCAAAAGGATTATGGCCACATTATTTATAATGTGGCTGAAGTTTTCATGAGTAGAAGCAAAACCCTCATTTCTGTCTTCCCTTCTTAATGTATTCACAGCCACCTTGAGCTCCTGGCAATAGAAATGAAAAGATCCCCCACATAAGCACTTCATGTCCCCCCGTTTTCTTTCCCTTGCTTGGCTGTATTTAAAGACTCCTAACAAATGTCACATCCTGACGTTACGCCCCCTTGTTGAATGAAGTGTATTAATTACTCTGAAAGCACTATCGTTGGACGCAAAACCCAGTTCTGTTGTTGTCGCAGTGCCACGCTCATCTGTGTTATGGATTGAAATACACGTGGCAGTTTGGGACACCTAAGTGTTGATCATGGTGATTGGCGCCAGAGGTAATATATTTTAAATGGGTCTCATTCTGATGCCCAGTTTGTTCATTAACAGACACCTCAGTAGCTCATTAAATAATGCATTATTTTTCAAATACGCAATGACAGCCTTAGTCACTGGAGATTCATCATGAGATGCAATCTGGGACATTGCAAAACCCATATATTCAGCCACTGTACAAATATCCAGATTTGCATGGTGCCTCTCTGCACACCCCAGAGAGGTAAGAGCAATAGACCCATTTAGCCTAGAAAATCATCTTTGGAGAACACTTGTGGAAACCCACATGCTGACTTCAGTGATTTGTGGGCATGGCTAAGAGCTTCAGTGCACACATGCGACTTTGCATTCCTGATATGTTCCATGCAGCTGGACATCTTCACCGTGCCCGCTGATGGCAAGCCTAGCATTCTTAGGAGAAAGCTGTGGAGGTATAGTGAGGTCAAGTTTATGTCTATAACTGCCACCTAGGAGAGCCCAGATGGCTCACGGTAGGAGTGGACAATCAGACTATCACAGAATTGAAAACCAGTGGACTGTGCTGTGTAAACAAGGGAGAAGTCACCGTCTAGACAAGCATTTGCCTGGAACTGAGCTAGCAACTGACTTCTCCACAATGGTCCTCACATACCAGCCTGATATTTGCTTCCATCATCCTTCGTAGGGGTTGAATGGTGTCCCTCCCAAGTTCATATATTCAAATCCACACCGGAAATAAGCTCAGCATGTGGCCTTATTTGGAGTTAGGGTCGCTGCAGATAGATTAGCTAAGTGAAGATGAGGTCGTCCTGGAGTAGGGTGGATCCTTAATCCAATATGATGAGTGTCTTTGTCAAAAGGGGGAATTTGGAACAAGGGTGTGCACCCAGGAGAAACACGATGTGAAGATTGATTGGTACTGTGGGCCCATAAAGTAAGAAAGTACTAGAAGCTAGGGAACGCTTGCAACAGATCTTCCCCTTGCACCTTCAGGGAGAGTGTGGTCCTGCCGATACTCCTTCCCCTTGGATGTAAATCCTCCAGAAATTAAGAGAGTAGAGGGTCGTTTAAGCCGCTCAGCTTGCCATACTTTATTATGGTAGGAATGCTGTTTTGTTGCAATGGACAGAATTCACACCAACAGGCTGAGGCAGGAAAGGGTTTTCTTAGCAGATAATAGAAAGTTCAAGGAAGTCCCGAGGAATCTGACCTTAAAGGCTGATGTCCCTGGAACAAAATATGACCACACGGTGGGAGGGTCGACAGCACGAGCAAGGGCGGCTTGCCACCCTTGCCGTTGGAAAGCAGTTTAGTCGTTTCCTGAAGCAGAAATTCCATGCCTCCTGTGACAGGACACCTGGATGCCTTCCCAGGAGGGATCAGAGCCTTTTTCCCTGCCTCCAAGTCACGGCAGAAACCACTGACATGTGCACTGATCAAGGAGCCCACCTGCTGTACACTCGATGTCCAAGGGCATCCGGGCTGTTGGCTGGATTCCACGTCAGGCATCACCACAGACCTGGAGAAATCCAGTAACTGGGCAGAAGGTTTAGGTGGGGATCCAAAGAGGACAGCAGTCCATAGAAGCATCTAAAATATCAACCAAAAAGGGACCCACTCAGCTTTTTCTCTTTTGAACTCAGAAAGTGAGCAGTAGTCCTGTTTCTTATGGAACCTGTTCTTCTAGTAAGGGAAATCACTTCCAACATTCATTTTTAAAAGACAACTAAGTACGGTTATGATGGGTATCCTGAGGGATGCATTATCACCAGGGCCCACAGGTAGAGTCGTGTGGGGTTTTAGTTGCTGGGAAGCCCTTAGCTAAAGTCCTAAGGAAGATTGAAACCAGGCTCTGCCCTACGAGCCTGCTCTGGGGCATGGCTGTGTCTGTCAGAGCCACATGAGGGGACCAGCACCGTGCCGCTGTGCTGGCCAAGGGGGTCTCTGTATGGAGGGTGTGCAGAGGGTTTATGAGGAAGCAAAGCAAGTGCAAAGAGGCAGAGACGGTGCTGTTCCCATGAAGAACCACGGATGAAGAGCTCCACT
Source organism: Smutsia gigantea (assembly GCA_032199065.1). Lineage (NCBI taxonomy): Eukaryota > Metazoa > Chordata > Mammalia > Pholidota > Manidae > Smutsia > Smutsia gigantea. Next base: position 14,401 of record JAVSCE010019337.1, read on the forward strand.
TCAGGGTGTTACCTTCATCCTGCACTCTGGTCACTAAAATTTTCTCTTCAACGTGTATTGATACGTATTGATCTTGTTATGGTTACCATGATGTATGTGCTCATAGCTGGGCGTACCGTCCACCTGAGATGCCATTTATCAATCATTCGCCCTTTCCACGTTTTGGCTATTTGTACAGATTTCTTCCAATGCATGTCAGGACCATGTCACCCAATTTAGACAGGAATCCCAACAAATTGAAATTGGATGGAGTCACACACAAACACAGAAACTGGTAATTTTTACCTTTACTTTTTCCATCAAAAGTTACCCTCTCCCATATAATACCCTATTCTTGACTCTTAAGCATATTATTTTCTTGCTATAAATCATGGCTGGTTTTCTACATTGACTTTCATTGCAGCGACAAAAAAAGAAAGAATACTATATTTAAAGATAATTATTTGTACCCAGCTAATTTTTCCTAACTCTAATATTAATCCTAGTATTTATTTTTCTTTATGGAATTACTCAGAATTCTCCACGTGCAGGCTTATATCATCAGGGAAAAATATGTAAGTGTATGTCCTCATGTACAATGCTCATATCATTTACCAATTTGTTCCTGTTTTAGTCTATTTGCTAAAATCTCAATGGGCCTGTTAAATAATGGTGGCGACAGTAGGCTTCCTCTTCTACTTTGTTCTTTTAGTTAAAATTGGCTTTAATGTTTGCCATTGATGATGTATCGGTTCATGTGTGAGTACTGACTGCACCTTGTCCTCACGGGTCTTTTGTTTATTTTCCTGCTTTCTCTCCTAAGAAATGCCATACTTAAAGTATCAGGAGCAGTTCTCAAACTAATGGCATTAACTGCTTTGGACACACAGTCGTTAAAGCTTAGTGAATCATTTTTTTTAATATAATTTATTTTATTATCATTAATTTACAATTACATGTGCAATATTACGATTATTAAACTACCCCTTCATCAGGTCCACCCCACCAACCCCATTACAGTCACTGTCCATCAGCGTAGTGAGATGCTATAGAATCACTACTTGTCTTCTCTGAGTTGTACTGCCCTCCCCGTGCCCCCCCAACATTACATCTGCTAATCGTAATGCCCCTTTTTCCCTCTTATCCCTCCCTTCCCGCCCATTTTCCCCAGTCCCTTTCCCTTTGGTAACTATTAGTCCGTTCTTGGGTTCTGTGAGTCTGCTGCTGTTTTGTTCCTTCAGTATTTTTTCTTTGTTCTTATACTCCACATATGAGTGAAATCATTTGATACTTGTCTTTTTCGGCTTGGCTTATTTCACTGAGCATAATACCCTCTAGCTCCATCCATGTTGTTGCAAATGGTAGGATTTGTTTTCTTCTTATGGCTGAATAATATTCCATTGTGTATATGTACCACATCTTCTTTATCCATTCATCTACTGACGGACACTTAGGTTGCTTCCATTTCTTGGCTATTGTAAATAGTGCTGCAATAAACATAGGGGTGCATCTGTCCTTTTCAAACTGGGCTGCTGCATTCTTAGGGTAAATTCCTAGGAGTGGAATTCCTGGGTCAAATGGTATTTCTATTTTGAGTTTTTTGAGGAACCTCCATACTGCTTTCCACAATGGTTGAACTAATTTGCAGTCCCACCAGCAGTGTAGGAGGGTTCCCTTTTCTCCACATCCTCGCCAACATTTGTTGTTGTTTGTGTTTTGGATGTTGGCAATCCTCACTGGTGTGAGGTGATATCTCATTGTGGTTTTAATCTGCATTTCTCTGATGATTAGCGATGTGGAGCATCTTTTCATGTGCCTGTTGGCCATCTGAATTTCTTCTTTGGAGAAGTGTCTATTCATGTCCTCTGCCCATTTCTTAATTGGATTATTTGCTTTCTGTTTGTTAAGGTGCATGAGTTCTTTATATATTTTGGATGTCAACCCTTTATCAGATACGTTTTTTATGAATATATTCTCCCATACTGTAGGATGTCTTTTTGTTCTACTGATGGTGTCCTTTGCTGTACAGAAGCTTTTCAGCTTGATATAGTCCCACTTGTTCATTTTTGCTTTTGTTTCCCTTGCCCGGGGAGATATGTTCATGAAGAAGTTGCTCATGTTTATGTCCAAGAGATATTTGCCTATGTTTTTTTCTAAGAGTTTTATGGTTTCATGACTTACATTCAGGTCTTTGATCCACCTTGAGTTTACCTTTGTGTATGGGGCTAGACAGTAGTCCAGTTCCATTCTCTTACATGTAGCTGTCCAGTTTTTCCAACACCAGCTGCTGAAGAGGCTGTCATCTCCCCGTTGTATATCCAAGGCACTTTTATCAAATATTAATTGACTGTATATGTTTGGGTTAATGTTTGGATTTTCTATTCTGTTCCACTGGTCTGTGGGTCTGTTTTTGTGCCAATACCAAATTGTCTTGATTACTGTGGCTTTGTATTAGAGCTTGAAGTCAGGGAGTGTAATTCCCCTGTTTTATTCCTCCTTCTCAGGATTGCTTTGGCTATTCGGGGTCTTTTGTGGTTCCATATGAATTTTAGAATTATTTGTTCCAGTTCATTGAAGAAAGCTGTTGGTAGTCTGATAGGGATTGCATTGAATCTGTAGATTGCTTTAGGTAGTATAGCCATTTTGACAATATTGATTCTTCCTAGCCAAGAGCATAGGATGCATTTCCATTTGTTAGTGTCCTCTTTAATTTCTCTTAGGAGTGTCTTGTAGTTTTCAGAGTACAGGTCTTTCACTTCCTTCGTTAGGTTTATTCCTAGGTATTTTATTGCTTTTGATGCAATTGTGAATGGAATTGTTTTTCTGATTTCTCTTTCGGTTAGTTCATCATTAGTGTATAGGAAAGCAACAGATTTCTGTGTGTTAATTTTGTATCCTGCAACTTTGCTGAATTCAGATATTAGTTCTAGTAGTTTGGGAATGGAATCTTTAGGGCTTTTTATGTACAGTATCATGTCATCTGCAAATAGTGACAATTTGACTTCTTCTTTACCAATCTGGATGCCTTGTATGTCTTTGTTTTGTCTGATTGCTGTGGGTAGGACCTCCAGTACTATGTTGAATAACAGTGGAGAGAGTGGGCATCCCTGTCTTGTTCCTGATCTTAGATGAAAACCTTTCAGAGTCTCGCCGTTGAGTATGATGTTAGCTGTGGGTTTGTCATATATAGCCTTTATGATGTTGAGGTACTTGCC
>JAVSCE010019338.1:0-144944 GCA_032199065.1 Smutsia gigantea
AGCATATTTAGATTGGATATTTAGCATACATTGTTTCCCAAATTTGTGCTTGATTTAAATAGAAGGCATTCTTACTTATTGAATTGCTTTTTTTTTATGATTAGTCAATAGTTCAACATTATTTTTTTAAACAACACTATATTGTTAGAGAGGAAGAGTGTACTGGTATGTCAGAACTTCCTGAGGCAAGAAAATAATTTGACAAAATTTATGAGAACCATTTGATTCCCCTCATATGTTACTCATTCTGACTTCGCTTCTCCAGCTGGTGAGTTGTGTTGTCTCTTCCATTTTGAATGTCTAGAATTACTCTTCATGCTTCCTTATGTGAACATCTTTTGTCTGTGGTGCTACTCACTACTTGTACTGCATCATCTCAGGTCAAACTTTACTCTCAAAAGGAAACTCTGCTTAGGGACCAAATACAGAGTGAATAGCCTAGGAAATTCCAAATTCTTCCTTCTCAGTTGACAGCCTCTGACCTTCCCAGGACCACTGCTTCCAGATATTTCATCTGCTTCTCACCTGGGTTGCTTTTTTTCTGATTGATATGACCTGTCTGAAAGCCACAAATGACCTATCAATACCTCCTCTAAGAGATCTTCAGAATCAGTAATACTTAAAATTGAATAATTTTAGATTATGCACTTCATTTCACTTTCTGTTGCTACAGGATGTTTTTCAGTGCCCCTAATTACCATCTAATCCAATCTCATTTTACCCAAACATAGTGCTGTTTCTTAGGAAGACAACCAACTAGACTACTGTGGTGTCCATCGGAATACCTCCTTCCATCTTCCTGGTTCCCCTTTGAATTAGCATAACTTACTGCTACACATGGTCCACTCTGATCTCTTTAGGGTAAAGGCTTACTGTTACAGATCTACTGCCCTCCTGAGTAGCTTACATTTGGTTTTATTCATCTTAACTTTGTCTTCTATCCTCTTTTCTGAAGCTTTGATTTGTATATAGCAGTTTTGTCCAATACAATTCAAGTCCAAATATATTTATATCTTGCATTATGTAGATGTGTCCATGGGTGTATGTATATTTATGTGTACCATTGTTGGAGAATTAGGACTGGTGAGGCCTCCTTGATAACACTTTGGTATTTGACAATTTTTTTTTCTTATCCAGTACTTTTGGAAAATACTATGTTATCATACTTTTCATCATATATGCTTCACCTGTATGGAATGGAAGCAATGAAAAATTCACTTAATTGAATGTACTAGCTATTTCATTCCTTTGCTCATCCTTTAAATTCAGGTGCTGCATAGTTTCAAATCATTTACATGTAAATTATCTCATTTTGACTATATACAAACCTTGTGCAGTGGACAGAGCTAACATTATCTCCTCTTCTTTAGTGATAAGGAAACTAAGGTATAAAGAATTTAAGTCACTTCCCCAGCTAGTAAGAGACTGGTTAAAATTTGAACCCTAGTCATCTTATTTCTGTCCAACTATTTTTCTAGTCTGCCAGTATACCAAGATTAGCTAGATGTTTGTTAATTATGATAATGAAGTAATTACTATGCTTGGTAATATTAATGTAAGTTAAACTAAAGCTTTATAAATTTAAATTAATAAATAAGTAGATTTGGCATATTTAGTTATGCATGCAATGGGAATACTAAAGTGCTTAAATGTGAAGTTTATTTTAAGGTTTGGTTTTCTTTTAGTATGATTTTAGTGTTTTTCTTCACATTTCTTTAATCTAAATATATTAGGCTATAGAATCGAAGAATGCCGAAGGAATCTTTGACGCCAGTCTGCATTTGAAAGCCCAAGTTGATCAACTTACTGGAAGGAATGAAGAATTAAGACAGGAGCTCAGGGACTCTCGGAAGGAAGCTATAAATTACTCTCAGCAGTTGGCAAAAGCAAATTTAAAGGTGAAAATTTTAGTAAATAATAGAAAATGCTAAGCATTATGAACATAAGTTTAACATGAAACTTTACGTTTTTAAAATGCCTACTTCATGGCATTACTATTTATGCCACTAGTATTTCTTCAACATTAAAAGGGCTCCTGTTTGGATTTTTTCTTTTAATTTAAATGGAAAAATAAACACGTTGTGATATAAGAGAATACAGAAGCTCTAAATCTGTATGTAGGTGTTTCTAAGTTGACTTAAAGCATGGTTTAATTAATTGGTGACAGGGCATTCGTATATTTACTTAAAAAAAATACTCAGTAGAAAGTGTCAATTTACTGCTTTTAAATTTGTCTTTTTTTGGGTGTGGGAGATGTGTGTCTCAATCCTGAACTGTTTTGTTTCCAGATAGAGCATCTTGAAAAAGAGGCCAGTCTTTTACGACAATCAGAAGGATCAAACATTGTTTTTAAAGGAGTAGACATACCTGATGCGATAGCGCCATCTAGTGCCAATATCATTAATTCGCAGAATGAATATTTAATACGTATCTTACAGGTACTGACAATTTTACATGTGAATAACAAAAGAAATTAATAGTATTTTTTAAATTTAAATTTAATTTTAGTTTTTAACTGAGCCTTTTAACTTTAGGCTAATTTTTTTAAATTTGGGTTTCCATGTGTTCCTTTGAGTTCTTAGAATATTAACAGTGAGATATATTTTACATAGATTTTTATGTTAAATGGACTATTAGGAATAAAAGCAGTTTATTCGACTCATCAGCATGAGAGGCACGCTGGCACATCTTGTGCACTTTTGCACACAAATACAGAAAGTTAAATATGATAGTGTCTTTCATATGAAGTACATGATTGACAGGTAGAATAATTCTTATGATTTCTCTTACTCTGCAGTACAAGAACACTGTCAACAAGCAATGGCAGTATGGCACTGTCATGTTACTTGGGATAAAATGTGTGGTTTATTTCAAACATATCATAAGTCTTGTGGTGGATTAGAGAACACTAACTGGGAGTCTGAAAGCCTGTTCAAAGTAGCAAAACAGGTCCTTGGCCTCCCAGTCCTAAAGCAGCAGAGAGTGATGGAAGTAGCAAAGCGTCTGGAACCAGACAGACTGAACTCAAGTGTTAAGTCTGCATATATGTAAAGCACCTGGCACCAAGCTTGGCATGTGTTCTCAGGAAATGGTTACCAAGTGTACTAGTGCTAATGGAGTTTTTTAATGTCAAGTAAGTTACTTAATTTTCTAATCTCAGTTTTTTCATCTTTAAAATGAAATAACTGAGAAGGATAATATAAGTGGAGGTTTAAATATGTATGTTCACAAAAGTATATGTGGGGCTGAATGACTAGAGGTAAGTTTGTAACTACTGATTCTGATAATTAGTATGGTTATTGTAACTCATATGATAAAAATAATTGTACCTGTTTTAGAGTACTTTTATATATATTGCCTCATTCTTGATGCCTTAAATTAAAATGTTCAAAATATTATAGAAATGACTTTGCTGTTTATGGATTTGGTAACTATTCTCTTTTATGTTTTGTACAATCTTGTCAGAATATTAATTTATACCTTCAAATTTAAAATATATCCTGATGGTTTTTTTCACTGTTATTTTTAAACCAATTTTTAGGAACTAGAATATAAAGAAAACAAGTTAAAGAATTTAGAAGATTCTCTTGAAGAGTATAACAGAAAATTTGCAGTAATTCGTCATCAACAAGGCTTATTTTACAAAGAATATCTAAGGTATAGGTGTCATCAAAACTTTATAAAGATCATGGCAACATATTCTTGTTAATCATGAAAGTAATATAAAAAATATTGAGGTATTTTGTTTTCCTTGCCCTTATGTCCTCTTCCCTTCCACTTTGTTTCCTTATCTATAAAATTCTGTCATAGTAATATCTTTCCACAGGGTTGTTGTTAAATTTAGGTGAATTGTTACCTGAAGATACCCGGATACAAGCATTGTGTAAATGCCACGGCACATGAGCACTGTGTAAATGTCAGCTGTTAGCATCATTGTTCATCATCACTGTCATCATCATTCATATATTTTTATAAGGAATGTGTTTCTGCATGTCTATGCTATTTCTTCTATATCAATAGAATATCTTCCTTAGTAGTGATCAGAATACTTGATCAAAGGTGATTTAAACACTAAGGGTGATTATTATCTCATCTAACAAGAAACCTAAAGCTAACTATAGGTCATATTTAGGGGTTTTCATCATCTCCTACGTGTTTCTAAAATAGATGCTGGAGTTCACGGAGCTTAGAACTGTGCCCACTGAAGAACAGGGGCATTTTTTTTCCACATAACTTTTTAGTTTTAGATTAAATTTTTTTTCCTAGAGGCTCCCAGCAGACTGTGGCACAGATCTCTGAGCTAGAATTGAGCTAGTGAGCTGTCCCAGTCATATGTCCACGTCTGAGCCGAGGAGAATTACAGGAGACTCTGGAGTGTCTCTTGGGAAGGTAGCAGTGTCTTACGCACAGTCAAGTGATTTTTAATGTTGTTTGCATTCTAAATATTTTGCAAGTATTTAACACTTAAATTTAAGAGTTGGGTCAGAATATTGAGACTTAATTTCCAGAATTAATTTAGAGAATTGATTTTCTCCTAATCACTTTCTAATTTTTAATAAAATGTTTATAAGATTCACCTTTAATTGTCATAACCCTTATAGAGTGATGATTCATGGAATAATGAAAATAATTTGATAAAATTGTTTCTTTACCTTATATTTATTAAGTAAAAATATAACTTCTAGGCTAAATCCTTTTTGAATGGATTATCAGGTAATTATCTGATCATATGTTATCTGATTCCAGGTAGGTAGCTATGCTGTCTCTTGTTTTATAAATAACTTTGTTATTTCTGTAATCTACAGTTGTCTATTCCTGTAGTTAAATATCTTCTGAGGCTTACTCTATTGTCATTTTTATTGTTTTAAGTGAAAAGGAGATCTGGAAAACAGAATCTGAAACAATGAAAGAGGAAAAGAGAAAACTTGAGGATCAGATCCAACAAGATGCTGTAAGAGTAAAGGAATATAATGTAAGTAAAACACTTTTAAAATCAATATACAGTAGTTATCAATATGATTCAAATCAATATACCATATAATCAATATACAAACCAAGATAGCTAGGTTTAACAAATAATATAAATGTGTCTTTGTGCAGAATTTGCTCGATGTTCTTCAACTGGATACAGATGAGATGAAGAAAACACTTTCAGAAAGTAGTAGAAAAATCACAGTCTTGGAGGTGAACGAAAAGTCACTCATAAGACAGTATACTACATTAGTAGAAATGGAGCGACAACTTAGAAAAGAAAATGGGAGACAGAAGAATGAATTGGTATCAATGGAGGCTGAAATTAGTGAAAAAATTGGTCGTTTGCAACGATTTAAGGTACACTTTGGTTTTTTTTCCGACTCTATGAAAATTTTAAGGCATGAAGAAGATAGGATTAGTATAATGAAGAGCCATCACCTGGATTAATTAACATTAACATTCTACTACCACAATTGCTTCATCTATTTTTTGCAGGAATGTTTATACTATAGACATTTTTCTCCTAAATATTTGAGTGTGCATCTTTAAGAAACAGTTTTTTGTTTATGTAACGACAATTAACTTTATCACACCTAACGAAACAGACGATAATTCTTTTACATTATCTAATGTCCAGACCATCTTCACATTCCCTCAGTTGTTTCAGGAGCCAGTCAAGGACCCTGCATTTCATTTGGAAGTCCTAAGTCTTTTAAATATAGAATCTCCGCTGTTTGTTTGTTTTTTCTATCTGAAAAGTATTGAAGATTTACCTATTATTTTCTTGCACAGTTTTATTTGTTCCTCTATCCATTATATTTACTTACAGTTAGCTCTGCAGGCTTGGTTATATCAGTTTAAACATTTTTGGCTAAAGCACTTCATAAATAATGCTTTGTACTTTATTTTGCATCACTTCAAAAGATGGAATGTGTGGTCGTCCTAGGTTTCATGACTGATTACTGTGTTAATGGGGCATAGCCATATCTCTATTATTAAGTGATTTAGTTAACTGGTGATATTTTGGTACCATGCAAAGAACCAATTTTTTGTCCTCCTAATGCCTTTAGCATCTACTGATGATCATTACTGCCTTTTCAGTTATTTCATTAGGAGTTGCAAAAATCATGATTTTCTACTTATATTCTGCTTTCAACATTTATTAGTAGATATTTGTTTGTATAATAAAGAGCTTTCCCTCATTAGCCTGGGCTATTTGGTTATCTTGAATTATAGATCCCACTAGAAAGGCAAGATAAAACCTTCATTCTTTCCTTGTAATAACCCGTTTTCAGAAATCAAAGTTGGTGTACTCTACATCTGTTTTCCACTCCCTCAGCTTTCTTTTCTTTAACTATCATTACACACTCACACAAGTTTAAATATTCAATGTGTTTTAGTTGGTTGGAGTCATTAGTCTTTTGTCTCAACTTAGGTAGTGGGAGCCTTTTAAATCTGGCTCTGTCCTTTTGACAAGAATCCATTAGTCTTTGAACCAAGTTTCAAAGCTTGGTTTGTTTTCTGGCGCAAGATCTCCAAGATTTACCTTAGATACTCTTATCCAGACTTGAAATAAGCCATTTCTCTAAAAAACCCTGGTGCTTTTTAGTAGAGAAGGCATTTGGATACCAAAAACTGGTCACTAGGTGTCATTGCTCTTGAGGTGTCATTGCTACTAGTCCCTTTCAGTGGTGGGCAAGTTAGGGAAATATGTACATATTTAAACTATGAGTTTCTGTTGTTATTTCTAATTCATGTTTAATACTATGGTATAAGTTAACAGTATGGAGCTTTTACTGATCTTTGATTTTGTACCTGTATTTCTCTTTTCTTACATGCCAATCTCTATTATTAACATTAAATATTTGTATTATCCTACAATATTCACACATTAGTTTGAAGACAGTCTTGTGTTGGTATTAACAACAGCAGTGCTACCAGATTTAGTTTAAACTTTCTTTACAGTTGTTATTTTCTTTAGACTAGCTCTCACTAAGGATGTATAGTTAAGGCAATATATTCTAAGGTAACTTGAAATAATCCTCCTCTTCTTGTGGTTATGCTATACGTTTGATATATAGTTTGGCTCATTTGTTTTGAATTTCAGGGTTTGCTTTTGTTTTCTTTTTTAATTGAATTTGAATATATAAATATGTATGTGTTCAGAAGGATAGTCAGAGAAATCTGTCCCTGTGCCTTTCACTCCATTCTGCCCCACCCCGAAGGTACCTAATTATCCTTCTAATGTTCCTTTTTGCAAATATTAACAGAGGCACAAAAAGGTGCATGCCATGTATACTCTTCACCTTACTTTACATCTAATCTTAGTTTATTTTAACCATGTACATGTTCAGTTTACATGTTTAAATTTACATAGCATCATGTAAACACAGATTTCAAAATAAAACCAAAGGAACCTGGGTTCCTTACCATTCCTTTTTAAGACTAGGAAAGGGTGAAATTGTCACACTAATAACCTATAATCAGTGTGATCTTAGAGCTGACACCTGATGTCGCAAGGAACCTGTTGAAAAATGAACTCTTTTTATTTGGACATGTGATAAGGAAATTTTGAGACTTAAGAAATGTTCTTGTTTTTATTTTTGCATTAGACTTTGTAGAATATACTTTTCTTGGAATATTACAAATATATCTAGTGCATGAAATACAGGGGAAAAAAGAATTAGAATGTTTTCTTCAACCTGAATATTTTTGGCAACTGTGGGAAAGCCAAAAAAGGGGGGTATGTATTTTTAAGGGATGGGAAACCCCTCCCCCAACCATTAATGAATGAAACCGTATTCCAAGGGTAAGGCAGAGTAGTGTATACTTGTTTAGAAAGAGAAGTTGTCAAAATGAGATCTAAAAGCACCATTACAAACATTTTCCCTCATGAATGAATTAGAACCATAAATTCTTTCTTCCTCACTTCGTAAGTTTGATTATTCCTTGTACTAATTCATGAGCTTCCTTTGGAGAGAACTTCAAAGTTCAGACTTTGTTTGATGTTAATACAGTGTCTTTGAATAGTGACTTTTTATATAGCTCTGGAGCTGATGAGTAGAACATGAGCCAAGTAACGTACAGCCTTTGATATCATTTAGTACAGGTTGCTATGATGGGAGAAGGTTTTTCTCTCTAAGTACTGTTTTCTTCACATAAACAAAAAGTTTTCTCTTATTTAACCCCTCCATCTGTATAATAGCTGAGCTATAAAGGTTACGTGTGGTAATGCTAATTTTGCCTTTCGCCATTCAGCTGTCTAAAGGCAAGTTCTTTTTTTAGTCTTAACGGAATTTAGAAAAGCCAATGAATCCAAAGATACAATCTGAGTAACATGTTTTCTTTCTGCTGTGTATTACGTTTTTCTGAAATCAACTGAATTTCATTTTACTATGACAGGAGTTATAAAAGGATTCCCTTTATTTTTATTTTTATTATGATTTCAAATTGCCAAATACTATTTCTTACATGAAAGAAAATAATTATTACAATATTTTTATTGCATAAGAAATCTTATTTTAAGTGATTCTAACTTGTTTTGCTTCCAGTTGTATTACCTTATCCTCCTCAAAAATAGCTAGTACTTCACCAGAAAGTAACACCAGCTTAACTCAGTGTATCCTTATTTACATAGGAAATGGCCATTTTCAAGATTGCAGCTCTCCAAAAAGTTCTAGATAATAGTGTCCCTCTCACTGAACTAGAATTGGCCAATAAACAATACAATGAACTAACTGCAAAGTACAGGGACATCTTGCAAAAAGATAATATGCTTGTGCAAAGAGCGGAACACCTAGAGGTAAGTTTGTGTAATCCTTGAATCTTGTGGTATTAGCCATTCTGCTTTGATGATAATTTAACCTATAGGTACACAGTGACTTCTGGATGACTTCATCCAGGTCATCCTCCTTGGTCCACTTACATGATTTTGCTAATTCAAACCTCTTTCCCAGGCACTTAAAAATAAAAAAAAGAGCACGGAACAGATAGGATATTGTAATCTAAGGGGAAGCATTGTTAAGGACCCATCCCTTTCCCTTGGCTCTGATCAGGGTGTAAATTATTCCTTCGTGGTCTCTGCCTGATTGATGTTGCTTAGGATGGATGTAATTGAGAGTGAATAAGATAATGGCTCTTCCTGGACCATGCATGAGTTCTGCAAGTTTCCATCCTTTCTTACTGTAAATACCGGAAAGCAGGATGCAGTATCCTAAGTCTCATTCAGTCTGTGAATGTGACCCACCGGACCTCCCTACACCTTTAGCAGTAGGCAAGACAAGCTCCTGATTTGTTCATCTTCCTCTTCAGAAATAGCAGCTTATGTCTTTTGCCGTACTCTCTTTTTAATGCTCTGATAGGAGTGGAATGAGACCTAGTACTGTTGGCTTAAAAGCTTTTACTTTCTTAGAAGGATGCAAAACATACAGCTTTCATATATATATATAGCTTCTGAATAGCTTCCAATGACAAAATTATCTGAGTCATTATTTATTAATACTAAATAGAAGTAATCATGCTCAGTTTGATTTTTACTATTTTTGCTAAAGAGATGATTGTGTTAATTTTTATAGAACATTCTGAATATTTAGGTGTGGTAACAATTTATTTTCTTTTTTTCCCATCTTTCATGTCCTTTTTCCTCTCCTCTCTAGCATTAGAAAATCCTTAAGTAAGGAATCTCCTGTAGAGAACATCAATGAGTAATTTTTAACTTTATCTTCTTGAAGAATATTTTTCATCTTAGAATTAAAAATTTTTGTGTTTGTATGCCTTTCTCTCCTTCCCACATTTCAGTTTTAATTCTGTGTCTCTAAATATATCTCTGAATATGTATTTATATATAATCTATTAACAATGTCTTACTTTCATTCTTTATTATGTTTATTGTAGTAGCCATTACTCATATCCGTATCTACGATGTTACATCCTAACTACCACCAGAATGATCATTCTAAACATGCATCTGACTATGTCACCCCCTTGCTTAAAGTCTGTCACTTAAAGAATAGAAGTCCAGTTCCTTTGTGATTATCCCTCACTTGCTTCATGTCATCTTCTATGACACTCTTTAAGTTTCACACTATTTTTTTAGAAACAGAACTGCTAGCTTTCTGCCAAGTGTTTTCTCCCCTCTGTATATTCTTTTATACCTGCTCTTTCCTTTGTCTTTTAAAAAGCCCTTCCCTCCCTTCATCTGCTTAGTGAGTTTCTTTTCATGTTTTGATACTTTGTTCAGGCATTATTTTTTTTTCTCTGGAGCATCATCCTTCTTCATAGAACAAAGTCACTCTCTTGGGTCTGTATTCATTCTTAATTTTGTACCTAGTTATATCACATCATGTAAGTGTTTATATGTCTGCCTACCGTACCAGAATATAAGCCTCTTGATATCAGGAATCTATTTACATTCATTTTTGTGTATTTAGTACCTCTGGTTTGGCACTGAATTACAGTTACTAAATGCCTCAGGGAGAGATGAATGGCGTAGAGTCATGGTGCAAAGGTTATCAGATATGGTGATCAGGAAATCCTTGGTGCTCTTGAGAGTAAAGTTTCATGAGAATAAAGGTGATGAAAATCAAAGTTCAGAATATAAAAAATAGAGTGCATTATAAGGAAATACAAAAACTGAATGGGTGATAAAGCAATAAAAAAACTAGAAAGAGAAATAGGTATAGGTTGAGGTAGAATCAAGAGGAGGATTTGTTTGATTTTATCAGTTTTTGTTTTTGTTTTTGTTTTTTAATGAAGGAGACCGGTGAAGTTGGAGGGGAGAGGGAAAGAAAATTCAGAGCTAATAGGGAGAGAATGATTAAAGATGAGAGATGAGAGGGTAAAAGTGAACAGCATTACCAGCACTGGGGAGGAAAACAGAATCTGGAGCAAGACCAAAATCATTCTTGACAGAGTCTTGAAGTAAATGAAAAAAGGGTAGAAAGATATTTAAAACATTCCAAGTCCTCTCTTGTTTTCCTTCTGTGTTTTTACTGTATCTATAACTGGGTTATAATTGTGCACATTACCAGAAAGTCACAGTTTACTTCCTTACCTTGCTTTTCATTGTAACATCCTCTTTTTTAGGAATCTCATTACCGTGTTTTATTATTCTTCACAATACTTGTTACCTGGTACTGTGTTGCACATTGGCTTGTTTTCCAACTACCGCACTAACATAAGTTCTAGCACAGGATTTCTTTACCACTGAAGTCCAGTGCTTAGAAAACCTGGCATAGAGCAGGCATTCTATTTGTTAGAAGAAAGAATAAACAAGTTTTGAAATATTTTATTTATGTGCCAACTCCTACATTGATGTGTCCAGTCTGATTTCTCAGTACTATATGGAATAATTACCTACTTTACAACTCACGTTTCAAGAGGATCTCAAGTTTAACGTATCTAAAATGAACTCCTGATATCTATTTCTCTGATAATTGTTCCTGTATCAATACATGCTACTATTATCTACTTGGTTAGTTAAGGCAGCTACCTTGGAGTTATTCCCTAGTCATTCCTTTAGCCTATCATTTTTGCTTCATAAGTGTAATTAGTTCATGTGTGTCCTCTTTTCTGCTTTCACTGCTGTGACCCTAGTCCAAACCAGGTCATCACTCACCTGGACCTTACAGGTATCTTCCTGACTAATTGCTGATTTCCCTATTTACTCCTTTATTTATTCTCCACATTATACCCAGAATGATTGCTTAAAACATCTTCTTTGAAATCTTTAAATGATCTCCTATTTTACATTAAACTAAATGCCAGTTCCTTATTTTGACGTACAATGCCTTACCTGGAATTGCCTCTGTTCTCTCTCCAACTTTTTATCTTCTACCATTCTTCACTCTCATTTCTGCTCACATGCTCAAACCCTGTGACACTGTATGCTTTCCTGCTTTAGAGCACCTGGGTTTATAGTGTATCAGCTCTTTCCATGATGCTCTTTCATCATGATTGGCTCCTTCTCATACCTTAGGTTTCAGCTTAAATGCTGCCTTTGAAGAGGTTAATACCTTCTTAAATGATGCTGTCCAGATATGCCTCCTTTTATTATTCTCTGGGTCCATACTCTGTTTCTTTCTAGCTCTTGACTATTTTAATGATTTTGTTTGCTCACCTGTTTATTGTCTGCTGCCTTCCACACCCTCCCCAACTCCTGTCGCATTTCCATAGCCACAGACACCAAATGGTGAGACTTGGAAAGGCCAGAATATTGTCTGTTTCTTTTTACCATGAACAAGCAGAACCTGTCATGGATGGCGTGCTGGGGCTGTGCAGTCGCGATCTGTGTGACTGAGGGAAGGAAGCCCTGGTTTGGGAAGGCTGTGAAGCTGAGTGAGTACTCCAGCTTGGCCGAAAAGAGCATGACCGAAGCTAATACTCAGAAGTCTAGGGCCTCATATTGAATACAAAAGATTTTGATGATTATTTAAAAATAGTATTTTTTATTTGTGTGTGTATGTATCCATATATATATATCTTTTACCTGTGGGAACTTCTAATCTTGTAAAGAAACAAAAAACAATCTTGTGAGTTTTAGGAGATAATACATAAAGTTAGGACAATGTCACTTCTATGGTATTAGTCTTAATCACAATGTGTTTTTTTGGTGATGTTTCTGTTCTATTCAGTGTGAAAATGGATCCCTAAAAGAACAAGTGGCGTCAATAGGCAAAGAACTGGAGATTACCAAGGAAAAACTGCACACTATTGAGCAAACCTGGGAACAAGAAACTAAGTTAGGTAAGTATGATGACTCTGATAATATAAAATAATTAAGATATAATAGTGAATATTTTTCATTTAAAGTTTATGTACCAGATGAAAATGAAGTTTTTGATAAAAATAAACTCTGCCTAGCAGTTTAATGTGTCAGGCAGTTGATGAATATCTTGTACAAATCTCTACCAAAATTTGGTTCTCAGTTATTAAATTAGATTTACTCATGAAATTATATGCTAAAAATTTGTGAGTAAGCATTAGCTATTTTGAACCATTTGATAATCAAGACTGTTGATAATTTTGAAATACCTACATTCTAGTGATAGTATTATGAGTTATTTTACTTATGTGTAAAGTTATATTAGGAATATATCATTGGATATTTTTTAATTAAAAGATAATCATAGAACATCAAAAAAATTTGAAAGGAATTTGTGTTGCCCAACATCAAATAAATCTGCTGCTTTGGATAAGGCGTTTTTACCTTAAGGTTTTCAAAACCTTAGAGTTCTAATGCTTTCAAGTTTCTGCTACTAAATAGAGCTGTTTTATTAGATTGGTAACTGAGACGTGTGGTTTAGAGAGGCCTCACATTGGGAAATGTAGAATAAGGTGCTATTAGAAATATAATTTTCAATTCATTAAGCGATAAAAGTGAATTGCCTTCCATGTAGCTCCTACATGAAAGAAGATAACATTTAAAATAAGATGTAAAAGAGAGTTTTACATACAACTTTAGCAAGTTCTCTGTTCATATTACCCCAACTCTCTTTAATAAGTGTTGAAGTCCCTAAAGAAAGTCCTTAATTTTCAAATCCCTTCATCTCTCCCATGCATGGCTTTATATCAGTGAAGTTTTAAAGCTTTTCTGATTTCTTGTTGCCCTTATATTATTGTTTAAAAGTGTCACCTTACCAGCTTCTATCATCCAAGAATTGGCTGGTATCAGGCTGTTGTGCTCTACCCTCCAAGAACACACCAAACACAAGGACATGCAGGAGGCTGATCTGCACCAGCCCCTGTGACATGCCTCTCCTCTTCATTCTCAGAGTTTAGCATAACACAGAACGGAGAAGGGGTTTTGTGTTCCTTGTATATTTATGCTCAGTGCATTTTTTTCCTTTCATTCATAGTGCCTGAATGAGCCGCTCTTCCATAATGGACTGGTTTACCACCTCAGCTTCTTTTAGTAATCATTGCTGCTCATTATTAGATCAGTTATTCTAAAATCATATCTGTAAAGATACATACAGAACAAAATGAAGTACTTCTTAAAACAGGAAGATACCAAAACAGTTTTTTGTTTGTTTCCAAACCATTTGTATTTCTTTGAGTAAACTCAGTTACTAAACTCAAGCTTGTAAAGCTGGAAAAATATGGGGCATTACTGGTGTTACCAAAGACTATCTGTGAAGTGAATCACTGCTTAGGTCCTTAAAATAATTGACTTCCCTGAACGTATGATTGATTCTCTAAAAAATAAAACTACCAAATTTTGTTTTTTTCCTCGAGCATGTCATGTCTGTTACACAAAGCAAAAGTATTAGTTTTCTCTTTCTTCACAAAAAATCATTAAGTAACTAGGGACAATCCCATGTAATGCCTTTTCATGGAAAATTGGGGGTTTTTAACTCTCTTTTCATGTAAGCACAGGCTTTTATGTTTGAAGACAAACCATACAACTCTGCATATAGGATTAGGGTTAGTCATGGTGCGTGGGGCAGTCACAGGGAAGACAGTGTAGCACAGAGAAGACAAGTAGTGACCCTGTGGCATCTTACTACACTGAGTGACAGTGACTGCAATGGGGTATGGGGGGGGACTCGATAATATGGGTGAATGTAGCAACCATATTGTTTTTCTTGTGAAACCTTCATAGGAATGTATATCAGTGATACCTTAATAAAACAAAAAGAAAAAGAAGATTAGGGTAATTAATAAAATAACTTAAAATATTTGATTAGATATATACAAAGGCCACATAGTATTGACAGTTAAAGAACATATTTGGTGAAATCCCTAAATCATATGGCATCGGATTTTATTTTTCAGCTTCACTCTGTGTGACTTGAAAAATAAAGTCTTTGCACTTGTATCACAAAGCAGTGTCCCTTCTCTGTTCTGCTTCTTATATAGTTTATATCCTTTCAGCTAACAAAATATTTACTTACCCTTTTAGTTACCCACATATGATACCTTCTACCTTCTACACTACACCTTTTACCTTGTTGTTTCAATAATACTAAGAGGAATAATTTTTATTATCATTTGATTGATGAAGAGTGTAAGTTCTGCAGAGATTGAATGGGATAGGTAGTATCCAGGCAGGCAGTAACGGAGCTAAGACTGGAGTCCAGGTTTGTCGTACTTCAAAAGGCTCATCCGTTTTCCATTGGGATCAAATTTCCTCCATATATGCAATGTCTAAAATGTCTGGGATATAATTCTGATAACAGTGTGAGATTGACTTACGTATTGTTACATGTAGGAAATGAATCTAACATGGATAAGGCAAAGAAATCAATAACCAACAGCGAAATTGTGCCTATTTCCAAAAAAATCACTATGCTTGAGACGAAGGAATTAAATGAAAGGCAACGGGATGAACATTCTCAAAAAATGTATGAACACGTGAGGACTTCATTAAAGCAAATGGAAGAACGTAATTTTGAATTGGAAACCAAATTTGCTGAGGTTTGTTATTACAATTTTTATCATGCAATTATAAAGAATTAGCATGATAGACATTGTATTATTGTAGGAGGTTTGTTTTCATCTCTGGAGTAGCATATTAATTAATGCTTGTGTTTCATGTAGTGGATAAATAAAAGATGTGTTTTTAAATATGAAATGTTTAAAATGAAAGCACATGTTTCTGTGAATGAATTATTTTTCATCAGCATTTCATTATTAGATATAATGTGCAAAAAGATGTTATTTGCTTAGTAATAAAATTGCCTTCCACTACTATCCATTCATTTAACAAATATATATTGAGTGTCTATTACTATACAGGGGCTGGGGTTATAGCAGAAAATGAAGTAGACAGTAGTCTCTGCTCTCAAGGACTTTATAGTGTAATAGGTTTTAGATTTTTTTAAATATGGTCCAAATTATTAAACCAGATGGCAATAAATATAGTTTGAAAATATTCAACAATTTATAATGAAGTAGCACCTTTAGAATTAGTATATTTTTCAAAATCTGAAATATATATTTCATTTTATTTTGAGTCCCTAAATAGATATCAGAAAGATTTTATTATCTCATTTAGATTTATTTATAGATGATATAATTGAAGTAAAATATAATGTGTTTACTGCACTCCAAGCAAATTAATAATATCCAAGATTCAGATACTATTAGATTGTAAGTTGCCTAACATAAATAAATAGCTTTGGTGGTTTGGCGTATAAACAGTTCTCATAATTTGTTCCTGACTCTTTCTCTCTTTACCCTCTTCAGTCTATTCTTATACTTCACGCCCACTTCAGTATCTGGACTAATGCAAAGGAGAGAAGACTGTATTACACCAAAAGCTAACTTGAAAGGAAAATCTTGCCAAAAACTGATGCTTCTGAACATTTTTTGTTTCTCTTTCTTAGCTTGCCAAAATCAATTTGGAAGCACAGAAGGTGGAACAGATGTTAAGAGATGAATTAGCTGATAGTGTGAGCAAGGCAGTAAGTGATGCTGATAGGCAACGGATTCTAGAATTAGAGAAGAATGAGATGGAACTAAAAGTTGAAGTGTCAAAGTAAGTGCATGCAAACTTTCTAGTCACTTGATTAGATGTGCCTCCTCTAATTTGTCTTTAAGAAACCTAATTCCAGTGGCATAGATGTAATATTCTTAGTAGAAATTAATATATGGTTTGTTTTTATAAGAACAGGGTTAAATAATATTTAGATTAATTTTAACAGGTGTAAATAGAGGAAATTATTTCTCAAGATGTCACATTTTTGGAGTCCAGGAGTAGTATTGCAGAAGAAACTGAACTTGGAATCAAGACCCTATGAGGTCTAGTTCTTCCACATACTAATTATTTTTGGAGGGAAAGGTGGTGGCTGTTTAATTTATTCAAACTTAAGTTTCTTTACTTCACTAAAGCAGTAACAGTATGTCTTCTGCCTGTTTCATAAGGTTGCTATAAAAACAAGTTCAGATTTTGATTCAGTTTGCATTTATTAGGAATGTACTATGTACTGTGCTAGGTATTAAATATATATTAACTGATACAGTTACACTTAATAACCCTGAAGTAACATTATTTTCATTTTCATGTTGAAACAATTTATTAGCTTATTATTTACAAAATATATGTAAATACTGTGTGCCGGGTAGACGCCATGTACTTACTCCCCCTTGTAATCATGTGTTACTTCGGTAGAAAAGGATGAGGAGGCCCGAGCTGACCCACCCAGCCCAGATCACCAGTACAAGGGCGTTCATAGCTCAGCCCCAAAGTCAGAGACGGTTTCTGAGCCCTGACAGTCCTTTGGGGAATATCGGCCATTCGCAGCCTTTCCACTGTGCGGACGCCTTTTTTTACCCTTCCCCTCACCTCCGGGGCCTCACCTTTTGAAGTAAACTAATTTGTGAATACACTCATTTTATTATATTTTAATTAAAACTTCCCTAACTGGTGATGAGTTTTTAATCAATATGAGGAAATCTGACTTATCCATCCCACTGAACTAAAATTATTCCAGCTCAAAGTGAAATGCATTTTACTTTACCTGTGTAATCTTACCACAGTAGTCATATCAGAAATTTGATAACTTACCATCGAGCTCTCCCTTTTTTTTTGTAATCCTAGTTTAAATGTATAATCTTTCTTCTTCACATTTTTGATAACTTGTAAATTAAAATAAGAAAAACATACATCCACATAGGGAATCCAGGAATTCTAAATTTCTATATTAACTGCTTAAGTTATAAACCTACTTAATATCTTATTCTAGCTATGCCAAACTATGATAATAAGTATCTTATGAACAAAAGTGTGGAGGTGTTCTTTGGCCATATACATTAGAAGAGGCTATACATGTCCAGTTTGAGATAATGTTTTACTTTAGAACTGCTCAACATTTAATATGATACTATGAGTTATGATTTTCATGGTGGAAGGATGTTGAGAATGGAGTTTTTTTCAGACCACTTGTTAACCTCTCATGGAATTATGTTTCATGAAAACAGTTTAGAAAACTTGGCTTTGGTATTTCATACAGAGAAGAGATATTAGAAATTTAATGGCCTTTTCCAAAGGTCTAGAAATTTGAAATTCTGGTATTTACTTAGAGAATGTGACTTAATCATTCAGGAAATATTTTATCACTTTGTAGACTGAGAGAGATTTCTGACATCGCCAAAAGGCAAGTCGACATTCTGAATGCCCAACAACAGTGCAGGGAAAAGGAAGTAGAGTCCATCAGAACGCAGCTGTCAGACTACCAGGTGTGTGCAGTGTTGGCTCGTCTACTCAGATTTGTTCCTTTATCCTGAGTTTACATGAGATATTGGGGTGATTTTATACCTTCAATCAGAGGCTATATCAAATAGAAGCTCCTATTCTTATTGGTTGTGTAACCTGATTAGAAAAACTTTTTTAATTTGAAATACCACTAAGTACTCTTTAATTTGAAATGCCATGAAATTTCATAATACAGAAAAAGCATTTAAATGCCCACAAAATGCATCGTGCTGGCTGCTCATCAAAGTTACAGTCAGGGAGGGGAAATACCAAGTCTCTCATAACAGTATTTTCTCTTGTATTTATATGTAGCTTTTCACATATTCTCATATTACATATTTATTTAGGAATAAAAAAAAGTATCCATACTACTCTTATACCCGAATTGTTTTTTACATATGGGAGTTAAAAAAAAAACAGTAATATTCCAACTGTTAATTAATTATATGCCAGATTTGGATTTTAAATGTTTGATTCTGATTCTTTCTTTTATAAATTTTTGATAATTTGTATTAAAGCAAGGCTAGATTTTTGTAGGCTCTCATGTACCACACTTTTAAATTTTATTTAGTAAGTTGTGATTTTAAATGCATGATAAGTTTCACTGGAAACACTTGAAACTTACCACAAATATACGTTTATATTAGGCACAGTCTGATGAAAAGTCACTAATTGCCAAGTTGCACCAACACATTGTTTCTCTTCAAATGAGCGAAGCTACTGCGCTTGGTAAATTGGAGTCAATCACATCTAAAGTGCAGAAGATGGAGGCCTACAATTTGCGCTTAGAGCAGAAACTTGATGAGAAAGAACAGGCTCTCTATTATGCCCGTTTGGAGGGGAGAAACAGAGCAAAACATCTGCACCAAACAATTCAGTCTCTACGACGACAGTTCAGTGGAGCCTTACCCTTGGCACAACAGGAAAAGTTCTCTAAAACAATGATTCAGTTACAAAATGACAAACTTAAGATAATGCAAGAAATGAAAAATTCTCAGCAAGAACATAGAAATATGGAGAACAAAGCCATGGAAATGGAATTAAAATTAAAGGGGCTGGAAGAGTTAATAAGCACTTTAAAGGACCCCAGGGGAGCCCAGAAGGTAAAACATTGTTTTAGTTCAATACTTCCAAAAGCATTTTGTAATAATTTTAAGTTCTTAACATGTGCCTATATGAAAAATACTTAACATACCATCAAATTTCCTATTATAATTTATTAATTTAGATTCTTGAAATTAGGAGTATTGATGATTTGCATGCCTATTTGTAAAAATAAAATGAGATTCTTCTAAGCAATAGTTTTAGTAGAAATGCTTAGATTTTGTAATATCGAAAATTTTAAAATACTGTATATATTTATTAAATACTGATTATAATTATTCATAAACATTATAATAGTTATCAGTTGAATTCCACCCTTCATAATAAGATTACCCTTCATAATCTGTTCAAAATTATTTATAAGTAATAGGCCCACGGTTATGTTTTTGTATAATTTAATTTTGCCCTCATTTGGTCAGTTAAATGGAAAAGTCACATATTTACATAAGTACCCAATAAAGAGATGAAGTAAGTGAATGAATGAAGGTGAGTCTTAGGCTCTCCAGTCCAGCCTGAGGGTGCTCTATGCTACGGGGCCGCATACTCTTAGGAAAGTCTAGGAAAATTCTAAATAAACTGCCATGTGGCTCAATTAAGGACAGTTTTATATCTTTTCTATGGAATATCCATTAATTTCAATTTAAATCATTTGAATCGATACAGATATATATGTAGTATTTACATTTATATATATAACTTATAAATATTTAGGTAATCAATTGGCATATGAAAATAGAAGAACTTCGTCGTCAAGAGCTTAAACTAAATCGAGAATTAGTCAAGGATAAAGAAGAAATAAAATATTTGAATAATATAATTTCTGAATATGACCATACAATCAGCAGTCTAGAGGAAGAAATTGTACAGCAGAACAAGGTTTCATTTTATATTTATTTTGGTGTTTTGTTGCTAAGATTTTAAACATAAGAACATCATAGTTAAAGATAACTATATTATTCTCCTTATTGAATATATTTCCCATTATTGTGTTTAAAATATTGTTTCTTATTTTCTAAAGCATTCTAAAATTGCAGTTATGTTGTAATAGTAGTCTTAAACTTAAAAGGAATAATGCCAAATTTATTTGGTAAGTTAATTTTTATTTCATTATTAGTTGTTTGCCTTCTCCCAGTTACAAGTTACTCCTGGCTCTCACTGATGGAGTAGGAGACGGCACCTTGGTGTAGCATGAAGTACATAGGCTTTGGAGGCAGATGAAATTCACTAAGCACATGATCGATTGCTTGTCTTAGAAGTTTTGTTATTTCTTCTCTGAGAAATTTTGTTATTCCTTCTCTGAGAGTTAAGGAGGCAAATAACTAATACTGAGATACCTGTATTTATGCTTGCACTGCCTTCAGGTCTTAGCTCAAATGTCTTACTTACCACAGAGACAGACCTTCACTAGCCCCCCAGTGTACAGCTTACTTGTATACTACATACAGGTAAATCCTACCACCAGGATTCCCTAAGTAGGGATTATCCAGCTTCATTTTTCTCTGTAGCACTCATCACCCTCTGACATATTACATACTTAGTCATTTATTTACTGTTTACCCCACACTAGTATATAAGTTCCAAGGTGAAAGGGATTTGGTTTTTTCATTGCTTTGTTTTTATTGCCTAGAATAATGCTTGGCACAGGGTACATGTCATTAAATATGTTCTGGATGGATGAATGGATGGGTGCATGGATGGACTGACAGTCTGACTCCACATGTGCCTATTTCTGCAATCTTAGCCAAGTTACTTCCCCTCTCTGAGTTTGCTTACCTTTTCTTCCTAAAAGGAGAATAATGATAGTGACCTCAAAGGGTTTGTTCTGAGATTAAAAATAAGAAATGTATGTAAAAGTTCCTGTTACATGCTAGGTGAGTGTCTGTGTATCTGTGTATGAAAAAAAAAACTTTCTCTTTTCAGTTTCATGAAGAAAGGCAAATGGCCTGGGATCAAAGAGAAGTTGAGCTGGAACATCAACTAGACATTTTTGACCGTCAGCAAAATGAAATATTAAATGCAGTACAAAAGGTATTAATCCAGTAGCATGTGCTTTTTTAAAAGTCAGATGGAATTTTAACTGATGTTTTTTATATTTCCAATGTAAGTGGGGTTTAACCATGTCTTGTCATAGTAGTGCAAATTAATATTGTTCTTCTAAATGCTGCAACTGCTTTTTTTTAAATGTTATTTCTTAATAGTTTGAAGAGGCTACAGGATCAATGCCAGACCCTAGTTTGCCCCTTCCAAATCAACTTGAGATTGTTCTAAGAAAAATTAAGGAGAATGTTCGAGTAATCCCAGAAACACGGGCAACCTGTAAATCACTAGAAGAGGTAATTAGAACAATTTGCACTTTGATCAGTGTATTTATTGGGTATGTTTGTGGAATTTTGTAAATATTTTTTAACAAGGGTGAGGTGTAGAATGATGAATCTATTGGTAATTCCATTCTCCTTTTCCACTCTCTGATGATGTTTCTCATAGCCAATGAAGAAAAGCATGTATGGCTGATTTGAATTCACAATCCATTTAATTAGTACTTGTCACTTTTGGGCATTCTGATCAGTAGAAGTGACCTTGAAAGGAAACAGAAAGCATTTAGTTGTAGTTTTATAAGCAATATGTATGATGTATGTTTTTATCCTTATTTATTTCTATTTTACATGTTTTATACTCTGAATTAGTTTTCAGTTCATTCATTTTATGGGTGGCTCAAGCATTCAAAGGAGAGCTCGAAATTACTTCTTAGTTTGATGGAGGTCTTAAATTTGATTAATAGGTGATCAAATCTGTACTAAAGAGAAAATAATATAAACAAAATATTTTCATTTTAGTTTACATCTAAACATATTAATCGTAAATACATTTAAAAGTAATTTTGCAAGTAAAATTGTACATTTGTAATTAACTGAGGAAACTTAGATTTTCTTCAGTAATTGGAATATTAGTCATTTATATGAGTTGCCCCAGTTACTTAAAATATTTGCCTTAATCCTTTGAGAAGTGAACATTTTTTTCTGTTTTTTTTAATAAACTGCAGATTTTAGAGTAATGATTCATTGTCTTGGACCTAACATTTCAGTTTTTATACTCAGCTTACCTTTATAGATGGATTGTTCTTCTAGTGTTGTGGACCAAAATAAGAGGAATGATTTTATATTTCTTTTCTAAATCTAGCACTATCAGACATTCTAGTTTTAAAACTACAAGATCTAAATAAATTACCTTAAATTTCATTATGTTTACCTACATCCAACTGCTTTTCCTGTTCTAAATTTCATTTTCATCATAATAATGAAGTTTCTAACATGTGATAATCTTATAAATAAATGAAGTACACATGCAGTAACTGAACTGTCACCCAGGAGTATAAAATAGCCAAATCATATTTAATAAAGTGAAACTCCTTTTTTTTTGTTTATAACTAATCTAAAATTCAGATGAAACTTTTTAAAAGAAGAAAATATACTTAAATCACTTCTTATGATTTATCATTGCAGAAACTGAAAGAAAAAGAATCTGCTTTATGGTTAGCAGAGCAAAATATTCTGTCAAGAGACAAAGTCATCGCTGAACTGAGGCTTCAATTACCAGCCACTGGAGAACGAGAAAAGCTTATAGCCGAACTAGGCAGAAAAGAAGAAGTAGAACCCAAATCACAGTACACATTGAAAATTGCTCATCAGACCATTGCAAACATGCAGGCAAGGTTAAATGAAAAGGAAGAAGTGTTAAAGAAGTATCAACATCTTCTGGAAAAAGCCAGAGAGGTATTATGTTATGCTATTTCATTTATTATTATGTATTTTAGTCAAATGTCAAATATTATTCTGCCTTGAAATGGTAGTTCATTTCTTACTTTCAAATCATTCTGTCTAGAAATTGTTACTTTCATGTGATTGGATTAGAAATCTGTCAGTAAAACTGGCAGTTTGTGTATGTGTATCTTTCTCTATGGACTGAGTAAACCAGGAAAGCTGTCTTGGTGAGACCATATAATTTTGAAAAATATCAATTGAGTTTATAGGTAAAGACAAAGACAGGCAAAGGTAAGAAGGAAATCTATCACACTAGTAATCAGTGGAAATCAGATTTGCTACAACTTTGCGGGGTGGGGGATAAAACATTTAAAACATTTTTTAGAAATAAGTTAAAAGATGATTGGTATTATTCTAGTATTAAAAGTTAATTATGATCAAGGTTGTCAACTTGAACATGTGTTAGAGGAAATGCATACTGGTGTAAATATGTACAGGCTGATATTGTTCCTTTCCTATCATAGGAATTTCGGAAGATTAAAGATAATAAAATATTTAAGATCTTCAGAATGTGACTATATTTAAATCTTAATTTAAGATAACAGTTTTCATTTGCTGTAAAACAGGAGCAAAGAGAAACTGTTAAGAAGCATGAGGAAGAGCTTCATAATCTTCATCATAAATTAGAACTACAGGCTGATAGTTCCCTCAGTGAATTCAAACAAACAGCTCAGGTAAGATGTAAGAACTTTGTTCTATTCTTTATTGATTTTTGAGACCATATAATAGAAAATTTAGCACTCTTGGGTATTTTGCTTTTGTTTTTTGTAGTAGAAGCCACCTACCTTTTGTTGCTGGAATAATCTACAAAACACAACTCTTCTCATTCTTTTCCCTATATGCACACATTTTATTAGCTCACTGCTGCCTACAAATCGTGTACCTTAGCCATGCACTCAGTCTTCCAAGATCTGAGCCCAGTGTTCCTTTTCAAATTCTGCTCATTATATGTTTACCTACATCCAACTGCTTTTCCTGTTCTAAATTCAGGTCCCATCTGCCTCTTTAAATCTTTGCCTTCTATATGTGTGAAATGGCCTGTGTTTCATCTCCAGACATGCAAACATTAGCATCGTCGAGTTTTAACTCATTAATTCAGTCAACACTTGTTGATCCCCCACTACACTGAGATACTCTGGGAATACAGAGAATGAGATCTCTGTGTCCTGTCTTCTTTAAGCCTTCATTGCCCATTAAATCATTAAATTTTAGATTAGATACTATATTTTGATCATTTGAGGAACGAAATGAAAATGATGGAGTAAGTATGGCATTGAATTGTATATGCTCATGGCTAATTTACTCACATATTTTACAGGATTTAATAAAACAGTCTCCTACTCCAGTTCCTACTAATAAGCATTTTATTCGCCTGGCTGAGAAGGAACAGATGGTAGCAGAACAAGATGACTCTCTCTCCTCACTTTTGATCAAACTGAAAAAATCTCAAGATTTACAGAGACAAAAAGAAATCACTGAGTTAAAAATCAGAGAATTTGAAAATATCAAATTACGGTAGGTATTAGAAATATAAAAATAGACACATGGTAATAATGATATAATGAGGATAAATGCAAACATTTGCTGTGTTGTGCACTGATCTAAAAAGTTGATGTATATTATTTCATTTTATCCTTAGGACTGCTTATGATATAGGTTTTATTCTCCCCATTTTTCACATAGGTAACTAGGCCACAGGAAGGCTCAGTAAAATGCCTAAGGGCAGGGTGGTAAGCCATGATTTAAACCTAGTCAGTCTGACTCAAAATCAACCTACGTTCTTGTCCAGAATCTTGTTTTTAACATTTTTAAGCTTCTGCTTCTTCATCTGTAGAGTGGAAATGACGGTACATACCCTGGGTCTTTCATGAAGGCCAAATGATACTGTATATGAAAAAATACTTTGCAAATTGGAAGGCAACATATAAATGTAAAACTTTAGTCTACAACTTTTAACAGTTCTGACACACAACAGAGGCTCAACAAATTCTTGTTGAATGAAAAATCAACTATTTTTTTATTCATGTGCCAGTAAAAGTCACAGCAGCCATTCTTTGTATTAGAGATTCTCAACATTGAATTTATCAGAATGAAGACTGTAAACCTAAAATAGGCTTATAGTTATATATTATGTAGTCATTGTAGAACTATCTCTCTGAGCCTTGATTTCTTATCTGAAAAAATGAGAAAGTTGAACTACTTGACTGTAATTCCATTCCAGCTCTGAAGCTCTTATTAGAACCTTTGATTATTTATCCAAGATGCCTCCAACAAAATTCACACTATTTTTGCTCTGCTAAGACGCTTCTAAGAAATTAATCTCTAAAAGAAAAGGGGATTAGCAGTAACATACTATCTTTTTAATCTAATTTTCCCCATTCTATTTAACTTTATACCTGAGATGTTACTTTTGGTACAGTAAGTTTCTGTCATGTTTTGGAGTTTATAAGTTGCTTGTGCTTTTGAATTTAATTCCTGGATGTAAAAAATAATCATCTTTAGAAATTGCCTGCTATGTATAATTTTTGCCACATGAAATACTTCAGTTGTTTTATACTTCACCAGATCATTTTAGCCTAAAATCATACTTTTATTCTCTGTGTGCACATTGGTATGCATATTTTAATGTGTTTTAGGAAATTATAGATCTGTGTGTTTCATTTAGTAAAACCTTATATTTTCCAATTTGATGATTATTTAAAGTGACAAGTTTTCGCTGTAAGCAACAAGTCTCAGAATCTCCATATTGATAACCTTATTAATGTAGTGTCTCTATACACAGTGAACTGGATATAATTCAGTGTATCAGACTTACTAATGCTGAATGAGCAGGAGGGTTAATTGAATTAACTAAGTCTGATAATATCCAGTTCCATATGTATAGAGACCGCTATTACTTACAGATAAAATACTAGTGACTTTGGAACCATAAGCAAACTAGTGATTCATGTGACTTCTGTGGGAGTTCACATTTTGTCTTTGCATCAGGGCAGTATCGGGTGGTAGTTCTCAACTGAGGGAGTTCTGCACTCCTCCCCTGGGGACCTTTGGTAATGTCTGGAAACATTTTTGACTGTCACAACTAGGGGGTGCTGCTGGCATCTGGTGGGTAGAAGCCAGGGAGGCTGCTTAACATGTCAGTGCACAGGATAGCCCTCCCACAAAGAATTAATCCAGTCAAAAATGACAGTAGTTTTGTGGTTGAGAAACCATGATGTAGAGGAAGTCACATCTTGTAGGAGACAGTATTTAAAGTGCTATGTTTTGTTCATTCTCTGTGTTGTTTGTCTAGAGCCACAAAATTACTTGATGCAATTATTGCCAAAAATGGGAGACAGAAACTAGAGGGAAAAAAAGTTATTCTATGTAAGTTTAAGTTAGCTAAGTGAATAATGAGTTGTTCTTTTGGATTTGGATCAAGACTTAGTTTGCAAGAATATTTAGGACCAAACATTCTGCTCTTTATAAAATTTATATCAATCAAAGTGTTAATTGGAAAAACCAGTCTATCAGATCCAAATGTTTTCTTATATTAGGCTCCAAGAAAACCATGCAGAGGAATTGAAAAAAGTGAAAGGAGAAGTAGAGGACTTAAGGTGCCTTCTGGCCCAGTCACAAAAGGAGTCACAGAGTTTAAAATCTGAACTTCAGGCTCAAAAAGAAGCAAATTCAAGAGCTCCGACAACCACAGTGAGAAATCTGGTAAATCGACTAAAGAGTCGGTTAGCCTTGAAAGAGAAACAAGAAAGAGTAAGTAACATTAGAAAACTAACAACATTTTGGAAATAACATGTGGGAGATTGCTCTTAGAGAAGACATGAAACAGTTGGTAAAGTATCTGTCTGTTTTAATGAAAAGTATGAGTCTTACCTCATGCTGTCAAGCGAGGTCTCAAGGTAATTAGTTTAGATAGCTCTATTAGTGGTGCTTTGAAATGTGTAGTCCAATTTATGTTTTTATGTTGTCATCAGTCTGATTTGTGGGTTGTCTGTAGGAAATAAGGGAAAATCTTAACTCCATCTTTCCTCTCCTTTCTACTGAGATCTTATGATACTGAGGCTATTTTGAACAATTTTGAGCAATTTGGGGTATTCAGAGGAAGATAGGACAGTGGGAAGGAAAGATTTAAAAAGCAAGTCACAGAGATAGTTCTAGGAGAAGGAGTTGGTCAGTGGCATTTCTGATTTATTAGTTTTTTAAATTTCTCTCAGTTTTAATATACACAATTGTTTTAATAGGTGCTTCTGTTTTCCCTGTGCTGGCTTATGTTTGTTGGCAGATTTTAAGCCTTTTCTAATCCTATAACTTTCATTGTTTACTTAAATTAAATTATACTGAGTAATTCAGATAAATAGTGGATATTTGTAAACAAAACGTACCTGTTTTCTGAATTGCAAATTGTTTGATTTAATGCTGGGTTCTTATTATCAAGATTTTGAACTGTCACATTTAACGTGGAAAGAATTGAATGCAATTACTAAAGGAGATTCATTTAAAAGAGTTGGGTGGTTTGTAAGTTACACCTGATTAAGCACATGGTATTTTAGGAAAATAGTTAAAAGTAATAAAGCATGAGTTACTTTCTTATATTACATATTGCTCATATAAAATACCAATTTTTTTTAATGTATACATGTTGTAATTTGTAGGCACTTAGTCGAGCACTTATGAAACTCCGGGCAGAAATGACAGCGGCAGCCGGGGAGCGTATTGTCCCTGCAGCTCCTCAGAAGGAGGCGAATCTTAATGTTCAACAAATCGTTGATCGACATCTTAAAGAGCTGAAGGTGAACCCAGGCACTAATATGACAAAATTTCTGACGATTACCATGCAGAGAATCTCCTTTGATATGTAATAATTCTGAGAATGAATAGAGTATTCTAATGAATTATTCATAGACAGATACACATATTCACACGCTTTTGAACAATAGCTATCTTTATTGAACTTAGGCACTGATTATCATCTCGGAGATTAGCAAAGGCTAGGCCATGATAAGTTACTCTTCCTAATAGAATTAAATTTAAGAAGCATACATAGGATTTTTTACTTATATGTTGAAAAGTGACAGATGTGTAGATTTTTGTTTTCTTTCTTTTGCCTTATCAGAATTTTCTGTCTAATTTTTGCTTGCCTATAATATGTTAATTAGCTTTCTTTTTTTCCTCCCAAAATAGTTTATGGAAATCATGTAGCTCTTGACATTTATATTGCTGACTCTCTAAAGCCTTTTTTTTTTGGAAGTTATTTACTTTTTGGCAATGTATTTTATTACTTTCTGACGTGATCATTAGATTTGGTGATTAAAATTTGTTTTTACAAAACACATGTATTTCAGATGATTTTCAAATGATTTACACGAAGCTTCATATATTATGCAGAAAATAAAAAATTTGCTTTTTATATGTTTTATTTTATTTATAATTTTGATTTGCTCTAAATTTCTTTGTACATGCCTTTCACCACCATTAAACTATGTAGGCACTGGGTTTTACTCAGATTTTTTAAGTCTTCCATTGTACCCATCAACATTATAAGCCAAGTTGACAGTCAAATTCTATTTACTTAATAATATATTAACACAAATAGCCCTTTGTTGATGTCTTCAGCACCTTTCTCTTTGCCTGAAATGTCTTCTGTTGAATTCTTCATATTTCTCAGGTCTTTTTTCTTGAAGTTTTTTTCTGTCTTCTCCAGGACAATTTATGTTTTTCTTCCAACTACATTATAATACTACTAATTTCCTATGAGTGTTATTAGGAATGCTTTAGGCTGGTAATGATTTATGCAGCAAAATATATTTTAAGTGCTAGCATTCCCTTCACTTTATAGGACAACTAGCAACTCCTTTCTAGTGGCTTATGTATACTGTCCAGTATTGCACGTTCTTGTCTTTCCAAAGTAGGTTAGAAACTACTTCAAGTCAGAGATTTTGTTTAATACCACTCTTATGCTTTGTAGTGTGTAAAACATTGCCGTGTACACTGATATGTACTTGTTTCTTTACTAAAATTTAAATCAGCCATAATGAAACATTTGCTTATTTGGTAAAATTTTGTTTCTGAATATTTTTTGGAGATGAATTGCTTTAGCCTGTTTCTTATTTTGTTTACTTCAAGTAGACTTGGCTCATTTGAAATGAAGATGGAAAAATATATATAACGTGGGGTTTTTCCTTGTGTACTTAAAAAATTAGATTGAAACATTCTTGGATTGAAAGTCTTAATGGTATACTGTCTGTATTATATTGCTTTTATCCTTGATATTTGAAGATTCATGAATTAAATATTTATCTTTCATTAGTCACAAATTGAAGACTTAAGTAAAAATCTTTTAAAATTGAAAGAAGCTCTTAAAGCAAGTAGAAGCAGAGAGAATTCACTAACTGATAATTTGAATGACTTAACCAATGAACTGAAAAGAAAACAGAAAGCCTATAATAAAATGCTTAGAGAGAAAGATGGAATTGATCAAGAGAATGATGAACTGAAAAGGCAAATTAAAAGACTAACCAGTGGATTACAGGTACTTATGTATTTAATTGTGATCGTGTCTGATTTAAAATATATAGGTAGTAGTTCACTCCCATTTCTTAATTTTATTTATAATATTTGCTGAAATTAGCTTTTTTTTCCTGCTCCGGTCCTCTGAACCTTCTCTCTCATATGCAAGAATCTTTTTTTTTCGTATAATTAATCTACAATTACATGTGCAACATTATGGTTACTAGACTCCCCACATCATCAAGTCCCCACCACATACCCCATTACAGTTACTGTCCATCACCAAAGTAAGATGCTATAGTCAATACTTGTCTTCTCTGTGTCTTACTGCCTTCCCTGTGCCCCCCCCCACATTATGTGTGCTAATTGTAATTCCCCTTAATCCCCCTTCTCCCTCCCTTCCCACCACCCCTCCACCTCCACCCCCAGTCCCTTTCCCTCTGGCATCTGTGTCCATTCTTGGGTTCTCTGAGTCTGCTGCGGTTTTGTTCCTTCAGTTTTTTCTTTGTTCTTATACTCCACAGATGAGTGAAATCATCTGATACTTGTCTTTCTCTGCCTGGCTTATTTCACTGAGCATAATACCCTCTAGCTCCATCCATGTTGTTGCACATGGTAGGATTTGTTTTCTTCTTATGGCTGAATAATATTCCATTGTGTATATGTACCACCTCTTCTTTATCCATTCATCTACTGATGGACACTTAGGTTGCTTCCATTTCTTGGCTATTGTAAATAGTGCTGCGATAAACATAGGGGTGCTTATTTCTTTTTCAAACTGGGCTGCTGCATTCTTAGGGTAAATTCCTAGTAGTGGAATTCCTGTGTCAAATGGTATTTCTATTTTGAGATTTTTGAGGAACCTCCATACTGCTTTCCACAATGGTTGAACTAATTTGCATTCCCACTAGCAGTGTGGGAGGGTTCGCCTTTCTCCACATCCTCCCCAAAATTTGTTGTTGTTTGTGTTTCAGATGGTGGCCATCCTAACTGGTATGAGGTGATAGCTCATTGTGGTTTTAATTTGCATTTCTTTGATGATTAGCAATGTGGAGCATATTTTCATGTGCCTGTTGACCATCTGAACTTCTTGTTTGGAGAAGTGTCTGTTCAGATCCTCCGCCCATTTTTTAATTGGATTATTTGCTTTTTGTTTGTTGAGGTGCATGAGCTCTTTATATATTTTGGATGTCAACCCCTTATCAGATATGTCATTTATGAATATATTCTCCCATACTATAGGATGTCTTTTTGTTTACTGATAGTGTCCTTTGCTGTACAGAAGCTTTTCAGCTTGATATAGTCCCACTTGTTCATTTTTGCTTTTGTTTCCCTTGCCCGCGGACATATGTTCATGAAGAAGTCACTCATGTTTATGTCCAAGAGATTTTTGCCTATGTTTTTTTCTAAATGTTTTATGGTTTCATGTCTTACATTCAGGTCTTTGATCCACCTGGAGTTTACCTTTGTGTATGGGGCTAGACTGTAGTCCAGTTTCATTCTCTGACATGTGGCTGTCCAGTTTTTCCAACACAAGCTGCTGAAGAGGCCGTCATCTCCCCATTGTATATCCAAGGCTCCTTTATCAAATATTAATTGACTGTATATTTTTGGGTTAATGTTTGGATTTTCTATTCTGTTCCACTGGTCTGTGGGTCTGTTTTTGTGCCAATACGAAATTGTCTTGATTACTGTGGCTTTGTAGTAGAGCTTGAAGTCAGGGAGCATAATTCCCCCTGTTTTATTCCTCCTTCTCAGGATTGCTTTGGCTATTCAGGGTCTTTTGCGGTTCCATATGAATTTTAGAATTATTTGTTCCAGTTCATTGAAGAAAGCTGTTGGTAGTTTGATAGGGATTGCGTTGAATCTGTAGATTGCTTTAGGTAGTATTGCCATTTTGACAATATTTATTCTTCCTAGCCAAGAGCATGGGATGCATTTCCATTTGTTAGTGTCCTCTTTAATTTCTCTTAGGAGTGTCTTGTACTTTTCAGGGTATAGGTCTTTCACTTCCTTTGTTAGGTTTATTCCTAGGGATTTTATTCTTTTGGATGCAATTGTGAATGGAATTGTTTTCCTGATTTCTCTTTCTGTTAGCTCATCATTAGTATATAGGAAAGCAACAGATTTCTGTGTATTAATTTTGTATCCTGCAACTTTGCTGAATTCAGATATTAGTTCTAGTAGTTTTGGAGTGAAGTCTTTAGGGTTTTTTATGTACAATATCATGTCATCTACAAATAGTTACAGTTTGACTTCTTCTTTACCAATCTGGATGCCTTGTATTTCTTTGTTTGGTCTGATTGCCATGGCTAGGACCTCTAGTACTATGTTGAATAAT
Organism: Smutsia gigantea; assembly: GCA_032199065.1. NCBI lineage: Eukaryota > Metazoa > Chordata > Mammalia > Pholidota > Manidae > Smutsia > Smutsia gigantea. The sequence goes on from JAVSCE010019338.1 coordinate 31,937, forward strand.
AGTGGGGAGAGTGGGCATCCCTGTCTTGTTCCCGATCTTAGATGAAAAGCTTTGAGCTTCTCACTGTTAAGTATGATGTTGGCTGTGGGTTTGTCATATATGGCCTTTATTATGTTGAGGTACTTGCCCTCTATACCCATTTTGTTGAGAGTTTTTATCATGAATGGACGTTGAATTTTGTCAAATGCTTTTTCAGCATCTATGGAGATGATCATGTGGTTTTTGTTCTTCGTTTTGTTGATGTGCTGGATGATGTTGATGGATTTTCGAATATTGTACCATCCTTGCATCCCTGAGATGAATCCCACTTGATCATGGTGTATGATCCTCTTGATGTATTTTTGTATTCGGTTTGCTAATATTTTGTTGAGTATTTTTGCATCTATGTACATCAGGGATATTGGTCTGTAATTTTCTTTTTTTGTGGTGTCTTTGCCTGGTTTTAGTATTAGAGTGATGTTGGTCTCGTAGATGAGTTTGGGAGAATTCCCTCCTCTTCTATTTTTTGGAAAACTTAAAGGAGAATGGGTATTATGTCTTCTCTATATGTCTGATAAAATTCAGCACTGAATCCATCTGGTTCGGAGCTTTTGTTCTTGGGTAGTGTTTTGATTATTGATTCAATTTCATTGCTGGTAATTGGTCTGTTTAGATTTTCTGTTTCTTCCTTGGTCAGTCTTGGAAAGTTGTATTTTTCTAAGAAGTTGTCCATTTCTTCTAGGTTTTCCAGCTTGTTAGCATATAGATTTTCATAGTATTCTCTAATAATTCTTTGTATTTCTGTGGGGTCCATCATGATTTTTCCTTTCTCATTTCTGATTCTGTTTATGTGTGTAGATTCTCTTTTTCTCTTAATAAGTCTGGCTAGGGGTTCATCTATTTTGTTTATTTTTTCAAAGAACCAGCTCTTGGTTTCATTTATTTTTTCTATTGTTTTCTTCTTCTCAATTTTATTTATTTCTTCTCTGATCTTTATTATGTCCCTCCTTCTGGTGACTTTGGGCCTCATTTGTTCTTCTTTTTCCAATTTCCATAATTGTGACTTTAGACTGTTTATTTTGGATTGTTCTTCCTTGTTTAAATAGGCCTGGATTGCAATATACTTTCCTCTTAGAACTCCCCTTGCTGCGTCCCACAGAAGTTGGGCCTTTGTGCTGCTGTTGTCATTTGTCTCCATATATTGCTTGATCTATGTTTTAATTTTGTCGTTGATCCATTGATTATTTAGGAGCATGTTGTTAAGCCTCCATGTGTTTGTGAGTCTTCTTGTTTTCTTTGTACAATTTATTTCTAGTTTTATTCCTTTGTGATCTGAGAAGTTGGTTGGTAGGATTTCAATATTTTTTAATTTCCTGAGGTTCCTTTTGGGGCCTAGTATGTGGTCTATTCTGGAAAATGTTCCATGTGCACTTGAGAAGAATGTGTATCCTGCTGCTTTTGGGTGTAGAGTTCTGTAGATGTCTGTTAGGTCCACCTGTTCTAGTGTGTTGTTCAGTGCCTCCGTGTCCTTACTTATTTTCTGTCTGGTTGATCTGTCCTTTGGAGTGAGTGGTGTGTTGAAGTCTCCTAAAATGAATGCATTGCTTACTATTTCCTCCTTTAATTCTGTTAGTATTTGTTTCACATATGTCGGTGCTCCTGTGTAGGGTGCATATATATTTATAATGGTTATATTCCCTTGTTTATCATTATGTAATGTCCTTCTTTATTTCTTGCTACTTTCTTTGTTTTGAAGTTTATTTTGTCTGATACAAGTACTTCAACACTAGCTTTTTTCTCCCTGTTGTTTGCATGAAATATCTTTTCCCATCCCTTTACTTTTAGTCTTTGTATATTTTTGGGTTTGAAGTGAGTCTCTTGTAAGCAGCATATAGATGGGTCTTGCTTTTTTATCCATTCTATTACTCTGTGTCTTTTGATTGGTGCATTCAGTCCCTTTACATTTAGGGTGATTATCGATAGATATGTACTTATTGCCGTTGCTGGCTTTAGATTCGTGGTTACCAAAGGTTCAAGGGTAGCTTCTTTACTATCTGATAGTCTAACTTAACTGTCTTATTAAGCTATTATAAACACAGTCTGATGATTCTTTATTTCTCTCCCTTCTTATTCTTCCTCCTCCATTCTTTATATGTTAGGTGTTTTATTCTTCTGTACTCTTTTTTGTTTCCTTTCTCTGTTTTTGTAGATAGGTGATTTTATTTATTGCCTTTAGTTGGTATTTGGATGGTCTGCTTTCTTTGCTGTGATTTTATTTTCTCTGGTGACATCTATTTAGCCTTAGGAGTGCTTCCATCTAGAGCAGTCCCTTTAAAATATCCTGTAGAGGTGGTTTGTGGGAGGCAAATTCCCTCAACTTTTGCTTGTCTGGGAATTGTTTAATCCCTCCCTCAAATTTAAATTTTAATCATGCTGGATACAGTATTCTTGGTTCAAGGCCCTTCTGTTTCATTGCGTTAAATATATCATGCCATTCTCTTCTGGCCTGTAGGGTTTCTGTTGAGAAGTCTGATGATAGCCTGATGGGTTTTCCTTTGTAGGTGATCTTTTTCCTCTCCATGGCTGCCTTTAATACTCTGTCCTTGTCTTTGGTCTTGGCCATTTTAATTACCATATGTCTTGGTGTTGTCCTCCTTGGGTCCCTTGTGTTGGGAGATCTGTGGACTTCCATGGTCTGAGACACTATTTCCTTCCCCAGCTTGGGGAAGTTTTTGGCAATTATTTCTTCAAAGACACTTTCTATCCCTTTTTCTCTCTCTTCTTCTTCTGGTTAAAATTAGCTTTTAAGTCACTTTGATTAAAGTAGCTCATTCCTTTATGACCTCTATTATATTTGTAGCTTCATAGTAGCTTCTTTAAAATGCAGAAGCAGCTACCATGTTATACTTATATATCAATAGTGTCATTTAGAAAGTATGGTTTAGCTGTAGCCTCAGAAATTTCTATAACTGGCATATTTATTGTGTATTTTGTTTAATTTTTTTTCTTAAGATATAAAAATACATCTTATATTTCAGGGCAAACCTGTGATGGATAATAAACAAAGTCTAATTGAAGAACTGCAAAAGAAAATTAAAAAACTAGAAAGCCAACTGGAAAGAAAGGTGGATGAAGTAGAAGTAAAACCTATAAAAGAAAAGGTATGTGAGGAAACATATTGATTAATATGTTTAAGGTAGTGAAGGACTAAGTTAAATGTGTAATTCAAAATTTTTGAGGACCTACTACACAGTATAGCTGGTACTGGATAATGTAGAGAAGTCTAAGATAAATTTCTGTCATTTAGGAATTCAGTTTTCTTGAGGAGATACCTGTCATTCAGAGATACTACAACATGGCCATGTCTGCTTCCTGACATCACAGCATCTCCAAACCTTCATATCTCACATTCTCCTCAACATAAATTGTTTACATAGATTGGTGCTTTCGATCTTTGAGAAAGAAAGCTGGGCATTTTTAGTCTTCTACCTTGACCCCAATGTGTCCTTTTTATCCTTCAATAGACTGGTCTGTTATTTCAGGGTAAACAAAATGACTTGGAATATATTCAGTATTTGCAAAATAATAATCAAACCACTCATTGGTTGATTCCATAATGTGAGAAAAAAATTAAAATTTTCTTAGATTAACAAAGTGTTTCTAAAAAATATTGCTGATAGAAATAATCAACTCAGAAACCCTAAAATTAGCTAAAATCCATACAATTACATTTGTTGTAAATAGTAAACAAAATATTTACCTTGTTGTAAATACCAAAAGTGACTTGGAAAATATTGGTGTTAATAGGAATGTTTGCCCCTGAAGAAAATTACAGTGGAAGAGCTATGGTTAAGAAAAGAATTTATCCTAAAATTTACCCAGAAAATATTCAATATCTAAAATAATTTCAATAACATGACATAGAAAATAAAATTAACTATCTTTAATGGCAATGAAAAATAGGTAATGGGATTAAAATGTCACAATAGACTGTATTCAACATATCCTTTCCCTATGAAAATTGATCAATGTCAGTATAATTTCGATTAAAATGTTCACATTTATTTAAGTAGAACCCCAACACATTGCTGTCAGAGACATTGCTGGTGAAAACTGCAAGATCACAATGTCCTTACTCTTTTTTTTTATAGTCAACAACTTTTATTATGATCCACTATTTCATACAAACTGTAATGTAGAAAACATGATGGTGGTGTACTAAAATACTATTACAATGCAGGCTTGTACATGCTGCTCTGTTCCCTTGGGGAGCAGGCTCTCCCCCGCATCAGGCACAGCAGCTGCACTTGTCCGACGCCCCGTTGCAGATGCAGCCCTGGGCACACTTGGCGCAGCCCACGGGACCGCAGACACAGCAGCTCTTCTTGCAGGAGGCGCATGTGCGCTCTCTGCATGTGCAGGAGGCACCACAGGTGCAGGAGCCGCCAGTGGGGCAGGAGTACTTGGGGTCCATTTCGAGCCGAGGTGTCCTTACTCTTCCAGATTGCTTTCTTTGCCTCCCTAGTTGGGCATAGGCCGAATTGTTGGACCCCGATGCCTATCAGAATACCCCAATAGCGGTGTGGCCTTGCCTGGACTCCTAACTTCTGTGCTTCAGTGTATTTCTCCTTAAAATAAAAATAATACCATTTGCATTGCCAACTTCTCAAGATAATCTTGACAGTCAAATGAAATAATGTGAAAGTCTTTTGTAGGCCATCGAATCCATACCACTGTACAATATTACTAATCAGAAAAAGAGAACACAAAGAACAATACTAATATTAAATTCTGTACATAGGAATCTAGTAAGAATATTCTTTCAGTTTTTACAGTGCTGGCATTTCTAATTTATGAATGTTTCTATACTCAAAGATCCTTTCATATTGAAATTTCAACACCTTTTTTCTCTGTAAATATTTGTAGCCTATCTACATGAGATTAAAAAGACCCGCCCCCAGGCCCTGCATTCCTTTTTCTTATGCTTCTATACTTTTTTCCATAGTGTTTATTACTGTCTCACATACTAGACATTTACTTATCTATGTATTCATCTTTTGGCCAAAATCTTTGATGGCAGAAAACTTACCTGTTTTGTTTATTTTTGTATCCCTGGCATGTAGTAGATGTTCAGTATTTTTTGAATGAATGAAAAATTTTAAATACAATAACATTTTGATATCTATATGTAGGAGGCTATTGGTACAGAAAATATGAGAAGAGAACTTCTCTCCATACCCCTCCTCCCTTTTCCTTCCCTAGTCTACAACAGATCTTTGACATTTGCCTTTGTTATTTCTTATTGTTCATTTTTTAATTATTTCAGCCTTGCTTCCATCAGTCTTACTGCAAATGGTAATGTCAGATGAGACAGAATTGCCCAACCCCTACAAAGCATTCCATGCCGCAGAATATTTACTTACATACCTTATGACCCCAATTAATAGTTACATTCTGGAAGTACATAAAATTCCTTTTGTATATTTTGGGAAAAAATAAGTTAATAACTATCAAACGCTTAAGTTTTTATATATTTTGAAAGGCTACTTGTTAGCTGAACTAAATAAATAAGGTCAAAAAATTGGCCAGAATTGGAGAAGATAGTTTTGATAGGGCAAGTTATTTTAGTTGGGCAAATGATTTTAAGCTATGGCTTTTAGCCCTTTCAGCCTCGACATTGCCTTATTTGTAGTAAATACAGTGTTTTGTAATATCCTCTTTCCTATTCCCCATGAAATTCATAGTTAATATAAACTATTACATGCATAATTTCAAAAACATTGTCTGAAATAACCTAATGAAATATGAGAAAAATAAAAGGAAAATGACTTAAAAATAATAACTATACTGATATGTTTTCTCATATTTGAGCATGAAAATGCTGTGGCATACTACACTAGACAACACGGTGAAGTAGGCATGGGCTTGTGCCTTTATGCGTGACCATGGGAATTCGGAGCCATAATGCAGACTGACACAAATGCGCGCTGCTGGCAGCTAGTGTGTCACAATGCCATTGCCAGTTGTAATTTAATCTCCAAAATGGTACACAGTGGATGGTATGGTTTTCAGCAAAATGATCTCTACAGTCTTTCCTTCTATAAGGCTGTTTCATTCCTAGAAAATGCAGTATATAGTAAGCCATTAAAAAATTGGTTGGTGAATGGAGATAAGTTATTGGCTCAGATAACTGTGAACAGACTTTTTAGTTACATGAATGTCCAGTAGGACATCTGAAGGTTCAGCACATGGGATTGTTCTGCATTCCATGGATTTTCCTTGGGGACTTCATCTCAATTATAATGAACTGGGACCCCTACACCTACTAATCCCTTCTCTGCTTTGTTTGTATTTTCTTGTCTTTTGTCTATATTTTATTCCCTTTCTTCTCATCCAACCAACCAACAAAAACTAGACTGCAATATCCATGTAGATGGGGTTTCTGTCTGGTTCAGTCATTGCTTCTCTTCCTGGTGCCTAGAGTAGTCCCTGACATATGGTTAGCACCGAACAGCTATCTGTTGAGTAAGAGAAGTGATGCTCATTGAGGATTTGAAGGGGCTGTGATGCTATATGGTGACAAAACTGGGTTATTTATACGTACACATTCTTTGTTCGAAGCTTACTTCAGTCATGATCATGTGTATTAGAACCTTTATTTAGAGATTCCTAAAGGCATTAACATTAGTGTGATCTGTTCCCCAGAATTTCTTCTGTCAAGTTATAAAATACAGAATCCTTAAGCTAAAGGGCTTTTTTGCTGATAGCTCGGCATGCTTAAAGATTTTAGAAGTTACATAGCAAAATGAATGTATTTACATATTCTTTAGGAAGTGTTGGTTTACCATTGTCTAGTAAATTATAGTTGATAGATTTAAAATGAAAATCATATTGGTGATTTTTTCCCTCCTTTGTTATTGTTTACAGAGTGCTAGAGAAGAACTAATTAGGTGGGAAGAAGGTAAAAAATGGCAAGCCAAAATAGAGGGAAGTCAAAACAACTTCAAAGAGAAAGAGGGGGAAGTCTGTATTCTAACAAAGCAGTTGAATACTTTGAAGGATCTTTTTGCCAAGTGAGTTTAAATTTAATGTAAGCTTATGTATAAAGTCTTTAATTGACTTGGAAGTTAAATTGTTTTATCGTACTTGACAGTATGAGAAATTTCTTAGTTTTAATTATATATTATCTATGATTCATTTTTTCTTTAAAATGTGTTTTAAGTATATCTTAACAATTTATAAACGGAGTTTTGTATACTTTTGAAATACGTTAGCTCACAGCAAACACAGAAGGGTCCAATTTTTTGCATATTGGTCTGGTTATGAGTAAGCAGCAGTTTAATAAATTGAATATGCCAAACAATGAATGGTGTATTTTCATGATTCTGTCTCACAGAGCTGATAAAGAGAAACTTACTTTAGAGAAGAAACTAAAAACAACTGGTATTACTGTTGACCAAGTTATGGGAGTGCGAGCTTTGGAGTCAGAAAAAGAGTTGGAAGAATTAAAAAAGAGAAATTTTGATTTAGAAGATGACATATCATATATGAGGTAAGCTATTACATGGAAATGTGCTACCCATCGTAATGAAGGAACTGGTTGACCCACAGAAACTGACATAATCATGTTAAGTTTGTGGTCTGTGGCTTGTCTTTTGCCATGGGAGTTATGTTCTTGGGTTTTAGTATACAATTTTGGATTGTATTCTTGAACTTTTGAATATTATGTTGTGAGAGTGATCTTGGTTAAATGCTATGGGAAATGTAGATATCTTTGTTTTAACAGACAGGTGGTCCGGATAGGTTCAGGTCCCAAGTTCTAACTTGCTATCTGAGATCTGTGGTTTCAACATCAGTTCTGTTTTCAAAGCCTTGACAGCGCTCTTTGGATCTGGCTGTGCACCTTCCAGGTGACAGCTGGCGGCATGAGGGCCACCCTCTGGGTGTTGGCTCAGTTCTCAAGAGTCTTTGGTACTCTGATTAGGATCAGATCCATACATGCTCATCTCAAGGGTGAGTCCACAGGTTTGTAAACAACTTAATAAGGTTCCTTTCTTGAGCTTCTCCCTTTTTGCCATCTCCCTGATGCTTCATTTCCCTAGGGCTTCGCCTTTTGGTACTTTGAATCAAATTGGAACTTTAGTTACCCTATCCTGTGCAGTTCAGCAATTGAATACACCCCTGCAGCCAAGCAAGCAGCAGAGGGCAGAAAGGGGATGTGGGGTGGGGAGGGACTACTTTTGCCCTGCCCCCTAACTATCACAGCTCTACCAATTGGAGAAGAAAAAATAAGGGATTTTTGTACTTTGTATTATAAGTACCCTTTCTCCTTACTCAACTTTATGGATTCCTCGGAGCTCTCTCTCCCTTGGTGCTAACACTCACTTTCAAATTTGCAGCAGTGCTGTGTTCAGGGCAAGAAATACCAGAGGACATTCACCACCTGGTTGCTGATACTTCAAATTCTGGTATTCTTTCCCAGTCTAAAATATTTACTCTTCACAGTTCTCAAATAGCTGCTACATGCATTTGTGAGATACAGGATTGGAAGTGTTTACTCCATTGTTCCTAGAACCAGAACCACCTCTCCTCCCCACCGTGTCACTTTAGCAGAGCCTCTGAGATTTTGTCTTGTTTTTCTGTCTCCTTACAAGCTATGTCTTTTCTTATAGTCACTGTCATGCAACGCAAAATAAAATCAGAACTAGTAAACAATAATTAAAACTGTTTATAATTTTCTGTTTTACTCATTTCTTCCAAGATGAATTTATATTAGTTTTTTATAATGTTACTTCCTCTTTGATGTGCTTATAAACAGTCTGGAATCATATTAATGATTACTGTGAAAGTCTGGTACCTACCTGTAATATTGGATATGAGGATATTTACTGTTTAAAATTTATCACACTTTTTCCCTTTATATTAATCTTCAAAAATTACCATTCATGCTTCTCAATTAAAGTCTATATTTGTGTAAGTGTTAAAGTGAGAATATGTAGTTGAATTCCTTTAAAGGAACACTCATGAGCTTCTAAACTACCTTCCATCTCTTTTCCTTCTAAGTCCTTGATTCTTAAATCCTTCAGAATTTTCCTTGATGAAGAAAGAAGTGATTGAAGAATTTTTCTTTCTTTTGATATCTATTTATAGTTACTATCTGATCCCAGTAGTGGCTCCTTCCCTTCCTGATTTTTCTTGATCTAGACATATGTTGAAAACAAAACTAAATGCTTTGCAATTTTCACAAGGGTCAAAATACTTTAGTTTTCAGTCCTAATAATTTTAGAGGTTTACTTGTTCTTTTTTTTCTAATAATGTGAATCTATATAGGTTGACGTATTTAGAGAAGACTTAATAGAAGAGATTGAACTTATCTTCTCTCTCAGTTCAAGTGTAAAATTTTAAACTTTAAGAATAAGATCTAGATGTTAAAGGGAGGAAGGACATTTCCAGAAAGAGAACCCCTAGCAAAGATGTAGAGGCCAGGGTGAATCTTTCATGTGTGGGTAAGAATGAATTTAATTGCCTAAATAAAGGTAGACTCTGGCATAATTAGGTTGAATAGGTGTCACTGTGACAGATATGCAGGGCCCTGTAGCTCACGAGATGACCGTAGACTTGAAGTGACAGATTATCTGGCACCACTAAGAGCTTGAACTTTCTGAGGAGCTTGAGAGCTTGAGAAGCACATGGATTATATGGAATTATGTTACATGTTTTAAAAACAGTGGTGTTTAATTCAGATATCTTATACAATTCCATATAAATAGATGCATGTTCTTTCAAAATGCTAATGTAAACCAAAATTTATTTGTTTACTCCTAATTCAAAAGAGTCCTGCAGTGAATCCTCTGTAGAGGGTCATTTTATAATATAAATAGTCATGTCCTATTAATTTTTATAAAGTTTTTAAGTTTTATAAAATTTAAAATAAACACAGTGTTAAGAAATTCATTGTGTTTTCTTTCTTTCCTATATTTTAATATAGTAAAAACAGTGAAATTTGAAGTCTGACTAGTAAACACTCTGTGGTTGTTTAATTTCTAGGACTCACCAAGCTCTTCCTCGAGATTCTGTCATAGAAGATCTACATTCACAAAATAAATACCTCCAGGAAAAACTCCACGCTTTAGAAAAACAGTTTTCAAAGGATGCATATTCTGGGCCTTCAGTAAGTGTACATCTTTTTTTTTTCATTTTTAAGCTCAGAAGTGAAATCAACTTCTGCCTTTACCCAGTCAGAAACATTAGATCCCTTTTGCTAATGTTGATGCAGTAAACTCAACTTTTATTTTTACCAGGTAGTAATATATGTTGACTTCTTTAATCCTTCTTACATAACAACAGTAAACAGTAAACTTGATTGTTTTGCTTTTGCATAAAACTTCATTACAAATGATTTCTGAAGATTTTAAGTGTAGTTATCATAAGTTTTGCTGTGGTAAGAACATATAATTAGATAGAATAAGGAAATAGAGCATTGTTTCCATTCAGACATGTGACATGTTTCTAGTTTTTCTTTATAAAGAATCATTAATGTAGAATTGTTTGGTATGTCTTACTTTAAAACACTGAGTGTGTATATTTTTGTCTTTTTCCTTTTATCTTTTCATGTTGCTTTTCTCTGCTTCAAGCAGAATCTGTTATGTGACCAACTCCTCTTTGTACCCTTGCTACCAGTATTAATAAATACAGGCATAATGTTTTTCACAAAAAGAACACTTTACATGGAAACAAAACCCCATAAGTGTGTGCAGAATTAAAAAATGGGAAGGGAATAGATGCTGATGACAACTTATAACATCAGACACATAGAAATAGTCTCCGTTGTCACAGTAATGAGGAAAAACACAAAGCGGAAGATAGCATAGGTCCTACTGAGTTAGATAAATCTGAGGCGAGACCAAACAAAAAATCAAGTCCATTTAGGTCAACAAATGGTACTTGGGCAGATTTTGACTCCAAATTAGAAAACGAACCAAATAATCAAGACTTGTGAAAATAATAGGAACATAAAGACAAGGAGGAGAAAGAGCTAGGCAAGAAAGAGAGAGGGAAGGGGGACACATAGCTGAAGGTGTGAGTCACAACCGCCACGGGGATCGAGAATGATCTTCTGGGCAGGACCACCGTGATTATACAGCCACCCACACTTGCTGCTGCGGTGACTCGCGGGCTGAGCAGGAGGCACAGGCAGACTCTGAAGCTCACGCGCCAGTCCAGCGAAGCCGTGAGGTGTCCCAGGTTTGAGTACACGGCAGTCCTTGGTTTCTTTGTTAGCAGAGTCTTCTTATAGTCAGTAGTATACATGTATGGTGAAAATGGAGATAAACTGTGCAGAATTTGTAAAAAGTATTAACTATTGAACTTCATGTTAAGCCCTCATATTTGACTAGTTCCTACAAAATTTATGCTTATACATTTCCTTATTCATTTTAGTAGTGTTTTACCCTTGGTACTCACCTAAAAAGTACTAGGTTAGATAACAATAACAAAAATAAGGCACGTTAGGTGTTGGTTTTGCCAGAGAAATTTCTAGCTCATCTATAATATCTCCCTACAGGTAAAATTTCAGTGAAAATGTGTTGCGATACTGTGGGACATTCTAAAATACACTGTTTATCTTTTTGCCTTGTGATGGATATTTTATTTATATTGAGAAAAAGGAGCTTGTGTGGGTTGCTATCTATGCTGTGTTAGAATCTGTACCTAAGTCTAGTTTTCACAGTCCCCTGATTTACATGGGAAGCTTGGAGAGTAAGTAAAATCTCTAGTGATCAAGAAAATGCAGAGCCAGAATTTAAATGCAGGTCTGACTTAACAGTTCTTCATGGACATTCCATCAATACACTATTTTTGGTCAATTTACCTTGCAGGACAGAATAAGACAAGTTTTCCCCAATTCAAATAAAATAGTATTTATCTTCTTTTTAATTTATCCTTCTACTTAGACATTCTAGTCACCTAAGTCCTAAAAACATTAACTAAAACCAAACATTTAAAAGTTAAGAGAAGATGGATGAAAGTGACTTAATTCTTATTTCATTTCTTTGTCCCGGTTCATTGTATTTTTCACTTGATAATAAGTAATTGAAAATTTGAGACTTTCACTGTGTGTTATTGTTAACACCCATCCACTAAGAATTTGATTTCTACCTTTTAACAGGATTCCACTTATGTAAAACAATTGGAAGTCTCATAAAATTCATTATTTAAGAATTTTATTTGTATTACTTTCATAGATAGTTTCATTAGAATTCATTTTCCAGAAATTTGGACAATCTCAACTAATACTTTTAGTTTTGTTTGATGAGACTAAGGTGGGGGGTAATGATCCTTATTCACTTAACATAATAATGGCACCCATATTTGTGAGAGGAGAACTGTGTTAGAAAAAATACCCTTATGTGAGATCATCACAATTATGCTCTTTTGTGAGTGATATTTAATATAATTTATGTCGATCAATCAGTGGTACTCAGGTATTTAGCATTTTTTTGTTAAGTCAGATAGCTACCATAGACAGAAGAGATGTGAGAAAGACAGAAGAGCTCAGAGACAGGAAATGACAGATTTCCATGTCTGAAGAGATCTTAAAAACTATCCCTTCTTGTGGCTTCATTTGTCAGATGCAAAAACTGAGGACCTTGCAGGTGGCATAGTTTGCTTAGTGTTAACCTAATTGTAGAAGAATCAGAATGTATTTTGGCATTATCTGACAGAATGTAGGAACATATTCCTACGGTTTATAGATACCAGTACATCCATTTCTTGCTACCTATGTATGTGCATATGCACACACATTCCCTCAAACAAATAGAAATTGGGTGGATGCATACGGTGTTTCTAACAGCGTTCTGTTATATGCCCTCAGGTCAGAATCAAATAGCCCGGAATATCTTTACTTCTTAATGTCCTATTGTCTAATTTCTTTAATTTTTTTTACTTCTTTTTTACCTAAAGGTGACTAGACCAGAATGTACAGTATTTAACCTACCGCTAATTAAAAATATGTTATAGAGCATATATAAAATAGATGTATTTGTTTGATTTTATATTTTTAAAACTATGTCTGTGGAGTGACTGACTTGATAGTCTGTCAAGCCAGTAGAGAGAGAGCGAGACGGGGGAGAAAAACTTAATCTGTGCTGTGTGCTTTCACAAAATTCCTTCATCTGTTATTAATAACAATCTTATGAGGTAGGTGTCTTCTGCCCACTTTACAGAAAAAGTAATCAAGCACAGAGTTCCCTTTCAAATAACCTATAGTTTAAAATGAGAAATAAAAATGAACATAAATACTAATCTGAGTGTCACTGGATTTCAGAAGAGGGAGTGATTATTTTCATTCAAGGAAGGAGGAAAAGCTTTCTGAAGGAGGAAGGGATCGAGGCTCTGATTGTTGTAGGCTTGTGTATTAGTTTACTAGGTTATCATAATGAAGCACCACAGATGCGATGGTTCAAACAACAGAGATATATTCTCACAGTTCTGAAAGCCAAAAGTCCAGAAACAAGGTACTGGACAGGATTATTTCTTTAACCTGTGAAGGAAGTACCTGTTCCACAGCCGCCTCCTTGGCTGGTAGACGGCCATCCCCCTTTCTCTTCACACTGTACCCCCTCCACGCTGCCTCTGTGTCCACGCTTTTCTTTTGCATAAGAACACCAGGCATACTGGATTAGGACCCACCCTAGTTACCTTATTTTAACTTGATTATCTTTAAAAAGGCTCTATTTCCAAATAAAGTCACATTGGAGGTGTTGGTAGTTAGGACTTCAAAATATGAATTTGTGGGTGGGATGGGGGAATGGGGCATAATAAAATCCTAATAGATAAGTCATACTTTATTTTTGGACTGGAAAAGCCACCATCAATCAGTTTAGTCATTATGAGTATATATGGAAGCATTATTTGTGTGGACATTAAGTCCTACTTGACATTGCTTTCTTTTTAATTTAAACAAACTCCATTACCATATCTCCCTGCAAGTTTTATATTCTAACTTACTGATTTTGGTTTGAATTTCTCTAGAGCTCTCCAATTTTCTCATATTTTTCTAAGGAAAATTGTTCCCTTTTTTAGCACAGTGTTTACTTACACAGTATGCCTTAAGCCATTTTTATTTATTAAGCCTTAAAACTATTCCTGCCTTCATTTTCCTGAAGACCTCAGAAGGAGAGGCGGAAGATCCTGGTCAAGGGGAGCAGGGCCTTCAGAAAGAGAACCCAAGGCTGTCATCTGAAAATATGGAACTGAAATTTCAGCTGGAACAAGCGAATAAAGATGGGCCAAGATTAAAGGTAAATTTTTAATGTTCTTTAGTTAGTAAATCAAATGCCTGACAACCTTTTTCTCCCTACTTAGTTGTTATGTTTACCATATTAGCTTATGAAGGAGTCAAAACTCATATTCATGAAATGCCATGATAGTGTTATACTTTCTCTGTTCATTTAACATAAATTATTAGTTGAGACCTTTGTAGTTAGGCACTCACCTAGGCGCTGTACAGAATTAGTCTTGCCCATGTAGGAATTACATTCTAGCAGAGAAGGAGGATAATAAGTCAGTATATAGTGTGCCCACTACAGTGAAGTGCCCAGGAGATAAAGCCTGGTTGGCATGACGGTATGTGTTGTGTTGGGTCGGGGTGTGTGGGGGAAGCCTTCCTTAATAATTAAAGGTGATATTTTATCAGAGAGATAGGGGACAGGTGGAAGTGGGTATTAAACATTCTGGGAAAAGAGTTTCAGACAACAGAAATAGAAAATTCAAATGCCCTGAGGCAAGGGCATGGTTAGTTTGTTTCATTAACCATTGTCACACTTTAAATATTAGTAATCTCAAAAACAAGAAAGTCTTTACTTAAAAAAAAATTAGGACAGCTGTCTCTTTCTTTTAGAAATTTTATTTTAATGTTCATAGTAAGTTTATATTTGGTTTTCCAAATCTTACCCTGTTTGTGGGAATCTTTTATTCCCTTTGGTTGGGTAATTGTTTCAGTTCTGTTTTCTAACTGGGATTAATAGTAATCTGTTTATTCCCGGGAAATAACACAATTAAACTATGTTCTGCTTCTCATTCTGATCTTACCCTGTTAGAACCAGTGTTAGAATTTTCAGTTGTCTGTGTTTCTCTTTACCAGGATCTATATATGTAATTTATGGGACAGTTAAATAAGAGTTCTGAACTCAAATTTATATTGTATCTTAAAGCAATAATGTGGAAAATATGTTTTGAAATTCATGTACATAATACTCTTGTGTTAATACAAGTCAGTTCACAATCCTCCTTGTTGCTGAAGAGACTCACTTGTTCAGTTTGGCTATACAGTTGAAGGGATTGATAGCTGAGATGAATTGTGTGCCTTTCTTTTTCAGTGGCTATAGTTATGTTAAATTGTTACTTTAATCTTTTTAGAATCAAGAAAGAGACTTGAAAGAACTGTGTGACTTTCTTAAGAAAGGAAAAGCAGAAGTTGAGCAGAAGCTTGGCCATGTTAGAGGAGTGAGTATGTGAGACTATGCCATCTATTTGTTTTGATCTTAGAAGAGATAAAGCTGGAAATAAAAAAAAAAGTTTTGCTGTGTCCTAACAGTGCCGATATGCCTTTACTTGTGCGTGTAGTTTCTGCTTTGATTCCACTGCATCTACACTGTACACCACCATTCAGTGTTTCTGTGCGCTTCGAGTTAATGTACTTTTTCATCTGCCACACCTTACCTGCATTTTATTTTACTTGGACTCCACATCATCTCTTTTTTTCATTGCATTTCCCTTCACACTTTGAAAACATTTCACTTTCAGGAATCCTCCTTCTGTTCACTGACATAGCTACTAACTGCTCCTTGGTCTAATTCTGACATTTGGTAACTTTTTTATAGGATATCCATGGCAACTTCTTAGTGTAATTCTCTGTAAATATGTTTCCCAATTTTCTTTGTATTTTTCTTCCCATGTTATTTTGTATTAACTCTGTGTAATAAATAAATATTGCTTATGAGGACAAAGCCAAAGGGTCAAGCCCCTGTCGATATCTCATGTTGGTGAGTGGCACAAATGGAAGCAATCATAATACAAAAACATATTCAAGTAATAATATTAGATACATGATGGATTTAGTGAATATATTGCACATTATTTAAAAAGTATTCAGAACAAGTATCTTGCTGATAGCCATCAGTTTTATTTCATTTCATAAATAAAAATCTATTTGTTAATTTGGCCTTTTCTAAGTTAACTATGAAAGTATATATTAAAATTATTTAAAAGTTCAGATTTTAGGGCTATTTATTGCACAGTGTGAATACTGACTAAAGTGTAAAAACAGATTATTTTACTCAGCTGTTAAAAAAGTGCTTTCCTTTTAAATTATACACAGTTAAACTTAATTCGTGACCAGTCTCTTAGTAACTTTACAACAGGTTTTTTTCAGACATCTCTTCTATTTGTATTGGATAGAAACTGAATTTCTAATCAATGGCTGAATTCTGCAATTCAAATTTATTAACTTATGAGCTCTTTAAAGACACAATTTTATTGTGGCTTTTTTCCATATAAAGAAAACTCTTGTATGCTGGAAAGGACATTAGCTAAATAGAATATTTAGGTTCTTAGCTTTATTCATTTGAAACAGACATCAAGGCTAGATAGAGTATTAGTGTGAGAGCAAGAGAGACTCCATTTTGAATAGACGCCATCCTAAGAGAAAGTCTCGCCCCCGGCCTAGTTCTGAGAAAAAACCTTGTTTTAGTCATTAGGAGGAAAAACTCACCCTTTGTACTAGTAATCTTCCCCCTTAGATAGTTCCCTGCACCTTGCCATAATCTTAAGGTCCAAACTTCAAAGTCCAGGCCTCAAGGACAGGCACTTCCCTAAAGATAACAAACCTTACATGAGCTAGCAGCTGGACGCCAGCTGGACTTAGCTCCAAGTTAGAGCCCCCCTTTCCCTGCACCTTGTAATGCTTAAAAACCTTGCCTACCCTGAGCTCAGGGCTCTCACTTTGGAAGCACTGCGTCGGTGACAGGTGTGGGCCCGAGCTGGAGCTTGAATAAATAGCCCTTTTCTGTTTGCATCGGAATCGGCTCCTTGGTGGTCTCTCGGGGACTTGCGACTTGGGCACAACATTTGGGGGCTCGTCCGGGATCCCCAAGACCCCCAGGATTCCCAACCCGGAGGTTCTGAGCCTGCCAGTAAGAACTTTGTGTGTGAGTGATTTGTGTCTATTGTTTGTGTGTTGCGCTGCGCTCTTTCACTTTCTGAGAAGGGCCCGATTTGCATTTGAAAGGATCAGAATAGGACCTGGGAAGACAGCGGTGGAAGGTCACCGATTGGGGGTCATGGAAGACGTTCCAGGCCCCGGGGTCCCTGTGGTGGTTCGAGTCCCCGCCGGGGTCCAGCTGGAGGTCCGTCCCGGGCTTCTGTTCTTCTGGAGGTCTGTGCCGGGCCGGCAGAGTCGCCTGCCCCATCACACACCCGCCATGCAGGGCGGGTGAGGAGACAGGAAGGACATCTGTGTCCGCCTGAGGGTGCAGACCACACCCTAGATACTTTTATCAAGGCATCGATGTCACCAGGTGGCTGCCAAGGGCCCAAGTTGCCTGGGTCTGGGGTCTGGCTCGCGGACTTTTCAAAGAGGCAAAACAAGGGCTACTGCTCAACATTTTACTTTGGAGTCACCATTTCAGCCCTGGGCCTCTCACCAAGAGGGTCGCAGCTGAATTCAAGTTACTCTGTCAGCGTAAGTGGAGGCATTTTTCCTCTCGCACCACTGCAGATCTCTAGAGGGGCTGAGAGGGCCCTTCAGGGTCTGCTTGCTCTCCCAAGCCTTTGAGGGTTTGTTGAGCTGTGCATGCTCCTTGCCTAGCACACATGACATGCTCATGAGAACACCCTATGATCTCTGGCTTTCTGCAGCCACCAGTTCTGCCCGGGGCAGGGAGGAGGGGACGAGTGTCTGTTTGTTCTGCAGAGAAGTAGCTCCTGGTCTGGGAATTTCAAAGCAAGTTCACTCCTAAATGCTGCTGGGCCTCAGCCTCCAGTTCCGGGAGCCTGGTTTGCTTCTTGGCCACAGTTCTGGAGCTGGGGAGAGGCAGCTCACACTGGACACGGGGTAACCCAGCCAGACCCCCAAGCTGGAGACCTCAGGGTCAGATGATACCCCCGGCCCTGCCTCACCTCGGCATCCCGGTGGCCGGGCTCTGGGACCCCACCCTTCACGGTTGTCTCCCCCCACATCAGTACACACGGGTACTACCATTAAACAATGACCTGGTGCAGAGCCAACCTTCTCACGGTGGGGCTGGGGGTAACAGACAAGCAAGAGGAGAGGCTAGAATGACCCATGTGGTATGGTTTAGAGTTGACGATACCAACACGGTCATATTTAACTTAATACAGAATCAGAGGTCATATGTGGAATTCGTTACAGATCTGTGCCTACAGTGGGTGAACATACACACAAGTCTTTTCCTGCTCTGCCAGCTGAGAGGACCCAGGAGCAGCAATGAGCGCCGCCAGCCCCAGGTGCTGGTCTCTAAAACCATTCTCCAAAAAAGGGGACCAGGGCTCCTTGGAGAAATGGCCGAGGGTCAGACTGGGGCAGGAAATATACAAGATGAGCCCGGGGCGTCTTGTGCTGCCAGAAAGTAAGAAAGGGCTCAAAACAAAAAGAAAAAGCTCATGACGGAGGAATGTCAAAGGGACACCGGAGCTAACTGAAAGGCCCAGGCGCCGGAGCCGAAACAATGCGAGCAAGAAAATAAACGAGTATTATTGGATTATAATTCAAAGAATAAAATAAATATCCATGAGTCTATACAGACATAAATAAATGGTTGAATGAACAAATACATAAGGGAGAAGAGATAAATTTCCCATGCAGAATTCAGAATGATTTATATAGATGGATGTGTGGCGCACCCCCCTCTCCTTAGCTGCGGGCTGCGCATAGCAAACTCCTCCCGAAGGGGAGCGTGTGGAAAGGGGGGAAAGAGGGTCACTTTAGAGGAAGAACCCCGCAGGCACCCCTCTGCGGTGTGAGCAAGGTCAGCCCCCCGTAAGGAGTCCTGCTGAAGCAGGCCCCCTGGACAGGGCCGGTGAGAGGGGCCCTGCGCCTCTGTGGTCTCCTCCCCAAACCCACACCCCACTAGAGGGACTTCCTACTTCTCAGAATTGTCAAGGTCATCAGAAACCAGGAAAGCCCAAGAAATGGAGCCTAAGGGGAAACAATGATGGAATTGAATGTGGTTTCCGGGACGGGATCCTCAGGCAGAAAGAGGACATCAGGGAAAAACAAACAGAAGAAGACAAGAAAATCCTACTGTAGTACGGACTTCTGTTAAGAAGAATGGATCGGTGCTGGCTTCATTACCTGCGGTGATAACAACAGGGAAGCAGGGGCAGGATAGATGAGAACTCTGTGCACTGTCTCTACAGTTTTCCTGTAAACCTCAAATGGTTCTAAATAAAAATCTTATTTTAAAAGCTATAATGAACATTGTAAGCTGTGACTCACAGACGTCATTGGTCAGGACGTGACCCAGGCCCTCCTCAGAGCACCCGGCTCCCGGCCGGGCTGACTCGTGCTGGGCTCTTGCCAGCACATCTCCCACCAAGTTCTCAGGCAGTCACTCTCTCCTTGGGCTATGGGGCTGCCGCATGTGGGTTCTGGGCAGCCAGCCAGGCATGACCCCAGCCACATGGGGCGAGCCCATGGGAGGGAGGGAGGGAGGCAGGTCTGGGCTGTGCCCTGCATGTACTTGCAGCTGACAGCAGATCATGTGGCCTTTCGTTATGAGTCAAAGGGTCGCCTTTGCTGATGTGTATTTGAGTTGAGATCCCATCCCTTACACTTGAACCCGTTCTGTGCCATGGAAGTCTGCCATGTTTTTGCTGGTCCTGTGCTTTAGAAAGGAAAGAAATTTGGGGAACCATGTCTGGCATCATCAAAAATTGTAATTTTAAGGGGAACTTCATAGATGAAAAGCTCAAATCTATTTTCTTCCAAAGCACTAAACTCTTCCACCTGCGGCCAAACACCCTTGTTCTTCACTTTGCTTATTATGTGGCTGAGGACCAGTTTGCCCTAAGATGGCAATTTAAAGTTTTGCTAATAGGCGATTAGATCTGCTTTACCACTGTGCTCCAAAGGAGGGGGCAGTAGGTTTGTTTAAATGACACCCCAGGTGCATTGCATAACCACAGATACAGAGTTCCTCCTGTACAAATGTTGTGTAAATGTTGGTGGCTGGTGGCCAGGCAGACAGCCTGTGGGAAGGAGGACTCTGGGCACACATGCATCCCAGCACATGCATTTGGATGTGTCAGCAGGACCCACTCCTTTCCTGGAAGGCGGCTGGGCCCGACAGAGACAGGGAGGCCGCACGTGCCCTGGGCGATCGTCATTAAGGACTGCCGCTGGCTCAGGCACCTCCCTGCCAGGGGCACACCCGGATTCAGATGGCCTCAGAGGGAAAGCCAGTGCCCTGATGGGGGAGCAGAAATGTTCTTCACAGCGTTCAACCTCTCTCAAGGGGCCTCTCACCAATGCTTGAACCTCTGCTCCCAAGGGGGGAAATCAAAACTGCCATGGCAACAGGGATCGAGTGCTTGTTGTAGAGAAAGCAAACCTCACAGGGCCAGCACAGGATGGTCTTAAATTCTATTCATATATTAGAAAAGAGAGGCAAGTAAGAGAAGGAAGAGGACAGGCATGGACAAAGCGGTGGTATGTGTCGCTAAGAGCTTTACACACCTTATACTATTTCATCCTTGCAAAGGCCCTATTAGTCCCTTTTGCAGAGCAGAAAACTGAGGCCAAAGAAAGCGAAGCAATGTATGTGGTGTTGCCCAGCAAGTAAGAGCTGGATTCAGACTCCAGCTGATGGGGCCGCAGGACCCACCGGCCTGGCCTCCTGGCATACGTCACCAGCACCCACGTCAGCCCAGGTCACTGCACAGCTTTCGCTCCCCTGGTGGCTTTTGCCAGAACCAGCAGCCCCAGCCGCCCAGGTCCTGGCCGCCCCTCTGCCTCTTCCCTGCTGCTCCCTCTGCCCAGACAGCTCTCCTTCCAGACAAGTCTTCTCCGTCACTAGACTCACATCTCTCCTCACGTGTCACCCCCTCCATGATGCCTTCCCCGACCACAGTATCTGAAATAGCAGCCAGAGGAATTCTCTTTCTTGGCTTCATTTTTGGCTTTACAGGTCTTATCTTTGCCTTAGCATGTTCATCTGTTTGTATGATCTACTGTACATCTATTTGATCTACTGTCTCTTCACCAAAATATAAATCCTAGGGGGGGAGGAAGTATAAGTCTCAGGTTGGTAGAACTCTGCCTATCTTATTCACTGATAGAGCTTTTTTGCAAGCCTCTGCTAGAAATAATACTTATACAGCACGTATGTGCAGGGTCAGGGTGGGGGGAGACGGGGTATACATGCTTGTTTACATGTCTTCCTCCTCTGTCTCCCTATGAGCTCACCAGACTGAAGGGTGGCCACACGTATCTTTGCCCTGACCACGCTTCTGACTCCCAGCTCCCTCTCCTGGCCTTGTGCTTACTCGGTGAGCACTTACCTGCTCTTGTCCACATCTGGGCCGGGCCCAGAAGTTGGAAGTCTTCGCAGTGGCCTTCATGAAGTCCTGGTCATTCACGGGCCAGGATGAGCTCATGTTTCTGAATGCTGCTATATCATTTTTATTTCCTCTATCCCCCACCTCACCTAATCCCCTAGTAGAACTTTCTTTGAAAAACTCCAGCCTCTTCTGGTCTAAACTGGTCAAGATGTGGTGGTGGGGGGGTGGCGGGGTGTGTTCAGACCGAATACTAGAGCCTTCTCCCCTGGGCCTGGGGAAGCGGAGGGACACCACAGGGACCCCAGCGGTTAACTGGAGTTTAAAGCAATCAAAAGAGAACGTGAGAACAAAGCAGGGGGAGGAGAAGGCTCCCAGAAGCCACGCCATGAGAAAGGCCGCCTGGAAGCCGAGACCATGCCGAGCTGCAGTCTCAGGGTCACAGGCTAGAGGGACTTTCTGTGGGGCAGGCGGCTGACAGCAGGGCCTCTGGGGACCCTGCTCTCTAAAGCCGCGCTGTCGGGGGTGCCCGCTCTCAGGCACCCTGAAGCATTACCACCCATGCACACGATTCTCTGACGCCAATCCTTTAAATGAGCAAATATCAGTAACATCTCAATGGCTAAGAAAAAAGAGAGGAACAGTATTTTCCTCCTGTAAAGATATTTTGTAAATTATCCTACACTATATCATCTTTCACAGGTGTTGGAAGAGCAACAGAAGACACGGCCGACAGCAGCCCTGTCCTCTCCCCGCAGGAGGTTCTCAGAGGCCCTCCCAGCTTCCTCCATAAGCCCCAGGGTTTAGGACACATGCAGGGAGAGGAACTGCTCTTTGGACAGGCAGGAGCTTATGAAATTAATCACAAAAGCACCAGGTGCCTTGTCACCAGACCTGTAACTTCACTGGAGTCCCCTTGAAATTGGAAATGAAACACAATAATTAGCTGCTGGTTCTTCACGCAGTCCTTTCTTATTTCCAACAGCCAAGACATGATTCCTGTTCTCCCTTTAAAAACTCCTCACTCTCAACAGCCCTTTGGAGATGGTCTTTGGATGCCAGCTCACCCCCTGCCGGCTTTCTGAATAAAACAACCTGTCCTCTTCTCCAACACTCATCTCTCATGTCTCAGCCTTTTGAGAGCCGAGCAGCTGAACTGGGGTTCAGAACCCGGCTCCAGCTGGAGTTACAGCAGGGCCACAACCAAATTGAGTTTTCAGAAGAGTTCCTTTCACTAAACTAGACACCGACTCTGGCCTCTAAAACTAGCATTTGGAATATTTTTGAGGCATTCCAAGTCACTGTGAAAGGCCCCCAAAACAAATACACACACCCCTCCTGCTTAAGAAGCTAGCAATTAAGTTGGAATGCTGGGCTCTACAGATAAAAGCTGCTAGCAAATAATCGAGTACAGGTCTGCATAGGAATTAGGCTGCATCCTACTTCTGGAAATGAGATCATCAGTTTGCCGTGGATTCCTCTTAGAACGGCAGGCTCACTACTGAGTCAGCCTGAGCCAGGAGGTCATTGTGTTCTTGGACGGGCGTCTACACGGTCTGGAATCCTGCAGCTGCTCCAAGGGGTCACCTTGGGAGCTCCTGAGGCACAGATGCTGAGAACAGGCCCAGGTGCCCACCACACTCTGTCAGCACCCACCCAGAGGCCACACAAATGGAGACCAAGCATGTGGGCTGATGTCTGATGGGCAGCCACCTCTCCCCTTGCAGACCTTTGGATGATGGGAGGGAATGAGACGATCATAGAGAACTGGGGGCTGGCTGGCGGGCTGGGACCTCTTCAGGTTACTGGGGCCACAGGAACCAGCCTGTATCGCCCCGCTTTGACTCCCTGGGAATCTCCTTCCCCCCTCAATGACATTGGTCTTTGCTGTTCTCTCATGATTACTGCAGCTCTAGGACCCAGAATGAGTGGCGGTACTCTGCCCACCATATGATGGCAGGGAACGGCGGTCTGGCAGAGCTGGGGTCATCTCACCCGCCAGGCATCTGTCAGTCACACTCAGATATGAGCGTTGAGCTCCTAACAGGGCAACGGGCCCAAGGGGCCAGCTGAGGTCCCTTGAGAACATCTGCAAGCTGAAAACCAGTTAGTGGTCCAGAAGTCTGACAGCAGGCGCAGCAGGTCCACTATGCAACAGCTGAGGGACGATGCATGAGGGGTCCCTCAAGGCTCGGAGGAAGGATGTTGGCTGCCGCACAGCCTGCCACCCAGCGGCCCTCAGGCCCGGAGTGTGCACTTCCTAGAGCTCCAGCGCCCACGGGCAGACAGGAACCACCCATCACGACCTGGGTGGCCAAGGGGCCTGCGGGTTGGGTAGGCAAGAGGCTGCCCTTCCCCACCAAGAACTCAGACAAACCATTTTAGCTGAAGGAGGTCAGGAGCAAGGGCACAGCTGGCTCTTGCACTGTTTTCGGTGCTCACTAAGCCAAGGTGAAAAACTCAGCACTGACCATGGGCTTTGCACAGAAGGCAGGTTGAGCACTGAATGACATGAAGGCATTCATGGATGGAGCGTTGTTTGACGGTCCTCCCCACGCAGGTGGAGGGCTGGCCCCTGAGGGGAAGACCCCCATGACTCAGGCTTTTCCCCCACAAGGTCATGACTCACTGCGGCAGAAAGTGTCAGTGCAACAAGCCAGTCCCAGCAAGGACAACGACAGTCCCACCCACTGCTCCTTAGTGCCGGCCCTGGGCCACTGGGTTTTCCCAATTATCACCACGCTGTCAGTCTTTGGGGTGCTTAGGGCCAGTCGTCATCATCCCATTCCATTTTCTCTTCCCAAATTGGTTCAACTCTCTGCCCATTTTCACAGAACCTAACACTGGCATGCAAACCCTGTCCATTGCCGCATCTCCAGTGCCCAGCATGGGGCACAAGCTACGCAAATGGGCCTAATGTGGGAATGAATGGCCATGAGGGATCTGTCTTTCCCTCGGCCTCTGATGCTCATTGTAATTGTCGACCTTGATTCTCCTTCAGCAAATGTGCCACAGTTTAATGAGCCAGTCCCAATCCCTGGTAATTTAGGTCACTCCTTTATTCTTTTTTTCTTTTTCCATTTTTTAATTGGAAATGATACCTCTTTTCTAAGCTGACAAGAAATCTTGGATGCCTACAGGACAGGTGGCAGAGTATTGATTACTTAAATATGTAAAGCCACATTAGGAAGATGTCATGAATAAAGTTAAAAGATAAGCTGCTGACTTAGAGAAAATACCTGTAAAATAAATGATGGTCAAAGGGTTGTTATCTTTTGTTTAGAAGGAGCTAGGAAAAATCAATAATAAAAGGATTTTTAAAATACAATAAGGTTCAAAGAATATTAATTCAGCAGAGGAACACAAACGGCCAAAAAACAGGAGATATGTCTCACCTCACTTGTAAACGCAGAAATGCAAGTGAAGACAAGATTGTTTTTCTCTTATTAGATTGGAAAATATAAAGGTTTGTCTATCTTATTTTGTTGAAAGTGTTGTGTTAGCATACTCTGGTTTTCTGATGGTGGGTGCCTAACTTGGTAAACTCATCATGGAGGGCATGTCACCAAAATGAAAAATTTAGATGTGCACACAATTTTACCCAGAAAGCATACTTCCAGAAACCAGTTCCACAGATAGCAGCACAACTACCGAAGGATATATAAGGCTTTGGGTTGTTGTTTTTTTACATTGTTTACAACCACAAAATATCAGGAAAA
This sequence comes from Smutsia gigantea, assembly GCA_032199065.1. Classification (NCBI taxonomy): domain Eukaryota; kingdom Metazoa; phylum Chordata; class Mammalia; order Pholidota; family Manidae; genus Smutsia; species Smutsia gigantea. Next base: position 57,214 of record JAVSCE010019338.1, read on the forward strand.
TCTCAATACCCATCACATGAAAAGGGCTAAATAGATAAGAAGAGAATCTCTGAGATCCACCAATTACCAAGGGGGTGGATCTCCACTTTCTAATCTGGCTGGGACTTTGCTTTTCCTACTGCATTGTTTGAAACAGTTACAACTAGTAACGACTTTTTAATTACCAAACCATAACAAGAAACAGGTGATGTGAGTATAAATCAAATACTGCTGAAACTGACATAGCAGTGGGCAGCCTTGGGCGAGTTTTCCCCTCTGCACTAAAGCTTGGGACAAGCCCCTCAAAGGGCATACATATCCTTTCTTGAACTCTCCCCACATCTGCCAAGTGCCTTTCCCATAGGGTTAGAGCAGCTTTCCCAGAGGGTTAGAGCAGCTTATGGGGTGTTTGGTTCATTACATACGTGTGAAACAGGCTGATTCCTCCCAGAGGCCAATAGTGAAACTTTCAGAATGCAAAGCATCTTATCTCCAACCCGGTTATTACTTTTAATCCTCTCTCATAGTGTTTCGTGGGCCTAACATGCTCCAGCCCCCCTTATAAGGCCTGCTCGGTGTCTCGTATGTAGTGGGCACTTACATATTTTGCTTATTAGACAAATTCAGTTTGTCTCCCTACCCAACCCTGGTTCTGAAGAGTCGGTAGAGGCAGCAACTGGACCTTTTCAGAGTAGTCATTGAAAACACCAGGTAGACCCAGCAGAGAGCAGGCAGAGGATGCCCTCGGTACTGGCCTGGCGGCAGCCTGCCTACCATCCCCCTGGCACACCCCGTCCGGGGCACTGCTGGAGCAGATGCTGGGAGCCGCTGGCTACCAGGGAAGGTGGCCTGCTGGCCTGGCCCCAGCCCTCTGGATGAACATCCCCATGCACTGCTGGAATGTCCTCTAGACTCTTCCTGAATGTTTTGAACTTCCTGGGCAACCTCTGCATCCCTGTTGGAAGCTGCCCACTCTGGGGACAGGGTAGACCCGCCTCACCCTCCTCACCGTGGCTTCACCCCTTCTTGCTGGAGGCCAAGAGCTGGTGCGGCTCAGCAACCGCATGATCTTCAATTTGGCTCTGATGTCTTACTTTGAATTTCTCCTTTGGTGCAGCCTCTGTGGCAATGAAAGAGTGAGCTCTGTGCACAGGAGGAGCCATGTGCAGGCTGTACGCGGCCAGAAGAAACCGCAGTCCATAGTCCAGGGACTGTGGTCCAGGAGCCAGAGCGGAGGCTGGACCCAGCCTGGCTCTCAGGAGCCCATGGCTTTGCCCCTCCAGAACCTCCCATACTTCCACCTCCTTTCTGGTGGGACTTGGGCAGGATCCCACACTCTGACGTCCCAGACACTTGGGAACCTCCCTCGCTGTGACTCCTGCAGGGACGGTGTGCACTCAGTCCCCAAGTTCCCACAAGACCTACAAGCCTTCTGCTCTAGGCAGGCCCCTCATCCTGGCCCCCCACCCACCTGGCGGAGACTGTCGGCCATGGTAGCGGTCAGCCTAGCTCGGGCAGGCCTGGAGGGCAGGAGGAGCCTGTGTGATCTGCATGTCCCACCCCTGGTATCAAGAACAGGCAGGGGACATGAAGTGACATGTGCTGGACTGTCCAAAGGCGAGGAAGCCCACTTCACCCAAAGGTCATGAGCCCGACCTTCCCCAGGACTCTAGGTGGCCTGGAGGGGTCTGGAAAGCCAGCAGCTGCACCAGGTGGAGGCCGCATGGCCGTAGGAGGGAAAGACAGTTTCTTTCATTTTTATCTTGATTCTGGCAACTTATACAGGCTGCATTCCTAGTGGCTAAGCCAGGATCAGGGACGGGGGTCAAGGATGCCAGCAAGCCCCTAGGCCAGTGTGGTGTGCAGAGTAGGGGCTGGCTCCTGGAACCTTAGCCCAGGGGCAGTCCAGGATGAAGATGCAGGGATTCAGGCAGGAGCAAACAGCAGAGATGACGTCACTTAGGCAGCAGAAGTGAAAGATCGGACCAGTCTCCAGGTGGGATGCAGCACCAGATGCTTCTCACCCCCAACGGGGCCTCCTCCGCAAAGTGGCCGGGCAGCCTCCTGGCTGGTCCTGCCACAACGTCATCCTGTTAAAAGGACAGCTGCTCCCATCCTTCCTCCGCTCAGCCTCTGCGTGGCTCACATCCCAAAGCATGGAACCAGGTCACCTGTATGGCCTCACGGGCCGCTGCCCCTTCACCTCTGACCTCACACCCACCATGGTCCCCTCGTACACACTCCCTCCCCCGACTCCTGCCTTGCTGGCCTCTTTTGTGAGGGGCCTTGGCAGGAGGCTGCTCCCTTGGCTAGAAGGTTCTTTCCTTCAGTTTGCATGCTCCCTGCTCCCTCACCTAACTCTTCCAGGTCTTTATCCCATGTGCCTATGCCTGGCCACCTCCCCTAAAATGTCAGCTCTCATCCTCCACATTATATATCTCCTTCCCCCATGACTTATCACTTTGCACTAATTCTCATCCAACACATGTTATATTTATCTCATCTCATTTGTCTCCTGCTAAAATGCCAGCTCCGCCAGGACAGGGATTTGGGTTTATTCTCCACTGAATGCCCAGTGCTTAGAATAGCACCCACATCCGGTAGGAAAGGGCTGGCGAATGTGAGACCCCCGCCCCAGAGGGGACCCGGTAAGGCAAGGGCTCCTCTCAGGGACAACGCTGCCATCTCATCGATTGCATATCCACACAGCAGTCTACTCTACCAGTTACTTACAGGAGAGGTCGTTCTGGATACAGAATCGGCCAGGCAGAGTAAGGAGGCCCATCCCACATGGGGCTGGACACACAGTCGCAGAACCACACCCTCCCAACCACAGAGAATGACTCTGCAGAGCTGTACACCATGTTTGGGCATTTGTCTTTCCTGGGCTTTAGAAGGAGATGATTTGAGAGGACTAGGTCAGATGACAATAAGATGTGGGGAATAAATGAAGTACCAAGCTGATATGCCATCTGCCAGGTGGTGAGACTTCCATGCCAGGCAGCATGCCAGCCCCAATAGATCAGTCACGGGCCAGCCCAAAGAGCATTAGAACATTCGACAGCAAAACTGAACTATAACAAGAGTGCTTGCTCCAATGATCTGGGGATACATTATCACAACTATGAGTCAGGTGGCCATGGTAACCACCCAACTGGGCTCCCCTCAGCTCAGAGGCCCCGTTGTCACTGCCCGCCACTTGTAAAGTAAATCTCATGGTGCCCAGTCTCTGACGTGGTCCCTTCATTGTCCTGGAGGTGAGAGGAAAGCCATCGTCATTCTTTGAGAGCCAACCCTCACCCACCCACCCACCCACCCCGGCATCAAGAACAGGCAGGGACATGACGTGACATGTGCTGCACTGTCCAAAGGCGAGGAAGCCCACTTCACCTACAGGTGATGAGCCCGACCTTCCCCAGGACTCTAGGTGGCCTGGAGGGGTCTGGAAAGCCAGCAGCTGCACCAGGTGGAGGCTGGATGGCCAGAGGAGGGAAAGGCAGTGACTGTCGGCCATGGTAGCGGTCAGCCTAGCTCAGGCAGGCCTGGAGGGCAGGAGGAGCCTGTGTGCACAGGCACTCTCTCAATGAGCAAAGCCCAGACATTCAACAGATGGAAAGCAGTGGCTTGGAACTCACTTAGAACGAAATAATAAGTGCATTCTCCAGCTGGTTTCAGCACCGGAGCTGAGAGCCATCCAGCATCTACCAGCCCTCCCCCAGTTTGTTCTGCTGGAAGAGCCCTGAGAGAACTGGGGAGCCGCGGAGGCAGCCCCCACTGTGATCTGCACGTCATGAGCTGCCTGAAAGCCCTCCTTTTTTCTCTCCTTCTTTTCCCACACTCCCTGAAGCAATTAGGGGGTGGGGGTGGGCACCAGGGCAGTGCTGAAACCGGCAAACAGCTCGCCGCTGGGTAATCCTCACCCCGCCACATTAAAGACAGAAATAAAATTGCCATTTCAGCTCTGGTGCAGCTGGAAGAGGCTGTCACTCCTGAGAAGGTGCAGAAAACTTAAGGGAAGGATGTGCATGAATGAGAAGGAACTTTTCCCACTTCCTATTCAAATTAAATGAAGATGACAATCACACAGGGAGAGGTGGAAACCAGGGGGATTTTCCCAGTGCTAAGTGGTGCCTGGGGTTGGGGACTGACCACAAATAGCTCAGGGCCCCCGTGACAGCCAGGTGCTCACTCATAATTCATTAGCCACCTGGGTACATAGGGGTCGCTATAGGCAACTGTCCTCCCGGGGAGGTGACCAGCCTGCAGCCAGAGGGGGTCGCTATGGGAAGCTAGTCATATGGGGAGGTGACCGGCCCTGCAGCCAGAGGGGGTCGCTCGCTCTGGGCAACAGCCCAGAGGGCACTTGGAGACAGGCCGCTCACTTGGCCCTGTCCCCAAGGCTGCTGGGACCCAACGGAAGAAGTGGGGGTGTGCCTTAATGTGGAAAGGGAGGCGAGGGAGTGGGGGAGAGCGCGGGGAGGGGAGAAGAGGAGGGGAGAGGGGAGAGGGGAGAGGGGAGGAGCAGGCAGGGCGGGAGGGCGGAGAGAAGGGAGGAGCGAGGAGGGGGCGGCGGCCGGAGGCGGCGCGGAGCCGGCTCGGTGCGCCGCGCGCCCTGGTTGGCTGGGCCCCGCCGCCCCCGCCGCCCCCCGCCGCCCCCCGCCGCCCCCGCCTCCCACGGCCCGCCCTCCCCGCGGCGGCTGGCGTCGGAAAGTACAGTAACAAGTCCAAGTGCCGCCGCTCCGCGCAAGATGGGCTCCGGCTCCTCCAGCTACCGGCCCAAGGCCATCTACTTGGACATCGATGGACGCATCCAGAAGGTAGCCCCCTCCTCCTCCGACGCGCCGTGGTCCCTCCCCGGGACGGCGCCGGGGTCGCCGCGGCGGCGGGTGCGGGTCCAGGCGCGGGGACCCCGGCGAGAGGCGCGTCCGCGCGTCGGGGTCCGGGCTGCGGCCTTCGGCAACTTCGGCCGCCGCGGCGAGGCTCTGCGTGCAGGTGCCCCGCGCCCCGGGCCCCGGTGCCAAGGGGCGACTAGAGAGGGGGTATTTTTTCGGTTTCATGGGCAGAGCTTTCTTTGTGACAAACGCGAACAGACTGAGTTTGTCCGCTGGGCGGCTAGTGAATGAAGCCTTTCCTTTCCCGCAGGCGACCCCCAGAATAGACTCCCCGGAGCCGGTGGGCAGACCCGCGGGACAGGTCCCCGCGCACGGCGTGGGGCCTCGGAGAACCCGCCGAGCCTCCTGGCCCGGGAGCAGGTGCGGGGGGCGGGGCGGCGCTCACCTTGTCAGCCCTTCTGTGTCCCCATGTCGGCAGGGGGTCAGCTCTGAGGGTAGGGGCGTGACTGGCTGCTGCATCTCCCGACCTGACCTGCTGGACCAGCTCCAGTGCATCTGCCTCCCTCCCCCATCTGGGAAACCTTCCAAATGTCCAGTGACCCTAACCAACTTGAGTCTCATAGGAGAGGCATCAGAGCAGACCGGCTTTGTTCCTGGCCCCTCCTTTGCTAAGTCCCTGGCATGGGTCCAGAGCAACCCTGACCCATGCCTCTAATTGGTGTAGAGAGACGATAAAAGAGCTGGTTTGGAGCGGGGTGCTCTTTAGCCCTGTAAAGTGCACCCCAAAGCCATGGTGAGGAAATCACTCCCAAACCTCAGCCGGACACCCCGGGGAAGGCCTGCAGCTGCCACGTCTCACCTTGCTCTTCACCAGGGAGCTTGGGAGAGATGCCCCAGACAGGCACGGAGCAGGCACCGAGTACACCTGTGGTGCTGGGATGTGCCTCCGCTTGACAGACCTGTCCCCGAGCCTCCCTCCTGCTCACAGGTCCCCAGCCAGATCAGGCGAAATGAGAAGTGTGCTCCCCTTCCCCACCTGGTCACCTAATGGGGTCAGATAATGTGGAACAGGATGGGCAGGTGGTCAGCCCCTCTCATTTCACCAGTGCTGGGCAGTTGGTCAGTGGCAGATACAGCACCAGACCCAGGTTCCCTGACTCCTAGGGCCCAGCACCTGTGACCTCACCAGAATGTAACAGCCTCCCCAAAGTGGGGAGGGGGGCTCCCCACTGCTGAGCACATCCCTGCTCCAGCATGCACACTCATGCATCCGCCTACAGCATGCACACACATGTCCACCTGTGGCATGCCCGTGAAACCACATGTGTACACACACACACATACAAGCAGGCACACACTTTTTCTACTCCCCCAGATGAGAATTACCAAAGACAGGTCTTTTTTTATCTTTTGAAAGAGGTGAAACAAGACGCCGTCACAGGTCAGAAGTGGCAGCTCCTTCCCCTGAACCTTCTGGGGCCTCCCCCCTCCCCGAAGCTTGAGCAGAAGAGAGAGAAGTAGCGTAGGTTCCAGGACATGGGGGTGAGCCCGGAGCTGGGCTGGCTCAGCCGGCAGTGTGTGCAGGGTGGTTTTTCACAGTGGACACCTGGAGGTCGCCCTGGGAAAGCGTGGACACCTGCGTCCGGAGGGAGACCATGGCCTTTGGAGGGGCAGATCTGACATCCAGGGCTGGTCCACTGCCTTCTCTGATCCTGAGCAAGTCCCTGGGCTCCCCCGAGCTGGGGTGGTGTCACTAGAAGGTGACAGAGCATGTTGACAGAGCAACCCTGCTGGGGACGATGGGCATTTCATGCCTCTCTCTCTGTTGCTTGCATGTCCTTTACCTGGTACAGTAAGGGGAGTCAGACCGTGGTCCTCAAACCTCTGCCAGCTCTGCAGGGTTCTGACCTTGCTCGGCGTCCTCTCTCTCTGCTCTGGACACTGTTGGAGGCCCAGAGCTGGACTTCTGGCTCTGGTTGAGAGCCCAGTTGTTTGGGGTTCCAAACGTGTGCTGGAGAATGTCCTCTCACGCTCCACGTCCAGCGGTGTTGTGGGGACTCAGTGTCTCAGCCGGGAGCTCTTTCCACCTTGCGTTCAGTGATGGTGGCTTCCTCTCTGAAAGTCCCAGGCCCTCCTTTGCCTGCCGTCTCCTCTCCATGGAAGCCCATGGAGCAGTCTGTGTTGCTCCCAAGGAGAAAGCGTGGGCGGTGGATCTGGAGCAGGACTGGGCAGGAGCTGTTTTGTACCACCTGGTCCCCAGCCCTGCAGCTCCCACATTGGTCTGCACCCTGTCCTCTAGTTGCCCGGCTCCTGGGCATGCCATGTTGTCCCCAGACAGTGCCCAAACAGGAAGATGACATCCAAAATGGTGACTTCTGATATCCACTGGAGCGTAGGGTGAAGGGCCAGTGGTGTCTGAAGGGAGGCCCTGGACAGGCGGATGGTCGGCACCACATTCCCTGTCTGGGACACACCTGTGTGGTAATACTGCAGGCCGTTCAGGTGCCTAGAGAAACCATCGCGGCCATGGGACGGCTAGTTCAGGGCTTTCTGATGTGAGGAAAATACCAGACACCCGGGTCATGTGAGCTATGCAGGGCTGCACGGCAGGACACCCACAACGGGAATCTGGGGGCTCTTCGGCCACCCTGTGGGATCAGCCTTCCATCTGCAGGCTCTTCCTTCAGAGTTTGTGCAGAAGAAGCTCAGGGGCAGAGATGGCTTCCCCTCCAAGTCTGGGCCCTGCACGAAAGGCAGAGTTCCGAGGTGGCCGAGAGCCCGTGCCTGAAGCCAGACTGCGGCCCCATTCTCAGGGCCCCGCTTCCATCCCTGTCGCCGCCGCATATCACTCACCCGCTCTATGCCACTGTCATCTTGGCTGAAGCCTGGGGATGCTGGCAGCACTGCTTGTGAGAATCAGACAGACAAGGCAAATCCCAGTCTTTAGCCAAACGCATTTATTGAGCAGCTACTGTGCGCTGAGCTGGGGTCCAGAGAGAATGTGGCATTTACACCTGGTCAGTCTCACTGAGCAGTGGCCCCACAAATAGCGAACAGCAGGTTTTGCAGGGCACCCTGTGATGACAGAAGGACACAGCAGGGCCCAGCGGGTACCAGGGGCTTTGTTTGAAGGAGCCCTCTTTGCAGACTCCAAAGCCTTAGGATGACCCAGGCTAGGAACTTCCGAGCAGCCGAGGGACAGCCTGGTGCAGCCAGCAGCACCTGCACACACCTGTCTCCATCAGCCGTGCCTCACTGGCACCAGGTGAAGCCGTGCGCTGCTCTTGGCGAAGGAGGAAAGGGGCGTCAGGGTCGTAAAGCCTGGAGATCCAGGAACTCCTCTCAGAAAGCTGACCCGAAGCACCTGCTTTTCCATCCTTCAGCCGCCCTGGCCTCTCCCTGCTCCTACTCATGAACAGAGGGAGGGTGGCAGAGCTGTGATGCCCAGGGGTAGCAGGACAGGGCACTCTGCACTGGGAAGCTTGAGGGTCCCCTGCTTGGTGGCACATCCAGACATGTGTTTGCCACCCTTCCGAGTGAGGCAGAGGGACACCTTCCTGGAACCCTTGGGCCTGGCCTACACCTTGGGTTTGCTGAGAAGCCTCATCTGGGCAAGAAGGGCAGTCCTGGAGCTCCACGGGCCCGCAGGAAGGGACCGCCTCTGTTGGTGCGCTGCCCTGGCCTTGTGGCACCCTCAGGGACAGTCCTCTCGTCACAGTATTCTCCCAGGACCCCTCAGCCCCTCTGAACTGCCACATTCTCACCCCAGCCTTGCCCTGCCACCAAAACCAGGTCTGTAAGCGAACAGCCTCTTGAATTTGCTAAGTTGTTTCTGCTCCAAAACGAGGGAACAAATAAAACCCCGCAGGGGGGAGCAGCAGTGGGAAGCGGTCGAACCATCTGCAAGGGACTGTGCCCAGCGCTCAAGGGCTGGCCCTTCGAGGCTGGGCTCCGCCGGTGACCGCTCAGTGGGCGGAGGCCTGCCCGGCCTTCTCACACACCTGCAGCTTCGTTCTTTTGTGACTTGGGACCTCAGGTGGTGCCCCGAGGGTTCCTCTGAAGCTGGCATTCAGCCACTGTGGGCCTGCGAGGCCCTGACCCGCCTCCCCCTGCCCAGAAGCTTTCCTCTGTGGCTCAGGCCGTCCTCCCTGCACTTGGGGCCCAGGCCTGGACACACCCAGCCAGCCTCTCCTCTAGTGCAGGGGACTCTCCCTTCACACTACCTGTCTCTCCGCGTCCCCTGCCCTGCTCTGGCCCGCACCCTCCAGGGGACTCCAGGCTCCTCTGCCTTTGCCTCTTGCCTTTGGCACAAAGACTGGCATTTCCAGCTGCCTGCGCTTCGTCAGGGCAGCCTGCTCCCTGCTGTTCCAAGAGTGTGCCTGCCCCCCCGCTGGCCCAGTGTGGCGAGCAAGGGGCCTTGAGTCCCTCCCTGCCTCCTGGGTCCCCTTTGCCTCACCTGGAATATGTCTGTCCTGCTGGCCAGCAAAGCCCAGTGAAATGTCCTCTCGGTCTCATACACGTGCACCTGCTTCATCCACACTCAGGCATCTTTTCCTCAGGCTCATGGGTGCAGGGATGCGCCCCCTGGCTGGCAGACCTCTCCCAAACTCTCTGGGCCCCAGCCTGTTTTGCTGCCCTCGTCACTGGCCGGCAGGCAGACTCCCCTTGGCTGTCCTCAGCAGCCCAGCCCTGTCCTTCAAGTGTTTATGACTGAAGATCTTAGAGAGGATCCTGAAATGGTAACACAGCTAAGAGCTATCAAGGGAAGTTGGAGGAGGGAGTGCCCCCCCTTTTTGGGGTTTCCAGTGTAAAAATGGAGGTGGTCTGGTAGTGATGGGGAGGCAGGCAGGGGGCATGTTGACTTCCGGCCTGGTTCCAGCCTGCAGTGACCCCTCTGTCTCCAGCCAGGTCGGAGCTGGGCTGTGAAAATTACTAAGAGCTAATCTCGCTTTTCAGCCTCTTTCAACAAGCAGATGAGCCGTTAAAGCTCAGTAGCCTGGCTGCCTAAGATATTACCCAGGGAGGAGGACTTGAGGCAGGCTGTCCAAATCCCAGCCCAGGCGCCCTGGAGTCAGGGAGCTGCTGGCCGCCCTCCTCCTTCCCCTGTGCTGTGGTCCAAAGGCCTCTTAAACCAGACCTTTCCAACATCCAGAGGCCCCAGGAGAGGGCTGGCTGGGAGCTTGCACCCTGCTAATGCCATCAGGGTTCAGATAATGACACCTAACCTTCTCCTGGGGGTGGCCCCAGGGAGGGGAGAAGCCCCAGTGGCGAAGTGGGGCCAGTGGTGGCGCCCCCATGGGGTGACCACAGATGATGCCAAGTAATACAGAAAGTGCCCAGGGCAGAGCTGGCCACCAGGAGTATCCGTGAACGTCCTGTCCTCTGGGTGGCCCAGCATGGCCCCTGGCCCCTGACTTGTCAACTCAGAGACTCTGGAAGAAGTCCAGCATCACCTCATTGTCATTTGTTTTGTATCTCTGTGAGCCTGCTGTGAATCTGAACCAAAGCAACTAGCAAGAGGGAGGCAGTGCCAAGGGCCCCAAGACCCCAGGTCCACTGCCCATGGCCCCTTCATCCCTGAACTGAGCTGAGAGGGCCGGGGGCCTCCACAGAGCCGCTGTGGGCTGAGGGGCTGCATGCCTCCAAGACATGCAGAATACAGCTCTGGTTGTCAGAGAAGAAAAGCAAGAGCGGATGAAGGGCATGGCATCCCGTCAGACAGCTTGTGTGAATTGTCTGCTGTGCAAATAGGAGATGACACAGGGATGCAGCTGATCCCAGTACCAGCAACTGGGAGCCCAGGACACCGGCCCGGCAGTGGGGCAGCAGGGACTGGGTGGCCAGGTGGCCTTGGATCACTGGAGGCTGGTCCTCAGACCCTGCCCTGGCTTTGCTGCCCAGGTGGTAACAGGAATGCCCGCATGGCCCCTCCCACCACAGGGGCACAAGCTGAGCTGCCTCCATCCAGTCCCCCTTCCCCGGCTGCAGGGGACCCAGTGGGCCACACTCTTGGACCAGACAGCAGCCATCTGGTCTTACCCTGGCAAAGGGCTTCCCATGCTTCTCGACTTCCCCCCTTGGCCAGACAGGCAGTGAGATGAGCACAGGCTGCCCACAGCTGGGCACCCAGGACTCCCCACCCACAGAGGCAGGAGCCCCAGCTCTGAAGGCGGCTCCCGGCAGTGCAGTGTGCAGGCTAGTGGCCCGGCCTGAGAGGGGTGCGATGGAGCCGCAGCCTCTTGCTCAGCTCACCAAGATGTTTCCTCCTGCTTCTGTGGTTGAGTGTTGACATTTCCAGGGTTCTGAATCTTTTCGAGGGAAAAAAGTATTCTAAGCGAGGGCACACCTAAAGATCCTTTATGCAGGAGCATAAAGTGGGCGCACCCCTCGCCGCGCATGTTTGGTCAATAATCATGTGTGTGTCACTGTACAAATGCAGTCAGTGGCCTGGGAGAGAGCCTCAAACATTTTCAGCCTCAAAACACATGTCTGGTACAGCAAAGGACACCATCAGTAGAACAAAAAGACATCCTACAGTATGGGAGAATATATTCATAAAAATGTATCTGATAAAGGGTTGACATCCAAAATATATAAAGAACTCATGCACCTTAACAAACAGAAAGCAAATAATCCAATTAAGAAATGGGCAGAGGACATGAATAGACACTTCTCAAAGAAGAAATTCAGATGGCCAACAGGCACATGAAAAGATGCTCCACATCGCTAATCATCAGAGAAATGCAGATTAAAACCACAATGAGATATCACCTCACACCAGTGAGGATGGCCAACATCAAAACACAAACAACAACAAATGTTGGCGAGGATGTGGAGAAAAGGGAACCCTCCTACACTGCTGGTGGGACTGCAAATTAGTTCAACCATTGTGGAAAGCAGTATGGAGGTTCCTCAAAAACTCAAAATAGAAATACCATTTGACCCAGGAATTCCACTCCTAGGAATTTACCCTAAGAATGCAGCAGCCCAATTTGAAAAGGACAGATGCACCCCTATGTTTATTGCAGCACTATTTACAATAGCCAAGAAATGGAAGCAACCTAAGTGTCCATCAGTAGATGAATGGATAAAGAAGAGGTGGTACATATACACAATGGAATATTATTCAGCCATAAGAAGAAAACAAATCCTACCATTTGCAACAACATGGATGGAGCTAGAGGGTATTATGCTCAGTGAAATAAGCCAAGGCGAAAAAGACAAGTATCAAATGATTTCACTCATATGTGGAGTATAAGAACAAAGAAAAAAACTGAAGGAACAAAACAGCAGCAGACTCACAGAACCCAAGAACGGACTAATAGTTACCAAAGGGAAAGGGACTGGGGAAAATGGGCGGGAAGGGAGGGATAAGAGGGAAAAAGGGGCATTACGATTAGCAGATGTAATGTTGGGGGGACACGGGGAGGGCAGTACAACTCAGAGAAGACAAGTAGTGATTCTATAGCATCTCAGTACGCTGATGGACAGTGACTGTAATGGGGTTGGTGGGGGGGACCTGATGAAGGGGGTAGTTTAATAATCTTAATATTGCACATGTAATTGTAAATTAATGATAATAAAATGAATTATATTTAAAAAAAACAAAAACAAACAAACAAAAAACACATGTCTGAGGTTGAGAGCGCAGCTTATGAGCCGTGGCCCGCCCCATCTGCCTGTCTCCCCGGCCTCAACCTCGGTGCCGTGTGAACTGGAATCCCGCTCATCAGTCCCTGGCCGTGAGCAGGAACGCACAACACCCCAGGAAGCTTGATCTAGGCACAATTGAAGATCCAGAATGTTTTATTCTGTTGGTTTTAGATTCTCTGCTTAACATTTTTTAGTTTTAAGAATTGTAGTAAAAATACATCTAACAAAACTTTACCATCTTAACCATTTCTGAGTGTACTGGTCAGTGGCGTTAGGTACACTCATGTCATGGTGCGCCATCCATTGTAAGTGTTTCATCTGTCAGAACGTCCTCCCTTTTTAAGGCTGAATATATTCCATTGTGTGTAAATACCACATTCTGTTTATCCCTTCATCTGTCCATGAATCTGCCTGGTATTCTTAAACCTCAGTCATTCCCGTTTATCTGTAGGTTGCTTTAGGTAGGATGGCCAGTTTGACAATATTTGTTCTTCCTAGCCAAGAGCATGGGATGCATTTCCATTTGTTAGTGTCCTCTTTAATTTCTCTTAGGAGTGTCTTGTAGTTTTCAGAGTACAGGTCTTTCACTTCCTTCGTTAGGTTTATTCCTAGGTATTTTATTCTTTTTGATGCAATTGTGAATGGAATTGTTTTTCTGATTTCTCTTTCTGTTAGTTCATCGTTAGTGTATAGGAAAGCAACAGATTTCTGTGTGTTAATTTTGTATCCTGCAACTTTGCTGAATTCAGATATTAGTTCTAGTAGTTTTGGAGTGGAGTCTTTAGGGTTTTTTATGTACAATATCATGTCATCTGCAAATAGTGACAATTTGACTTCTTTACCAATCTGGTGCCTTGTATGTCTTTGTTTTGTCTGATTGCCGTGGCTAGGACCTCCAGTACTATGTTGAATAACAGTGGAGAGAGTGGGCATCCCTGTCTTCTTCCCGATCTTAGATGAAAAGCTTTCAGCGTCTCGCCGTTAAGTATGATGTTAGCTGTGGGTTTGTCATATATGGCCTTTATGATGTTGAGGTACTTGCCGTCTATACCCATTTTGTTGAGAGTTTTAATCATGAATGGATGCTGAATTTTGTCACATGCTTTCTCAGCATCTACAGACATGATCATGTGATTTTTGTTCTTCTTTTTGTTGATGTGGTGGATGATGTTGATGGATTTTCGAACGTTGTACCATCCTTGCATTCCTGGGATGAATCCCACTTGATCATGGTGTATGATCCTTTTGATGTATTTTTGAATTTGGTTTGCTAATATTTTGTTGAGTATTTTTGCATCCACCTTCATCAGGGATTTGGTCTGTAGTTTTCTTTTTTGGTGAGGTCTTTGCCCGGTTTTGGTATTAGAGTGATGCTGGCTTCATAGAATGAGTTTGGACGTATTCTCTCCTCTTCTATTTTTTGGAAAACTTTAAGGAGAATGGGTGTTATTTCTTCTCTATATGTCTGGTAGAATTCAGAGGTGAATCCATCTGGTCCGGGGGTTTTGTTCTTGGGTAGTTTTTTGATTACTGATTCAATTTTGTTGCTGGTGATTGGTCTGTTTAGTTTTTCTGTTCCTTGTTTGGTCAGTTTTGGAAGGTTATATTTTTCTAAGAAGTTGTCCATTTCTTCTAGGTTTTCCAGCTTGTTAGCATATAGAATCTCATAATATTCTCTTATAATTCTTTGTATTTCTGTGGGATCCGTCGTTATTTTTCCTTTCTCATTTCTGATTCTGTTATGTGTGTAGATTCTCTTTTTCTCTTATTGAGTCTGGCTAGGGGTTTATCTATTTTGTTTATTTTTTCAAAGAACCAGCTCTTGGTTTCTTTTATTTTTTCTATTGTTTTATTCTTCTCAATTTTATTTATTTCTTCTCTGATCTTTATTATGTCCCTCCTTCTGGTGACTTTGGGCCTCATTTGTTCTTCTTTTTCCAATTTCAGTAATTGTGTCTTTAGACTATTCATTTGGGAATGTTCTTCTTTCTTTAGATAGGCCTGAACTGCAATATACTTTCCTCTTAGAACTGCCTTTGCTGCGTCCCACAGAAGTTGTGGCTTTGTGTTGTTGTCATTAGTCTCCATATATTCTTTCATTTCTGTTTTGATTAGGTCGTTAACCCATTGATTAATTTGGAGTATGTTAAGTCTCCATGTATTTGTGAGCCTTTTTGATTTCTTTCTAAAATTTATTTCTAGTTTTGTACCTTGGTGATCTGAGAAGTGGGTTGGTAGGATTTCAATATTTTCGACTTTACTGAGGTTCTTTTTGTGGCCTAGTATGTGGTTTATTCTGGAAAATGTTCCATGTGCACTTGAGAAGGATGTGTATCCTGGTGCTTTTGGGTGTAGAGTTCTGTAGATGTCTGTTAGGTCCATCTGTTCTAGTGTGTTGTTCAGTGCCTCTGTGTCTTTACTTATTCTCTGTCTGGTTGATCTGTCCTTTGGAGTGAGTGGTGTGTTGAAGTCACCTAAAATGAATGCATTGCTGTCTATTTCCTCCTTTAATTCTGTTAATATTTGTTTCACATATGCCGGCGCTCCTGTGTTGGGTGCATACATATTTATAATGGTTATATCTTCTTGTTGGATTGACCCCTTTATCATTATGTAATGTCCTTCTTTATCTCTTGCTACTTTCTTCGTTTTAAAGTCTGTTTTGTCTGATACAAGTACTGCAACACCTGCTTTTTTCTCCTTGCTGTTTGCATGAAATATCTTTTTCCATCCCTTCACTTTCAGTCTGGGGATATCTTTGCATTTGAGATGAGTTTCTTGTAGGCAGCATATAGATGGGTGTTGCTTTTTTATCCATTCTATTACTCTGTGTCTTTTGATTGGTGCATTCAGTCCATTTACATTTAGGGTGATTATCGATAGATATGTACTTATTGCCATTGCTTGCTTTAGATTCGTGGTTACCAAAGGTTCGGGGTTGCTTCTTAACTAACTAACAATCTAACTTAACTTTCTTGTTAAGTTATTGAAACACAGTCTGATGTTCCTTTATTTCTCTCCCTTCTTATTCTTCCTCCTCCCTTCTTTATATACTAGGTGTTTTATTCTTTGCCTTTAGTTAGTATTTGGATGGTCTGCTTTCTTTGCTATGATTTTATTTTCTCTGGTGACATCTTTTTAGCCTTAGGAGTGCTTCCCTCTGGAGCAGTTCCTTTAAGATGTTCTGTAGAGTTGGTTTATGGGAAGCAAATTCTCTCAGCTTTCGCTTGTCTGGAAATTGTTTAATCCGTCTGTCATATTTAAATGATAATCGTGCTGGATACAATATTCTTGGTTTTAGGCCCTTCTGTTTCAGAACGTTGAACATATCATGCCATTGTGTTCTGGCCTTAAGGTTTCTGTTGAGAAGTCTGATGTTAGTCTGATGGGTTTTCCTTTGAAGATGATCTTTTTTCTTTCTCTACCTGCCTTTAATACTCTGTCCTTATCTTTGATCTTTGCCATTTTAATTATTATGTGTCTTGGTGTTGTCTTCCTTGGGTCCCTTGTGTTAGGAGATCTGTGGTGTTCCATGGACTGCGAGACTATTTCCTTACCCAGCATGGGGAAGTTTTCATCAATTATTTCTTCAAAGACACTTTCTATCCCTTTTTCTCTCTCTTCTTCCTCTGATACTCCTATAATGCGAATATTGTTCTGTTTGGATTGGTCACACAGTTCTCTTAATATTCTGTCATTCCTAGAGATCCTTTTATCTCTCTCTGCCTCAGCTGCTGTGTATTCCTGTTCTCTGATTTCTATTCCATTAACAGTCTCCTGCATTTCGTCCAGTCTGCTGCTAAGCCCGGCGATGGCTTGTCTCATTTCTGCATTGTATTTCCTGACTTCCCTCACTTCCTCCCTCAGCTCTTGCATATTTCTCTGTAGATCCATCAGCATGGTTATGACTTTTATTCTGAATTCTTTTTCAGGAAGATTCTGCATTTCTATCCCTTCAGGTTCCCTCTCAGGTGCTGTCTGGGTCTGGGTGATTTTTGTCTGTACCATATTCCTCTGTCTTTTCATATCGATAGAAGTGGTCGCTGGTAGGTGCCACGTATGTCAGCTGGGCTCTTTAAGACCGCCTCACGGGGTGCCGAGTCCTCTCGGGTGTAGCTGCACGGTGTGTGATTTCCTGTGTATTCTGGTCTCTCTTTTAGGAATAGTTGTATTTGCTGTATTTTCATAGATTTATATAGTTTTGGGGGGAAATTTCTGCCGCCCTGCTCATGCCACCATCTTCCGGAACTGCTCTCTTGTGCTATTATTGACTCTCCTGGTGAAACAAAGTTCAGCCTCCACTTGGGAAAGGGCACCCTGCTCTTGGGAACCATATAAAATGCCTTTCCTCCTCCCTTTCAGCTTTAGTTAAGTCCCTTGCTCCATAGTGGAGTTTCCAATAGTAGAGTGGCCCATGGTGCCGGGAGGCCTTGTTTCCCACACACTGTGGTCCTGGGAAGTTCTGTGCAAGTAGATTTTAAAATGAACGAAGTCATATGTAAAATGTAAACGAGGAATTACGTATCTAAAGGGATTCACTGGTAGCAGGCTTTTTGTAAAGCACAAAGCCATGCATTCAATCACAAGTCACTTGAACTATTATGTGCAAGGCCATGGGAATAAAAAAGTGATAAGAACAGGGAAGTTCACAATCCAATGGGGAGAGATGAGCACAGAGTGAGTTGTAAAGAAAACCAAACTAAACCAAAATATACCAATTATAGGTTGTCTACCTTTATAAATGATCACAGAACACAGCTTTACAACCACTGCCCAGATGGAGGGAACATTACCAGCCACAAGAAGCCTCCCAAGTTCCCCCTCCCAATTACCAAAATAATGGGACCGAATTTACACTCAATTCCTTCACTCCCTTGTCAACACTTGATATTGTCACTCTTTTACATTTTAGCCATACTGGTAGGCATGTGATGGTATTGAGACAGGGACTGTGAGTGTAGTCAGAGTAGGGGGAGGGCCTCTGGAAAAAGCAAGGCAGAATATCTGCAGTCAGAGCAATGTAACTACATGCAAGGAAACCCCCTACCAAAACTCTGTGTTAAACTTTAAGCTCTAGTGTCATTCTTCAGTAAGATTAGTTGGTGTTCACCAGATAAAGAAGAGTACCCCATGTTGTTATTATGCTAACCACTTGTAAGATTCACTTTAGCATGCTAAAAGCCCCAGGACAAACTGGGCAACTAATTTAGCATGCAGACCCAGCTGTAAACAACATAGTGAAAGGCAGGGAAGATTCCACCTTAAAGATAAGATTGCATTTTAACACCCAGGAAGTTTGGGAAGCAGAATTCTTAACTTACTCTTTAGCAAACAAACAATACCTCAGCCCACCCTGGGGGCTGGGCAGGCTGCCTTTTGATATGCTCTTAGACCAGGATGCAAGTGTTCCAGAAAGAAACCCAGGGGGTGGAATTCCTTGTGTTAAGTTAATTCGGGGTGTTCAGACACACGTGGCAGGTCTACACCCCTAAACCTTTTTTTCATGTTCTTGAAAAATCCTAATCTGCCTATAAAACCCCTAGACAATGCAGCACACCGGACTCTCTTGTCCCCTCTGATTCCCCTCCTGGCATGAGCTGGGAGCTCTGTCCTATCACTTTATTTCTAAATAAAAGCCTGTACCTTGCTCTCCTACCTTGCCTGTTTGCTAAGCTCATTCTTCGGCTTCGTGAACAAGAACCCCGGCATCAGTATCTCATTGTAGTTTTAATCAGAACCATATTTGAGAAACAAAGGCATATGATACTCTTATGCTTGGGCATTATGAACAATTCATAATTACAAAAATGAATGATGAATTGGATAACAGAAGTACCTATGGAGCTATGGATGCAAAAAGAGGCTACTCCTCCAGCCAAGAGGGTTGTCTGGGGATAGGGCTGCGAATCAGGTTCTGGGTAGCACTGGGTCTCCCCACTCCCACGGCCTCCTCACTGTCCTGGGCCCCCCTGCCTCTACCCAAGGCAGGCACCAGCTTCCCAGACACCTGTTGAAACTGACAGACCAAAACTGCCCTATGTTTTCCTGGCTGTTAAATCCTGCCTCCTTGCTATTTATCATGCTGGATGGAAAACCTATGCAAATGCTTTATTTTGGTAAAATGCCTGGATGACTGAAATAAACCCCTGACCTTCCCAAAACTGGAGGCAGCTGATGCTCCCAGCAGGAGCTGGTAAGCTGACCTAGTGGGATGGAAATCTTGAGAGCTAGTCAATCATTCACCCAGCAGGGCCGGCAGGGTGGCAAGCTTTTACATAGAAAGCTCCTCAGGGGAAAGGAATTGAAGTGTGCTGGGAGCTCTGCCTCCCTGGGGGGAAGCTGGCAGCAGAGCTGGAGGTGTGAGGAGGATGCTGGGATTCACCCCTAGGGGTTGGTCCCTCCTGGATTTCTTCAGCCACCTCCACTGGCCCTTCCCAGGCAGGAAATGGGGCTGTTTGCTAGGGCCCTTCCCCTGCCACACACACCTGCAAAGGTCAGTTGGTAGTATTTAAAAATAATTTACTGGAATGAAATTTCTGTTTTCCTTTGGATAATCGCCCAGTATATTGGCTTTGTGCTTTTAGATTCAAGAAATGGCTTCAGAAAAAAAACCCACACACACACACACACACACACACACACACACACACACGTCTCTTCTTAGGTGAGAAAGGGGTGAGGATACTTTAGGAGATGTTGGGTGGCTATTGTTAACCCTCCAAGCCTTCCTTAAGCCTGTGCTACTCACTTGTCCTTCCCCTGGGCTTCCTCTGCTTGCTCCTCCCTCTGCCCACAGTGACTGTAACGCCGCCGAGTGCTGCTAATTCTAATTTCATTTGTCTAAAGTGGACATTTTCTGCAGAAGAAATGTGCAATGCATTTGCCATTGCTCTTGGCCTGACTTGGTCTGGCAAGGCCACTCTGTGATGTGGGCCTTTCTCCCTCCCTCCTGCGTGCAGGTGACAGCCAGGTGGGCCTGGCCTGAAACCCCTGACTGGGATGTCTGACACCAGGTACTCCTCCAGCCACTGTAAGAAGCTCCCTGGTCTGTCTATAACAGATGGGAAGATTGTCTCTGGGGCATCTCAGTTCATTCCTCTCAGGGCATTGGGATGGCTCCAGCTGCATAGATGACACACATCCTAGCTTTACTGCTGTACTGTTGGACAAACAGGGGAAAGGACACTGAGCATAAAGATGGACCCAGGCTTCTGCTGTCTTCTGGAATGGTGTTCAGCTCCCCCCTGCTCCTTTTCTGGTGTCCTCTAACCCCTCTCCCAGAGACACACACATCAGGCCCTCAGGGGTCCCCAGGTAGATCTTCGGGTTTATTTGAAAGAACTAGTGCTTTTGAGCAGAAGGAAATGTGTATTTCCAGTTGCATGAGCATCTTTCCTGTGAAAGGCATCTAAGTGTGCCTTCAGGTCACCTGAGCAAATTGGTTTCCTTTCCTTTTTTTTTCTGGGTATTTTAGCCCTTGTGATATGATCAGTACTAGAAATCACAATATTTTTTTCACATCAAATTACAGTTGATGCAAATTTCTTAAAATACCATTTATGCTCAATACATTTATGCTCTGAAGTTGCAGTATTTCTGAGACCACCCTGCTTGGTATTGTCATGTAGTGTATTTGTAAAGGAGCACAGATACTACCACATCATACTTTAAAAATATTTTGATAGCATATTTCAATTTAATTCATTTCTTTTTGAAATCTTACATATTTAACTTTCTTTGTATTTAAAAGTACTGATCTGAGGTGGAGTTCATAATCACCAAACTCCACAGGGGTGCATAGTACAGAGCCTGGTGAAAAGACCCCTCTTCTGTTCTCTGGAGAGGAATCCATAGCTAGGTCTGCCCTAATGTAGCTGCAGAAAGAGCAAGAACGTGTGTTTTTCTTAAGGGCTATTGCAACCTCATCACTGCAAACAAGAATTTTTTGATGGCAATGTGTATATTCAAACCAGGCAGGTTACTCTTTCCGCTTGGCAGCCCTTGACATGTTCCTTAACTCTTCTAAGCCCAGTTTCTGCATCTATGAAATGAAGACAGTCATGTCCACGTCCTGCGTGACTGTGAAGATGGAAGGAGGTAATTTCACCCTGCCTTTTCTTCTCCAGAACATCCCTCTGTGGTCCTCCTTGCCCTTGGGCCTTCCTTGTCTGACTGTAACAATGAATCCACCTCATGCTCCCAGCCTCTAAATGTGAACTGCCCCACAGCTCAGTCCTTAGCCTCTTTGGTTGCCCATCTGTGTTCACTTCCAACGTGATCCTCCCCAGCTGCATGGCTTAAATAACATTCCTGGGCTGATGGCCCCCAAATCGATCTCTCCCTGAACTCCAGCTTTATCCGTCTAAGGCCCACTTGACATCTCCACTTGGCAGCTCGAACATGTAAAACGAACTGAATCTAGACCAGACCAGAGACTCTTCTTTCCAGAATTTTCATTTCAGAAAGCCCTAACCCCATTCTTCCAGTTGATGCAGTGCCAAATGTTGGCATCATCCTTTAAGACTCTTTTTTCACACCCCGTCACAACCCAGCAGTTCGGAAGTCCTACCGGTGCTGCCTTCAGGCACACACTGATCTCTTCTCTCCCGTCCATTGCCGTCACCTGGCCAGACCCAGTGCTCTTGTCCGGGTGGTCACCATTCTTGCTGTTCCCTCCATGTGGCAGTGAGAAACCAAAGAGGGATCAAGGCAGGGAGAAGCAGGATGGCATTGTGGCGAAATGTGGGAATTTGGGGCCAAGCGTTAAGGGTGCAAATCCTGGCTCCCTCTAGGTTTATACTATTAAGTTCATGGATGTTACTCTACAAATTGTGAATGTGCTGTAGTTTTAAAATTATTTCTTTTTAGGGCAACAGTGGCTGACATGAATGCAGGATTCGCTAGAGGATTTCACAGGCCTTTGGTTTCAAAAGGCTAAACCAAGGAAAGGAATTAGGGTGTGTCACCCAAGAGGGGACATCCAGGTGCTTTGAGTATAGGAGGGGAGTGGCTCCATCTCAGGAAGTGGCTTCCCAGAGACTGGCCTGCATCAAAGGGTATTCTCCAGAGTGCCACAGAGTGGAATATTGCAATGCCTACTCACACACAGGGTCAGGAAGGGGCTGGGACACGACATAGATGCCTGTGGGGATGGATGGGCTGTGACCTCAGAGGAGCCTTGGGAGGGTATCGGTGCTTGGCTGGAAGCAGGTAACCAGGGTGTCCCCAAGAACAAAAGCCCAGTTTCCACCCCTTCCTCCAGTCCAGGTCCCCCATTAGTGCTGGGGCCCTGAGGCCTCCCACAGGCAGGGGAGGGAACCAGAAAACATGGTTGTTGGCTTCAGCCTCTCTGGAGGAGAGCCAAATTTTATTAATTTAGAGAAAAATTAATGTAGCATTCCTTATCCCATGAGGATCATGTTGTAATTTATGTCTATAATAATGGTTTCCTGGAAAACATTGTAGTCTGACTCGTTTTGTTTTTATTCCAAAATTTGGGGTTGCATGTTGTCCCCCAAAGGGAGCCCACACTCTGGCCAAAATAACCTTCATTAAAACCACCTAGTCCTGAAAATCTGGGCAAAAACAGTATTCTACCTGATGCTGGGTGGTAATGTGGCAAATAGGGACCTGAAGGACCTTGGGCGTCAACGAGGAACCTGGGAACTGTGTTCTTATACCTGGTTACTTGAGGGAGGGAATCAAGGTCTTACTGGGATCCACTTCCTGTTTTGGGTGGCCATCCATTTGTCACTTCCTGTGTGTCACTTCCTTTGCATCACTTCCTGCTTTCTATGGGCTTTAAACTTGGAGCCCTGGGCCTACCATCATATTTCCAGCCAGAACCCAGCTAAACAGAAGCTCTGTGGGGTGATGGTTCTACAAAGAATCAAATATAGACATGAAACAGTTTGCTTAATTATTTGGAAATAGCCTGGACATAAAAGTTATGAGATGATGGGTCATGCCTCTGTTTGGGTTAACAAGTCTCCTCCCTGCTTACCCGTCTGGGTTTGAATCCTGGGTTGTTTACTCACTAGCTGTGATCCTGGGTAAGTAACTTAATCTCTCTGTGCTTTAATGTCCTCCTTTGTTACATGGGGTTAGAAATAGAATTTCTCATTGGGTTCTCATATACCTCAATGAACCAAATTAGTAAACGAGAAGTCTGCCTGGCACATAGTAAGTGCTCAGCAAATTGTAATCACTATTATTATTTGTCTTCCAGAGAAGGACATATTTTATTTTAGTAAGGACAGAATTCAGAGAAAGAATTTTTAAAATACTGTTTTATTTTTATTTAATTTGTAATAGGTTTATTAACTAGAATAACTTCACTAAATACATTCTAGCTTGTGACCAACAAAGTAGGACTGACAAATATCATCTTATTTTTAGATTTTATTTCTTTTCCTTATTGATTCAGATTTGTTTATTTGTGTAATTTAAAGAGCAGATTAAAATTACTTGTTTCATCCTAAATAAATGATGACCTTTCTGATCTAAATCTCTAGCCTACATGGGATGGCAGATCCCATCCAGCCCTCTTATCTTCTTCATGGTCAGATAAATGCAAAAATGTGTGGCCCACCTCCTGCCCAATAGAGGGGGCACTTGTTACCTAGGACCTGGAGGTCAGCAAAAAATAGAAAAGAAATATATATGTGTAGGACTGTTCCTTTAGCCCCCACTTTCTAATGTTGCTAGAAGGTTTTCATGTTGCTTGGTTTCATCAACAGTGTAGTTTAGGAGGTGTAACTGGGAGGCCGAAAGGAATTAGAAGAGCATTGCCCAGTGTGCACACTTTACTGGTGAGAGCTCTGCCTGCAGGAGAAGCACATGGTGACTGGGTTTCTTGTCATCATCTCGCTGGCCTGGTCTGAGGGCCTGGAGGACCCTGTCAGAAGGAAGCATGAAGTAAGGGGAGCATAAACTGGCTTCTGGTCTTGCTGGATCTAGGGCTGCTGGACTGTAGCCTCCCTGGCCTCTTGACCTTTGTCTGGGAGCCTCCCCTCCCACCTCGTTGGTCCTGGGGCCAGGGTCTCACCAGGCCATGCCAGCAAGCCTGGTGCTGGCTCCATGTCTGCCACTGACCTGCTGTGGCTCTTTTCCCTGCAAACAGTGAAGGTGGAGCCCTGGTGGCCCTACTCCAAGACCCCTTGAGAATGGAGGGATTTTAGGTACCATTCTGTTATTCTATGCATAGGTCCCAGGCTCAGCCTTCCCCAGAGCAGGCTACTTCTTTCCATGTTCAGAGCTTGAGGTTTGGGACAGAAGCATGAGCAGGGTGCCATCAGGGCACATGATGGGTGAGGCTGTGGAACAGATGGACATAGAGCAGGACCAAGCTCCCTGGGCTAGTGGGGGAGCAGAGTGTGTGTGTGTGCGTGTGTGTGTGTGTGTGCGTGCCCATTTACAGCTCTCCAGAAGTGTGATGAAGGTCACAGCCAGAAAGCAGCATCAACGTTCTTAAGTCACTCAGGGCTCACCCAGCCCCCGAGCAATTCTTTCCAGCTACAGGAGCAGTCAGCAGACTCTTATTCCTGCTCTGATGGCTGCTGCCATCATGCTTCTGTCCCCAGAAAAGCAGCCTGTGGCGCCCTGCTGGGGCCCTCGAAAGTGACCAGCGCTGCTCACTGGGCTTCTTGCCAGTGCCTGGAGAACCAAGACACTGGGCACATTTCGCTTTGTCTTTTTTTTCTTCTGACTTTTGCTTCCTTACTAGTGGGGGCCTACTGCTTACAGGCAGAGAATAACACTGTCTTTACTTAGTGAATTATGGCAATTATCTTTCTCCTGAGAAGTCCTGTACTTCTGTCCTGCCTCTGGGTTTAAGCCAGGATATAGCAACTGTTTTAGCTGGGCGCTGCTCAAGCATCTTCTGGATGACAAGCAGCCCAGCCTCCTCTGGTTTTCCCATCGTCCTGCTTTGCAACGTGGAGCCCCAACAGTGCACTAACTACGCTTACCAGGCCTTTGCAGACGGAATAGTCTGGGAACAGAAATGAATACCGTCCATTTCATAAACAACCACATCCAAAAGATTTATTCCTGTGTTGCAAACAACCCCCACTGGCCAAACTCCTAAGTCGCTTTTTATTCAACTGATATTAAATCATCCACATAAATACATATAATAAATACAAAAACAGGGTTTCTTTTTTTAGTCTTTGGTATATAGAGCTTTTCTCCCCTTCTTACTTTTCCCCCCTTCCCTGTGTTTTAAGCCCACTACCTCGTGTTCGTCCTTATTATTCCTTTGGATACAAAAGCAGCGCAGAAGTTTTCGTGCCGGGACTCTGCATCAGTCGGTAGGTAGCCTGGGTCCTGGCACATCTTGGGGACTCGAGGAAGGGACAGGCCCCGGGACTCACACATAGTCGTTCAGCCTGTACCCGCTGTGTGAGGCTGAGGTGGCAGACGGGGCCCGGTTGTCCTTGTAGGCGGCTGGGGGCCAGTAGGCGGGTGCAGTTGCCGTGGTGGCAGCCCTGGCTTGGGCCTGGTAGGGCCCGGAGGGCACCTCGTCCTGGCAGGACAGGCAGAGCAACGTGCCACCAATGAGCGACAGGGACGAAGAGATGAAGCCGAGGTACAGGGCCTGCCCGATCTCAAACTTCATGCCGCTGGGCAGCAGCGGGTTGTAGAAGTTCTGCACCACGTCGTGGGTGGTCCAGGAGACGGCCACCATGCAGAGAAGGCCAGCCAGGATGAAGAGCGCACCGCCCAGCACAGCGAAGGTGGTCTTGGCGGGAGTGCCCTTGGCGCAGCGCGTGCACTTCATGCCCACCACGGCGCAGGCGCAGGCCACGCCCGACAGCAGGCAGGAGATGACCATGAGCGCCCGGGCGGCCTGCAGGTCGCGGGGCAGCGCCAGCATTGAGCGGTAGATCTGGCACTGGTAGATGCCCGTGCTGTGCCACACACACTCCATCCACAGCCCCTTCAGGTAGGACACGGCCGTCAGGATGTTGGTGCCCACGTGCGCCGTCCTGCGCCAGTGCGGCAGGAGGGTGGTGACCAGCGTGCCCACCAGGCCCAGGAAGCTGAGCAGGAAACCCAGCAGCTGCACAGCCGTGCTGGCCATGGCCCCGGCGGCCGGTGGCTGCGCTCGCTCAGGCGCTCGCCGGAGTCCTAATGAGGCGGGGAGGCGGGGCAGAGAAGAAAGGAAATGGGTTAAATATTATCTTGATGCATTTATTTCTGCCACTGAAACTGAGTTTTCCCATAGGCAGTTGGTATGACAATTAACATATTTTAAAAAATAGTTTCCAAGACTTCACTGGGTGAAGGAATCAGAGGCCCGCCTAAGACACTTTCTCTGGAAGGCCAGAGCTGGAAGGCATGCCGGCAATCTGGCTGGACTGTGCTTCCCAAGGACCCCAGGGAAGGGCCCCCCAGAGCCCCCGTTTCTCACCTATCAGCACCAACCACACGTGGGAAGTCCTACCTTATGCCTAGCTTTAAGCACGCCAGCTGCACTTGAAGTTCATTTTGTCCTGTCCAGTCAGTCATCACTTTGGTTGTTAAATCAGCACATGGACAGACTGACAAGTGTTAAGGTGTGTGCTGCTTACGTCTGAGAAAGTAGCCTCAAACTGTCTGTCAGGACACAGTATTTTCTGAAAGCCTGCAGCTTCCCTGTGCTTCGCCCCCACAGGCAAGTCAGATGCTTCCGTCCAGAATCCTGAGCTGCATGCGACCTTAGGGGTTGCCTGCTGATATCAGGAGACAGGGATGGCCAAGGTCACCAGCTCCTTAGGTGCCGCTACCAGGACCCCGACCAGTGACCTTCCCCTTACACTGCTCTGCAGAGGGGTGGGCCTGTTGCCAAACCAGTGCTGTTACCTGGGTTTCAGAGATACGGGGGGCCGAGCCATTTCAGACATTTAAAAAAAATTCTACCCGTGGAAAAATCCAGAATGTTTATTGGGGGCAAGGACCCAGCACCTGTGTGGTGCCAGGCATATAGGGGAAACTCAGGAAATATTGGGAGGGAGGAGAGAGAAGCAGGGAGGCAGGGAGAAGGGTGGGAGGGAGAAAGGAAGGCAGGAAAGGGGGAAGCAAGGAAAGAGGAAGGAAGGTAAGAGAAATACCCGAGGCAACCTTAAGGACTCCTCCCGCCTGTCTGGCTCCACCCACTGGGTGACTTGGGACCCCCTCTGGGCTCAGCTTCCTTCTCTTTAACATGAAGGAACTGGACTTGACTTCATGGCCTCACAGTGTCTTCTGTTCTAAAGGGAGACAGGGGACTCTCTCTGCCGATGACCAGTCACTTCAGCATTGCACACTGGCAGAGTTCAGTCGGCAAAACCGCTTCTTCCATCTTCTCCATGAAGTGAAGGAAGGCCGGGAACAGATGTCCCCCAGGCAACACAGATGCTCCCTGAGAGCTGTCTCTGGGGTCCCACAAGCCTCTGATCCTGGGTTCCTTGTGAAGACATCCCCCACCAAGTCACAATGAAGGATTCGGTTAGTAGCAAGCAGGCCGTGCTTCCATCTAGGGCCAGAACGATCCTCTAGCTGGATTTAAAAATATATACTGGGCTTAAATGTCAAAGCATTGTAGCAGATAATCCCTAGTTCTGTCCTGGCTAACACACAAAGCTCGGTGACAACAAGGTGACATGGAGTCGGACGGGTCCCATGGTGGTGGTGGAGGGGGGGTGCAGTTTTTTCTCTGACATTTTTAATAGTCATTGTTCAGGACTCAGTTCTCCTCACACACACTCCGTGCTGATGGGCCACATGCGTCTTGTCACAGGGCTGGCTGTCCTCAGGCTCTGCACGAAGCCACCTTCCCTCCACTCAGCAAGACCTCCTCTGCCCAGAGCAGGCAGGACCGATGTCCTGCGTCACTGCCTGAGTGAAGGGGCTCGCGGAGCGGCTGCCCTGGTGTGTGGGGCCGGAGCTGCTGCTGGGGACCTGCCTGGTGCGCCGCGTGCCCGAGCAGGGCTGGCACCAAAAGCACCCGTTTGCCGGGCTGAGCGATGCCGGCGAGCGCTGGCTAGGCTGCTGGCTGACTCCCACAGTGGCCCAGAGAAGCTGCGGCTGCCACCAGCCCTCTCTTACCCTGGGGGAAAGTGCTCTGCCTGGCCTGGCTAGGGTGCTTTCTCAGTCCTCCTCTAACACTCCCTTCCTCAGGTAAATAGGACTGAAGTGGACTTCAGGACTGAGGGGTAGAATCAGCAGCATATTCTGGAGAGTTGATCTCTCCAAAGACATCCCAGAACACTGGCCTCCATCCTTTTGCAGTGGTTTTATTGGCCAGGGTGACCAACCATGCTGCTTTGTTGGGGACGGAGAGGTTGCCCAGGACAGAGGCCTTCCAGTGCTGAAACCAGGAAGTCGCAGGTAAACCAGGACAGTCGGTCCCCCAGGTAGCCCGAGGCCGTGGACTTCTCCAGTTGGCCTCTGAGATCCTTCCAGTCCGGCCAGAGGCGGCCCCAGGCTGGTGGCCACATATGCTGTCCCTGGTTCAGGGCGTTCTGAGGCTTCTCAGACTCTTGCTTGTCAAGGTCAGTCATTAACTCTACTGATCCTCAAGAATGTGGCATAAAAGCCAAGCCTGCTTGACCCCATTAGTCTGGGGAAGCGGACCAGAAGTTTATTGGAGGTCTAAATGTTTATGGAGAGCAATGACTGCTAATTTTAGAAACCATTAGGTTGCTATTTTTAAACTTGTACTAGAAGGATTTGCTAATTTAAGAAGAGAGTGTTAATGAGCCCCCGGCCCAGGCCCCCAGCCCTTCCCCTGGTTACCAGCAGCTGCTCCTGGGACTAGGTCATAATTCAACTTCCCAGCAACCACTTTTCACTTCGGGGCCGTTCAATGGAAAAACAACTTCAAATGAATGCATTTCCTTGGAAACCACATAACGCTCATCTGATGCTCTGGAAGGAACTTGCCCCCGCTTGGCCTCCCACAGCAGTGTGAGTAGGGCTCCACTGACTGGGTTGAAGGCCTGCTACCGGCTTCACCTGTGAGCTGCCCTTTTCCTGCAGACGTGTGTGTGCTTGTGGGCATGTTTGCAAGAGAGACGTGAGTCCCAGAAAAATACAGTTCTAAGAGTTCCAAAAAGACCTTGACAGGCTGGGTGGGTGAGGCTGGATAGAACAAGAAAATGCATTCCAGGAATAAATGTGAGGTGTTGCATTTGGGTTCACAAAGCCCCCAAAGCACACTCCTGGGTGGGCAATATGCAGTGAGCAGGATTTAGGACAGTGTTTCTCAATGAATGTTTCATGTAACACCACATTTGAAGGATGACTGTGTGGGGGACATAAGTGGTTTAAGAAAAGCTGGTGACTGTAGGACCTCTTTTGCCGGTAGTGTGCAAATGTGCAGTGTGACTCTTCCAGAAAAGTCTGTGCTGTGTTCCTAAACTGATTTGACTAGAGACATCCTCCTCCTATTTGTCCAAGAAACCACTTGCAGTCAGAGCACTTTGGCAAGTGGGCTTAGAAGGTATAAATCCCTTGAAGGTTTAATGGAGCGATGATGGGATAGTTGCCAACACACACACACACACACACACACACACACACACACACACACACACACGATTGGATTTTGGGAGGGTGAATAAGCACAAGTAGGAGGGCAACAGGACCTCTGATTTGTTCCCGGCAGGAAAGCCCCAGGCTACAAGGGAGCGTGCCAAACCCCAGGGCTGCTGCCATCCCTCACATTGGGGCTGTTGTGAGCAGCGCATGCGAAAGGTGAGGGCTTTTTCCATACCAACTTTATTGTCTCCTTCCTCTGCTGTCTGTGAGCTACATGTTTGTTTTAAAGGACAGAATTAAAAAGAAAAAAGGCAGGAACCTACAGCACGTGGTGGATCCCTCCATGGTTCACCTCCCAGCTGTGTCAGTTTTGGGGCTGTGTCTCCAAATTAGGTGTCATTTCAACAGCAGTGGCAGGTGGGGACAAGGGGACAAGCTTGGTGGGACAAGGGACAATGTGTTGTTTGCCCAGCCTGCTCCTGCTTTCTCACTGTCCTGTGTCCCCGGGCACATCAGCTCACGGCCCCCAAGACCTTTCTCCCACTCTATGGACTGTGCACTCAGGCCTCCCTGCTGCCACCAGGCTTCCTGGAGGGGTGCACATGTGGGGTCAGGTGGGGTTTGAGTCACACACTGTTTCATCCCTCGGAAATGTCACCTTTGGCTACTTTGTGACCTCATCACTCAGAAAATCAGCCTTCTTATGAATAGCTTTCCTAGGAGACACGGCTCCTTTGCCCTTTCCCACCCACATGGCTGAAGGAAACGTCAGCCCTCGGAGGGAGCACTGGGTCTGTCCATGGGGAGGTGGGGCATGAGCCGGGCGTGCTGCACCGTCTTCACCAGGACCATCTGGCCCCTCATGACTTGGCCCCGGAAGCCTCATTTCAGCTCTTGACTGTCATCTGTCGGAGCAGGGTTAGAGCCGTTTGGGAACGGGCCATCAGGCACGTGTCTGCTCCAAGGCCTCCTGACACAGTGATGGTCCCTTGTACAGCTTGCATAAAACCTTGTTTCCTAGAAAGGAGGTGCTGCCTTTAAAGGAACACAGTTGGTGGGCCCGAAAGAGCACAGAGTTGTCAGCCTTTGATGTTCAGCAATTTAAGAAAACATCTGGTTTAAAAAAGTGTCCTTCCTGTCGCCCCACCTAGACCACCTCTCCATTACTGTTTAGGTATTTCATAAATGTGAGACCTTGGCAACTAAGAATAAACTCAAGGGAGACTTGGATTTATCTAAATGAGATAAATTAGCAAAACCCTCCAACATGAGAGAAGAAAAGCACTTTCATGCTATATCGGAATGAGATAACACCAACTACTACTTCCTAAATGCTTGTTGGATACTATGTTTCTTAGTGATGTACAAAGCAAATGTATCTGTTTCCTGGAGGCTTGGGTGTACTCCAGAGGTATTATTTTAGTACACCTTCCACAATGGGTAAGCCTTGTGAGAAAGTAATCAAGTAATACCTTAGAAAAGCCATTTTTATATTCATTTAGGATGGGCCATACGGTGGGCTTTTTGGCTCTAAAAATTAAGTTTCCTTCATCACCATTCCAAACTTTCTGGAACTTTCCTTGTGTTATTTTTCAGACTGGCAGGCATCTGTGTTTTAAATTTATGAGGGCTTCTATGCCATCTACACATAGTTCAGAAGAACTGCAGTCTTTCTGTGAGAAGCAGAGACAGAATAATTATGGGACTACCTTATTACCACCAGGACAGTCAGGGCTTGCTAATGGTACTCAGCAGAACCAACGTGAGATAGCTCACCCAAATCACATGGAAATTATAATTTAAAGATTAAATTCTCCTCCTCTCTTTTGGCTAAGTTAAGAAAAGAAATCTATTTTTCATAACCAAAGCTGTTTTTGGGAAAAGACTGTGTTAATACAAATGAAAATCATGGCATGTTACAGGCTTGCAGAGCCATTACATTAAGTTAGCATTAACTTATTTAATCCTTCAACAAATCTGTGATGTGTATGTTATTGTCCTCATTTATAGATGGGGCAACTGAGGTTTAGAGAGGTCATTTGTCCAAAGTCACCCCTGGGCTGACTCAGGGAAACCAGATAGGGACCCTTGTGGTCAACCCAGTAAGACATGTGGGCAGTGACAGAGTGGGTGCTGAGAAGAGAGTGATGAGGCTGGCAGGATTTGAAGGTGAGGCTGGCAAAATCTGCTGATGGTTTACTTGTAGAGATCGGTAAATGGCTCTTGGGCAACTGGAAGAATGGAGTTTCCATTTACAGAGAAGGGGAAGACAGTGGGAGGTGGGAGAACTGGGGTTCGGAGGGTGAAGGGTGGGGAAGAGGAGTGTGGTTTGGGGCGTGTTGAGTTTGAGATGGCGGTCACCAGCCAGGTGGGGATGACCGTGGCCGGCTATGTTAAGTGCAGAGTTCAGGGAGGGGACTGAACTGGAGAAACCTGTTCAGGACTCAGTAGCACAGAGATGGGACTGAAAGTCATAAGGCTGGATGAAAGCCCAAGGAGTGAGCCTAGAAGGCGGAGAGCAGGAGCCTCTCGAGGGATTCCAGCCTCCAACATCGGAGACTGGGGTGAAGAGGAGGAGCCCGCATGGGGTATGTGGAGTGACCGGGAGGGAGAGTGGTGAGCGAGGGCGGGTCGGAGAGAGCGAGCCAACACATCAGGTCATCAGATAAATCAAGCAATGTGAGCCCTGAGAAATGACGGCTGGACTCAGCCGCATTAAGGAAACTGGGGGCCTTGATAAGTGCAGTTTCGGTGGAGCAATTGTCATGGGTTCAAGAGAGAAGCAGGACAGCAGTACATGAGGCCAGAGAATTCTTTCAAGGGCCACCAAGGGGAACCAGGAAATGAGGCAACCTTTGTAGGATGGGGATTCTTAATCTGGGCCCAGGGCCTACAGGACTTAGGGCACCTGTCAGCTTGGGTGGGAAAAAAATGGTTGCATGTTTTATGTCATCAACCTCTCACTGAAAATTAGCATTTCCTTGTGTTATGACCAGAGACAGCCACCAACAGAAATATGGCCTGTGCCTATGACTTCGCAATAGACATCTCTGACAGCGTGCATCGCATTTCAGGTGTGGGTGTCTGGAAAGATCGTCTGCCTTTGTTGCTATTTCAAATTATGGTAGTTAATAAGACCCCCGCTTGGTCTTGTAATGTAATGCATTACCAGAGAGGCACATAAATTACCATGCACAAAACGGTTTTAAAGGATTTTAACAGTATTTCAATACAATTAGCTTCCTTTATAATCCTGCTATTATTTTACACATTTAAAGTTCAGAGGAGAAACACACAGCCTTCCCTGGATTGTCAAAGGGTCCAAGGCAAAATAAATAACAGGTCCCGTTAAACAACGTAAAACAACAACAAAAAAATGTTAAGAACCTCTGCCAGGGGGATGTGTGGTCAAGAGAGGATTTTTGCATTGCTTTGTTGTTGTTTTGAAGATGAGTGAAACTGAAGCCAGTTTGTCTGTCTTTGGAGCTGATGCAGGAAGGAGGGAAACATGGGTAACATTCCCGAATACAGGACGGCAGGGACCGCGGTGGGTGCCCAGAGAGGCCAACTCAGAGCAAGTGCAGACGTTTGTTCCAGAACAGGAGGGAGGCCGTGCAGGGAGCCTGGCAGCTGTGGCAGTGGGCATGCTCACGGTCTTGGATTGCTGCTCGGGGAGGCAGGAAGCATGGTGATGGGTTGAGAAGGGAAACAGTAAAGGGGTGTTGAAGGCTTGAGTGGATAGAAAGGGGGCGCCATGGTCACGTGGGCGAGCGGCAGGAGGACTGCACCAAGACAAGGCGAGCAGCAGGTGCCCTGTGAGGCGAGCGGCCGTGAGTGACCAGAGGCGGCTCCAGCGCCGTCAGTGGCCCTGGACAGTCCGAGGGCAAAGGGCTGGCCTGAACGCACTGGGGATTTTTCTAGGGGAAAATGATGGCAGGAGATACATGTGTACACGGCGGGCAGTGGAATGATGCTGGAAGGAGGAAGCGCGGGTGAGCAGGGGGCAGCGGGACGCACAGGAGGCGGTGGCTGGGTACTGTCACTGTGATCGCGGTGAGGGATGGCAAGCGGCCGAGTTAGACTGTGGGAAAGGGTGGGAGCACCCGGAGGGGAGATGCAGAGGCTGGGGGCAGGGGGCGGAGGGACCACCCACCGCGGACAGGGGGCCACCACGGACTGTTAGGAACCATCTGTAATCTGGTTGTCCACCTGTATTTGTGAGGCTACATTTCCCTAGTTACTTGCTTATTTTCTGCCTATGAAGGTGGAAGAAAGGAGAAAGAGAAATAGGGCCGGAGAGAGGACTGGCGCAGATGTGTGCGTGTCTGTGGAGTGCTTTGTTGCTCACAGTCAAGCAAATCTAGGTCTAGGTCCCTGTCTGCTCTGCATGTCTTTTACTCACAGGATGGCCGTGTGATAAACATACTGCTTAGAGTTCGTCTTCAACTTCTTTTTCATAAGCTCCCCCTCTTTCCTTGTCCCCTGACACGCGGCTCTGTTCTGTGGAGCAAGAGATAGGTAGTGAAGGACTGCGGCTTGCACTTGGGAGGGCAGGGGTGAAGGCCCTGGGCCGGGCGATCAGGTCTGAGCTGAGCCGGGAAATGTGCACCTCGCCAGCTTGCAGCGGGACCCCAGCTAGCCTGACAGACCAGATGGGACACATGGCAACTTCTTCTTCACTTGCCCCTGCAGGGCAGGTGTCTGCAGGAGGGGAGCTCCCCGGTGTGGGTGGGGAGAGGTGGCTGGCCCTCACCAGGCTGCAGGCTGCTCCGCTTTGGTTTCACCCTCCTGCCCCCAGTGCTGCATGTCTGACCCAGTAGCCGGAATTCAGTGGTTCTCTACCCGCCGCTGTGTCATCACCCCTGGAGAGCTTAGAAAGACCCCACTGCCCAGGCCACCCAGAAAGCAGGCTCCCCTGATGCAGGCGGGGTCCACGCACGGGGACGTTTGGGCCCTGCCCTGGTGATTTGGAT
The DNA here is from genome assembly GCA_032199065.1 of Smutsia gigantea. Classification (NCBI taxonomy): domain Eukaryota; kingdom Metazoa; phylum Chordata; class Mammalia; order Pholidota; family Manidae; genus Smutsia; species Smutsia gigantea. The sequence goes on from JAVSCE010019338.1 coordinate 91,154, forward strand.
GTGCAGCCAGGTTTGAGGACCGCTGTCTTGACTGGTGTGCTACCAGGATCTTTAAGAGAGGTTGAAATTGTTCATCAGAGCCACAGTATGAATGTCTGTTCCGCTCGATGGCTCTGCCTGCGACTCTGGCCCTTCTCGGGTTGCCCCAAGGTAGAGAGAGTTGTGCCCAGCTGGGCCTTCTCACTGTCCCTGAGTGGTGTCTCTGTTCTGCCCAGAAGCCATACTTCCTGTGCCCCAGACCCTCTGCTCCATCCACATCCTACCTGTGCCCCAGTGCCATGCCCTCCGTGTCCATCCTTGACTCTGACCCCATCTACCACATTCTTTGACAGTGAAGCGTCTAGAAAGACGTGGTTTCCCCATTCACCCTCAGCTCTCTGGCTCCCACCCTCCCAGCACCCCACAGAAGGCTATGCTTACCACCCAGGTGGGTCCTTTTCCTGGGCCCACTCATGCATCACTCTTGACCAAGAAGTCACCCCACAGGGCATTTCTGTTTCCCTGGGTGGCACTTGAAAACAAAGCTCTGCTTGTCCCTGGCCCCCGAGAATGACACCAGCAGTGGGAGGACTATGGCCAGGCCCATCCTAGGGAGGGCGGGGCTTGGGGGAGGCCAGTGATACTTGGAGGTATGTGTTTTTAAAGCGTTTAAGAAATTTAGAATTAATTGGGTCAAGTGTGAGATTTCAGACTGCAGAAGCCCTTGTAAAAGCAAAGGCCTTGCAGATGAAATGGTGTTCGGCGTTTCTAGCTCAGGCCTCAGACACACACACAGGGAGGGCCACGCTGTGCCTTTTCCCTGAAGAGGAGGAGGCACCACAGGTCTCCTTTGCCTGTTCTGAGGACTGGCTGTGGAACTTGCAGAACCCAGTGCAAAATGAAAAGTGGGTCCCCTGTTCAAAAATTTCCAAGAGTTTCAAGATGGCCCTGCCTGTTCTGGACAGACCCAAGAACTAGGCATTGGATCTTCCCTCCCTTAAACCCGCGAGGACATATAGTTTAGATGTTGGAAGAACAGAAAACATGTTTGCAGTGTTCTGCAGAATAAAAAATATGGTTTCCCATGTTTATTTTTTCATTCAAGTATAGCTCAGATGCCTCTGGAAATATCGGCCAGGGAGAAGCCTTTCAAAAACAAAGCTATTGCTGATCTAGGCCCGAGGGTGGCCGCCAGTGGAAACAGACCTGATGTTCTAAATCTCAGTTTTCATTCCTCTCTTGGTCCAGGGAAGCTGTAGGTGTGCACATCCAAGCCTAGGAGTGAAAAGCTGCATCTGCTTGGCTTGCTTCTTCTCCCAGGCTCTGCTCGAGCCTCCCCGCTCTCTGGCAGGACCGCCCCCCCCACCCCCCCACCCCCCCGGTTCCTAGGGAGTGAAGCTGCCGGGGTCCCAGCTTCCTCCTTTCTGTGTGACTCACCGCACAGGCCAGGGTGCCTCAGTGTGAGCCCTGGGTCCTCTCCTAACACATGGCCCCAGTGGAAAATTCCCTGTGCCTTGTAGCTGTTGGCCACGTGGCAAAAAGCCTGTGGACCTGGCAGCCACTCGTCCTGCAGACAGTGTGAGGACTCGTCGCCTGAGTGAGGGATATGAAGATCAGCTGGAGGGAGAAGTGTTTGAGTTTAAAAGTGCCAAGAATCATTCCTGAACTGGCAAGGTAGCCTGTCTGCATTTTTAAAAAGGCATGAGTAGAAGCCTGGAAAACAGAATTTCAGACTTCTTGTTCTGTGTTATGGAAGCTACTCTCTGATATGAAGGAGAAAATGATTTTTTAAAAACAAGAAATAACATTCAATTTTATTTATCTTTATCCATTAAGAAAACTAATAGGGAAACAGGAAATATTTATGGTAACATTTTCATGGCACTGAAGGGATAATCTGTGTTTCTTCCTTTTATACAGATTTCTCTATAGATGTTTAAAATGAATTGCTCCCATTGCACAGACAGGTAAGTACAACACATAAGCTTAAGAGGTTTTTGCAAAGCAGATGGAGCCAGATAAGAATGGAGGCTGGCTTCAAACTGACTAATTTTGAGCAAACAGCTCAGCCTTCCCTGACTCTTTGGTCTGTCTACCTCATAACAGTGGCTTCCTAGAACCATCTAAGAGATGCTAAGATAATATATGTAAAAACCTGCAAACCGTGTCAGGAAGGACACCCCACAAATGCAAGTTGTGTGCTGTTGAAGTTTAATCATTGTTACAAATAAATCCACTCCCAACTGCATGGAAGCCTGGTAGGTGCCGGGACTCAGCCAGACCCCAAGCTGAGTTGCTGGAAAGCAATAATGAGGCTCTGCCCTGGTTTCCCAAGATGTCCAAATGAAACTAAGTGATCAAGAGACCTTTGGCCTTGAAAACGGCAGGATTTAAAGCCCTTGGGGGGAATGTGCAGCCCAAAGCAAGTGCCCTCTGGCTCTGGGTTTGGGGGCCCTCGAAGGGCGCTATCCTGCTCCCTGTCTGCTGTGCCTGTGGCCTGCCCACCCACCCTGGGAACACCATGGCCACTGTTGGGATATGGGTTCAAAGTAGTCAAGGGATTAACTCATGTACCAGGTTGCATGGAATCTCCTCTCTTCAGAATCATTTATTACTCTTATTAAGAGAGATCGAGAGGGATTGGATTAAAGATGGTGGTGTGAGAGGTGAGACAGAGGCTTCCTCCTAAAACCTCATATAATATGAAAATAAAGCTACTACAACTACTCTTGAAAGAGCAATGGGAAAGAGGACGGCAAAAAACTGCATACACCTGGAGACAAGAGCAGCCCTCACAGAAAAGGATAATGTACTAAAGCTGTGGTCCTGCGGGATCCAAGCCCTTCCCCCACCCCAGCTCACCTGCAAGAGGAACAGGAACGGAGCAGGGAGGGAGTGGAGATGTGGGACTGCTGAATACCTAACTTTGGAGATCTGCTCTGGGAGCACAAACCTACATTTCATGGTGCTTGCATGATACTCTTGTAATTAGGGGGTTGGAAAGCTAAGACAGGCAGAATTCCTGGAGAGACTAAGAATCCAGCTGCTTGTGAAAGCAGGGATCCATACCCAGCTGCTCAGGGACAAAAGAAAGGCGGGCAGTCTGAGAGACTTCCTAACAAAGAAGCCCTTAGCAAGAGAGCTGCTAAAGGGGCAAGGATTGCACGGAGCTTACTGCTCAGGAGAAAGGACAGGCAGACAAAATTGTCCGGGTGCACTCTGCCCAGCAGGTTGGGAGCTTTCACGATCTTCAGGTGCTCCAGCTCCCTGGCTGCCTACACAGCTCCAAGACCCCTTCTGTGACAGGCAGACTAGTGCGCCTTTCTTCTGGCCAGCCCCACCGGGCTTGCAAACCGGGAAATCCTTCCCTGGTGTTAGGCCAGCCAGAGGGAAGATCTGTCTATACCAACTAAAAACGCAAAGCACAGAGGCTTATACCTGTGTGCTCAGCCCACTGGTTCAGGCCATGGAGACAGGCATAGCAGCCAGGAACCAGCAAACAGCCCTTTCCTCCCCGGAGGCACCAATACCACTCCCCACAATCCCTGCATTGCTTCATGGGCTGAGCAGCTCCAGAGAGTAGAGCATCTGGGCACTAGAGGGTGCCATACACAAATATGAAATGCCAAAGGAGCCTGGTCCAGAGTAAAATTATGAACACAACTCCTGAGAAATATTTAAATGATATGGACCTTATGACTCTCCCTGAAAGGGAGTTCAAAATAAAAATCATTAACATGCTCATGGAGGTACAGAAAGATATTCAAGAACTCAGGAATGAATTCCGGTCAGAGATCCAATCATTGAAGAACACAATGGACGGTATTAAAAGCAGATTGGCTACGGTGGAGGAGACAATAAATGAAATAGAAACTAGAGAAGAGGAATACAAAGAAGCTGAGGCACAGAGAGAAAAAACGATCTCTAAGAATGAAAGAATATTGAGAGAACTGTGTGACCAATCCAAACGGAACAATATTCGCATTATAGGGGTACCAGAGGAAGAAGAGAGAGGAAAAGGGATAGAAAGCATCTTTGAGGAGGTGATTGCTGAAAACTTCCTCAATCTAGGGAAGGAGATAGTCTCTCAGGCCATGGAGGTGCGCAGATCTCCCAACACAAGGGACCCAAGAAAGACAACAGCAAGACATATAGTAATTAAAATGGCAAAGATCAAGGATAAGGACACACTATTAAAAGCAGCCAGAGAGAGAAATAGGATCATATACAAAGGAAAACCTATCAGGCTATCATCAGACTTCTCAGCAGAAACCTTACAGGCCAGAAGGGAGTGGCATGATGTATTTAATGCAATGAAGCAGAAGGGCCTTGAACCAAGATTACTTTATCCGGCAAGATTATCATTTAAATTTGAAGGAGGGATTAAACAATTCCCAGATAAGCAAAAGCTGAGAGAATTTGCTCCCCACAAACCATCTCTACAGTGTATTTTGGAGGGACTGCTATAGATGGAAGTGTTCCTACAGATTAATAGCTGTCACCAGAGGAAATAAAATGACAGTAAAGAAAATAGAACAGCTAATTACTAAGAAAATGGAAAATTAAATTAACTATTCCCAAAGTCAATCAAGGGATAGACAAACAGTACAGAATATGATACCTAATATATATAAAGTATGGAATAGAAAGAAAAAGGAGGAAACAAACAAACAAACAAAGAACCTTTAGATTGTGTTTGTAATAGCATATTAAGTTAGTTGTTAGACTTTTAGATAGTAGGGAAGTTAACCTTGAACCTTTGATAACCACGAATCTGAAGCCTGCAATGCCAATAAGTACATACCTATCCATAATCACCCTTAATGTAAATGGACTGAATGCACCAGTCAAAGGACATAGAATCATTGAATGGATAAAAAAACAAGACCCATCTATATGCTGCCTTCAAGAGACTCACTTTAAACCCAAAGACATACACAGACTAAAAGTGAAGGGATGGAAAAAGATATTTCATGCAAACAACAAGGAGAAAAAAGCAGGTGTTGCAGTACTTGTATCAGACAAAATAGACTTCAAAATGAAGAAAGTACCAAGAGATAAAGAAGGACATTACATAATGATAAAGGGGTCAGTCCAACAAGATATAATCATTATAAATATATATGCACCCAACAGAGGAGCGCCAGCATATGTGAAACAAATACTAACAAAATTAAAGGAGGAAATAGACAGCAATGGATTCATTTTAGGAGACTTCAACACACCACTCACTCCAAAGGACAGATCAACCAGACAGAGAATAAGTAAAGACACAGATTCACTGAACAGCACACTAGAACAGATGGACCTAACAGATATCTACAGAACTCTGCACCCAAAAGCAGCAGGATACACATTTTTCTCAGGTGCACATGGAACATTTTCCAGAACAGACCAAATACTAGGCCACAAAAAGAACCTCAGTAAAGTCAAAAATATTGAAATCCTACCAACCAACTTCTCAGATCACAAAGATATAAAACTAGAAATAAATTTTAGAAAGAAATCAAAAAAGCTCACAAATACATGGAGACTTAACAACATTCTCCTAACTAATGAATGGGTTAATGACCAAATCAAAACAGAAATGAAAGAATATATGGAGACTAATGATAACAACAACACCAAGCCACAACTATTGTGGGACGCAGCAAAGGCAGTTCTAAGAGGAAAGTATATTGCAATCCAGGCCTATTTAAAGAAGGAAGAACATTTCCAAATGAATAGTCTAAAGACACAATTACTGAAATTGGAAAAAGAAGACCAAATGAGGCCCAAAGTCACCAGAAGGAGGGACATAATAAAGATCAGAGAAGAAATAAAATTGAGAAGAATAAAACAATAGAAAAAAATCAATGAAACCAAGAGCTGGTTCTTTGAAAAAATAAACAAAATAGATAAACCCCTAGCCAGACTCATTAAGAGAAAAAGAGAATCTACACACATAAACAGAATCAGAAATGAGAAAGGAAAAATAACGATGGACCCACAGAAATACAAAGAATTATAAGAGAATATTATGAGAATCTATATGCTAACAAGCTGGAAAACATAGAAGAAATGGACGACTTCTTAGAAAAATACAACCTTCCAAGATTGACCAAGCAAGAAACAGAAAAACTAAACAGACCAATCACCAGCAATGAAATTGAATCAGTAATCAAAAAACTACCCAAGAGCAAAACCCCCAGACCTGATGGATTCACCTCTGAATTCTACCAGACATTTACAGAAGAAATAACACTCATTCTCCTTAAAGTTTTTCAAAACATAGAAGAGGAGGGAATACTTCCAAACTCATTCTATGAAGCCAGCATCACTCTAATACCAAAACCTGGCAAAGACCTCACCAAAAAAGAAAATTACAGACCAATATCCCTGATGAACGTAGATGCAAAAATACTCAACAGAATATTAGCAAACCGAATCCAAAACTACATCAAGAGGATCATACACCATGATCAAGTGGGATTCATCCCAGGGATGCAAGGATGGTACAACATTCGAAAATCCATCAACATCATCCACCACATCAACAAAAAGAACAAAACCCACATGATCATCTCCATAGATGCTGAAAAAGCATTTGACAAAATTCAGCATCCATTCATGATTAAAACTCTCAACAAAATGGGTATAGATGGCAAGTACCTCAACATCATAAAGGCCATATATGACAAACCCACAGCTAACATCATACTTAACAGCGAGACGCTGAAAGCTTTTCATTTAAGATCGGGGACAAGACAGGGATGCCCACTCTCTCCACTGTTATTCAGCATAGTACTGGAGGTCCTAGCCACGGCAATCAGACAAAACAAAGACATACAAGGCATCCAGATTGGTAAAGAAGAAGTCAAATTGTCACTATTTGCAGATGACATGATACTGTACATAAAAAACCCTAAAGACTCCACTCCAAAACTACTAGAACTAATATCTGAATTCAGCAAAGTTGCAGGATACAAAATTAACACACAGAAATCTGTTGCTTTCCTATACACTAATGATGAACTAACAGAAAGAGAAATCAGAAAAACAATTCCATTCACAATTGCATCAAAAAGAATAAAATACCTAGGAATAAACCTAACGAAGGAAGTAAAAGACCTGTACTCTGAAAACTACAAGACACTCCTAAGAGAAATTAAAGAGGATACTAACAAATGGAAATGCATCCCATGCTCTTGGCTAGGAAGAACAAATATTGTCAAAATGGCTATACTACCTAAAGCAATGTACAGATTCAACGCAATCCCTATCAAAGTACCAACAGCTTTCTTCAATGAACTGGAACAAATAATTCTAAAATTCATATGGAACCACAAAAGACCCCGAATAGCCAAAGCAATCCTGAGAAGGAAGAATAGAACAGGGGGAATTACGCTCCCTGCCTTCAAGCTCTACTACAAAGCCACAGTAATCAAGACAATTTGGTATTGGCACAAAAACAGACCCACAGACCAGTGGAACAGAATAGAAAATCCAAACATTAACCCAAACATATACAGTCAAATAATATTTGATAAAGGAGCCTTGGATATACAATGGGGAGATGACAGCCTCTTCAGCAGCTGGTGTTGGAAAAACTGGATAGCTACATGTAAGAGAATGAAACTGGACTACTGTCTGGCCCCGTACACAAAGGTAAACTCAAGGTGGATCAAAGAGCTGAATGTAAGTCATGAAACCATAAAACTCTTAGAAAAAAACATAGGCAAAAATCTCTTGGACATAAACATGAGCAACTTCTTCATGAACATATCTCCCCGGGCAAGGGAAACAAAAGCAAAAATGAACAAGTGGGACTATATCAAGCTGAAAAGCTTCTGTACAGCAAAGGACACCATCAGTAGAACACAAAGACATCCTACAGTATGGGAGAATATATTCATAAATGACGTATCTGATAAGGGGTTGACATCCAAAATATATAAAGAACTCATGCACCTTAACAAACAAAAAGCAAATAATCCAATTAAGAAATGGGCAGAGGACATGAATAGACACTTCTCCAAAGAAGAAATTCAGATGGCCAACAGGCACATGAAAAGATGCTCCACATCGCTAATCATCAGAGAAATGCAGATTAAAACCACAATGAGATATCACCTCACACCAGTGAGGATGGCCAACATCCAAAACACAAACAACAACAAATGTTGGCGAGGATGTGGAGAAAAGGGAACCCTCCTACACTGCTGGTGGGACTGCAAATTAGTTCAACCATTGTGGAAAGCAGTATGGAGGTTCCTCAAAAAACTCAAAATAGAAATACCATTTGACCCAGGAATCCCACTCCTAGGAATTCACGCTAAGAATGCAGCAAAAAGACATATGCACCCCTATGTTTATCGCAGCACTATTTACAATAGCCAAGAAATGGAAGCAACCTAAGTGTCCATCAGTAGATGAATGGATAAAGAAGATGTGGTACATATACACAATGGAATATTATTCAGCCATAAGAAGAAAACAAATCCTACCATTTGCAACAACATGGATGGAGCTAGAGGGTATTATGCTCAGTGAAATAAGCCAGGCCGAAAAGACAAGTATCAAATGATTTCACTCATATGTGGAGTATAAGAACAAAGAAAAAAACTGAAGGAACAAAACAGCAGCAGACTCACAGAACCCAAGAACGGACTAATAGTTACCAAAGGGAAAGGGACTGGGGAAGATGGGTGGGAAGGGAGGGATAAGAGGAAAAAAGGGGCATTATGATTAGCAGATGTAATGTTGGGGGGCATGGGGAGGGCTGTACAACTCAGAGAAGAGAAGTAGTGACTCTACAGCATCTCACTACGCTGATGTACAGTGACTGTAATGGGGTTGGTGGGGGGGACCTGATGAAGGGGGTACTTTAATAATCATAATATTGCACATGAAATTGTAGATTAATGATCCAAAATAAATTATAAAAAAAATTTTTAATGAAAAAAAAGAGAGATCTATACTGTCCGACCCCGTCTCCCAAGCCAATGTGGGGGTACATTGGGGGGTGGCTAGGGCTGGGGGGAGGATAAGGCTCCCAAGTCTGGAAACTGAACAAAATGCCAGTGGACCCCTGCTGTGAACAAAAAAGCCTGCTCCTCTTTGCAGGAGACACCTGGCAGTTATGGCACCAAGAAGGGACAGTGGTGACAAACAGCCCAGGTCCCCGCTGCCTGCAGCACTCAACAGACTCGGTCATTGCTCCCAGACAGAGGCTGGCCAGCCATGGAAGAGCTGTGCCCAGACACTCAGGAACAAGGTTCTCGTCCTCCTGAGGGGCCCAACTATCCTTACACGCAGCTGCTCGAACCCTCAAGGGGCCCGCAGGCCTCGCTGCAGCTGCTTTCCTAGGCTTCCTCACCTGGAGAATGCTCTCCACCCGGACCTGACCAGCAGGAGCCTCACAGCCCCAAGACAAATGACTGTCAACTCCAGACCCTCCCAACTCACAGTCTCACCCCAAACTCACATGCAGAGGCCCTTGAGTCCATCTGCCTCTACTCCCTCCCAGCTGGGCTGCTCCAGGCTCTGGCTGGGCACTGGCCTGGATGAAGTAAGGACTCCACAGGGTCACTGAGGCCCTCCTGTCTTCCCTCTTTCACCAACTGGAAGCTTCGAGGCCTGGGCATTTGAGAACAAAGTGTCTAGACAATTCCTCTGCCCCTTGAGAAGGGCCTGCGTGGGCCCACGCCTCATTTGGTTGAATAGTTAGCTTGCCCCGTGCATGCTGTAAGACAGCTGGGCTAAATCAGGCAGACGGGACCAACCAGAACTGTCATTCCTGTGCTCTGAGCATGGTCATTTGCCTAAAACACCCTCTGTGACCCTTCAGGGCTGGCAGCATAAAGCCTGGACCGCTCCGCCCGCTGCTGATGGCTGGCCACAGCCCTGCCCTGCCCCGCTGTGCACACTCCCTGCGCCCATCCCATTGGCTGTGTGAGCGCTTGCTCCCTGCATCCCTGTTCACCGCCCCCCAAGAACAACAGTTCCAGCCAATGACTAGTGACCCACGGGGGAACCCCTCCTGCTGCTCTGACCACCTGTCCTCCTCTGCGCTGGTCACCTGGCAGTGGTTTCCACACTGCTTGGGACTTTTATCATATTGAGCAACTCAGAAAGTGTCTCAGCCTGCAGGCTGCAAAGGCCCTGAACACATGCCCATGAATTTTGTAACTGTTTTTGTTTTCTTGGCTACCATTGTGGAGCTGGGCAGTTCGGTGATGTCTGTTGAAAGAGCGTGGAGCTGGGTGGGTCATGGGGCACTGTGTAGAAGGACGGACAGTTTGCTGCCAGTTGGAGATAAGAGGCATGGTGAAATGTGAAGCCAGTTCCAAAGAAAGAAGGTGGCTCTCTGGGGACGTACTTACGAGAAGTCGGCCTTGAGAGCTGGGGATAGCTCCGAGAGTTAGGACAGTGCCCGGTGGCCGAGGAAGCTGGCCCCTGCTGGGGATGCCTCCAGCCCCTCCAAGCTTGCCTTGATCACTCTGAGATTTGGAATTGCCGAGAACCACGATTCACTTGGCACACGTCTATCCTTCTGTCGCTGATCCCCTAGCTGGTGCTCTGAGGACAGGACTTGGGCTCCTGAACTTCTTCCCCAGCACTCATCTGTCTGCCTGGCTTTGGCTGGTGCTTAAAAAAGACACAGCGAAGGAACTAGGCTCTGGGTGAATGACCTCAAGCATGGACCAGGGGTTCAGAAGGGTCTGTTAGATTGATCCACGACCCAAATCTGTGTCACTTGTTTGTCTCTTCTCTGAAATAACCATCAGTAATGAAATCACCTTTAGTTCAGCCTCTTCTGTTTAGTAAATATCACATAGAGAAAAATGCACCCACACTACAATTTTATATTGGGAATATTTTGTAGTTATTTTTACACTTTTGCCTTTGGGGTGATTTGGCTACAAGTAATACATTTGATTCACAGCTGCCTTTTAGTTCTGGGCACTGATGGTGTATTTTCAGGAAATCCTCCCGAGATATTTAAAACCCCAAGTTGTTTTAAAATATGATATTTTTAGGAATACCACATTTAACAATGAATATAGTGGACTTAAAGTTATATATTTTTTAGACTTTTCTTAATCCTTTATTAATCTTGATTTTCTCTGAAACAGTCTGTTCCTGTTCTGGGCTGGTGTGTGAAACTCCCAGCCCTGTGCCTCCTGATGGACAGAAGAGCCTTTCCTGGGCCAGAGGGCAACGTCACACTGACACTGTGTGAGTCAGTCTAAGTATAAAAGTATCCATTCATCTTCCGTTCGTCAGATATTTACTGAACTCCACATTTGTTGTTGTGTGCACAGTGGGGCTCTGCTCCTGCTCTCTCAGTGTCCGTGGGGGTAGAGGGCTCACAAGGCACACAGAGCCAGCCTCCCCTGGAACAACTAGCAGGCAGGGGTCAGGCTTGGGGGCTCCAGGCCTCTTCTGCCACCCAGGACCATCATCTTCCCTCCTCTACCTGCCATCAAAATCCATCCTTGGAGCTTATTTAAACTCTCAGGAGTAAATGACTCATAATGGCTTAACATTTTACCCCTCCCAGGAGGTATTTTTAAGTCCAAGGGATAAGGATTTAATGAGTGAAATATCAAACAGCAATAGAAATGTCAGGGGTAAAGAGGGATTGGGCGGAAGAGGGTCTTGAGCATTTTCCTAAACACCCCTAAAATCATCAGTGAGTTGGGATGACCTGTGTCCTTATGGATATGATGGAAGCTGATGGATGGATGGATGGATGGTGGATGGATGGATAGATGGTGGATGGATGGATGGATGGATGGATGGATGGTGGATGATAGATGAACAGATCACCTTTATTTTGATCTCAACTGGTCTTTGAAGTTTGATTCATTTTTTGATTCCTCATAGAGCCAGGCTATGGTCTGATACATAAGGAAGTTGGGAAAAGTTCAATGAATGAACATATTAATGAAAGGGAGGTAATGTATGCAGTAGGCCTGTGGTTTCAGGTTACTGTTTTTGGTCCTTTTGGACTTGACCAACACATAAGCAGACAACTAGAGTTTGTCGTTAGTGGATGCTTGGCTGTCTTGCTGGGGTGAAGGCCATTGTAAAATGTGACCTTGCTCAATTTATTGACAGCACATCGTGTCAAAGCCACTAGACTTCCATGCAACCCTTTGTTCCAGGCTTCCTGTTAGCTTTGCAGAGGTCTGTCTTGTGTGGCTTCCTCGTATCAGCAACAGCAATAACATGGCACTGAGCACTCACAGGGCACTCACTGTGTGCAGACTGTTTTTTAAGCACATTACGTGTGTTTACTAATTTAATCCGAACACCAACCCTCTGCTTTAGGCACTACTATTGACCCCATTTTATAGGTGGGGAAATGGAGGCTCTGAGACATTAAATACCCTGCCCAAGGTCATCAGATCTAAGTGGTGGAGGCTGAATTTGAACCCAGGCAGATGGGCCTCAGTGTCTGGGCATGTCCTATATGTACATCACATCTCTGAAATGCGCTGGCGGCTGCAAGCTCGCCGAGCACTCTCTGCAGCCCTCACAGCTCTGCCACAGCTGCCTGCCTCGCCCACGCTGACAGGTGGGATTGTTCCCGACTCGGTAGGCCTCCGTCTCATCTGGGTGCAGCGGACCTGTGGAGGGAGCCGAGTCCTGTGCCACTTTGTGCCTAATGGCCCATGGGCTACACCTTGGACATAGACTCGACACTCACTCTCAAGCCATGGATATGTCTTTGCAGGAACCGTGAGCTGGGCCTCCGAATGTTCCTGACCCTTGTGTGGGTGGCAGGGTCTGTGTCCAGTGAGGTCTAGAGGTTGTGTGAGGTCCAAAGAGCAAAGTTTGAGGCAGCTGCTGCTTCTGAGGCCTCTTTGGAGCCACGTGGTGAGGACATGGGGATTCTTCTCTGCTTATGGTAACTGGGGAGCACAGGTCAGCCTTGGGAAGCAAACCCCTGTTTGGGTTAAAAGAACAGCAGCTCAGGGTTTGGAAGGGAGGTTGCTGAATAAATTGATGGATGCCTGCCACTGAAAGAGTTTTCCTCGCCCCTTCATGGAGAGGGCTAAGGTAGGCACCAGGTTGCTAAGGGGCTGGTTTGGGGCCCTGGAACCTTTTGGGGTCCTGGTGTGGATGAAGGCATCTGGGGAGGGACTGTCTCGGTGGAAGAGACTCCTCTCTCCCTGCTGTTGACTTAGGCTGACGAGAGGCCGGGACCAGCCCAAGTGCAACAAATGAAGAAACAGCCAACCACAGAGCCGTCCCTGGCCCACAGTGAGCTGGGGCTGGGGGTGGGGCTGGACCAGGTGCACATCCGTTGCAGGGCTGGACGGTCTCGTGTCATCCCTGAGGGGACTGAGGGCTTGCTGACCCGCCGGGGTGGAGGCGGCTGGGAGCGGGCCAGACCATCCACGCTCAGACACAGCCTGGATTTAGAATTGGGGGCCTTGGGCCTGTTTGGAAAATAAGATACTTTCCTTAGGAAGATACCCTGGACCTGCCACAGAGACAAGTGAGGCAAGAAGAGGGCGAGAGTCTCATCATGTATGTGTGAATGTCCGTCAGGTTCTAGATTGAAAAATGCCGCCATATCTTTGGGTTTAAGGTCATATTTTCTGACTTGAAGAATGAATTGCAAAATCAGATTTAGAGGACTGTTAACTTTTTCATCAGGTAAGTAGCCTTAAAACTTGGCCAGTGTATGGGTTCCTGAGGCTGTTGTAACAATGTACTACCAACTGGGTGGCTTAAGACAACAGAACTTTATGGTCTCACAGTCCTGGAGGCCAGAAGTCCAAAATCAAGGTGTCAGCAGGGCTGTGCTCCCCTGAGATTCTGGGTGGACTCCGTTCTTGCGTCTCCCAGCTTTGGTGGCTGCCAATAACAGGCACTCCTGGCTTCTAGTTGCCACACTTCAGTCTCTGCCCGTCTTCACATGGCTTCTCCCTGGCGTGTGTCTCTCTGCACACAGCATGTTCCTCTTATGAAGACACCAGTCCTATTGGGTTGGGTTCCACCATAATGACGTCACCTTAACTTGATCACATCTGCCAAGACCTTATATCCAAATAAAGTCACGTTCAAGGCAACAGGGCCTAGGGGACAGAATTCACTCCACAACAGCTAGTGATAATCTGTGACTCCTTGGTTACTTAGTACTATTTCTGTTATGTGGAATAAGACTGTGATTTTCACTAGGACCAGGAAAATCTCATGTCAACGGTGATACTTGAACACAGGTTAAATCCATAGAGCAAAACATGCCATGTCAGTAATCACAGCAGTCAATACACGTACTGCCAAAATACAAAGCAAAACAAGACACCTTCCTCATCTTCTGCTTTGTTTGGTTTTCTGAAGCTGCCGCTTGGGCTTCCTCGGGACACCCTCTCATCCTGAGATAAGCGACACTGAAGTGATGATACAGGCAAACCAAGTAACTATCTGGAAGCCACACAGCTTACTGTGGGAGAGCCCTCATTACCCATCAACCATGAATTTTAATATTTGCCTGTTTCTTGAAATGACCCTTCACAAATAGCTAGGGTTAATAGCACCTCCTTGTCTACCTAGAGAATCAGATAGAATTTTGCTTCATGAGGACATTTCCAAGTAGAGAATAGAGAACTCAGTTGATGGCAAACATATTTAACACGGAAGCCCAGTGGGGAACTGAATTAAATAGGCTCCTGTTTATGCTTTTATTCTCAAAGGCTAGGTCAGATCTTCGTTTAGGCTGGGGATTCCTTGGTACCATCTGAGCATAAATATATTGGCTAATGCTGGTCACCTGGTAGGAAAGAGGAAGTCTCTGAAATTTAAACAACACATTTGTGAAATGTGACCTTGGTTTTTTTTTACCAGGTGCCAATAATTTAGCTGATCTCAGCAACAGACATTTCGACATGATCCTGTATTTGCTAATTGCTCTTTTGTACTCTGGACTCAGGAAGATCTAACCTGGAGGACACAGATGCCAGTAACTTCCCAGCCAAAGTGCCCGGGGATCATGCGGTAAGTGACGACCACACACTTATTATGTCTTAAAATATGAAGACATCGAAAGAATTGTAAGTGGGGACTCAAACAGGTATTTGCACGCCATGTTCACTGTGCATTATTCACAACAGCCAAAAGGTGGAAACAACCCAGAAGTCCATCAACAGATGAATGGATAAACAAATGTGGCCTGTCCACACAATGGAATACCAAACCTTAAAGGAGGACATTCTGACACCTGCTACGACTTGGATGAACCTTGAAGACTTTACACTGAACAAAATAAGCTATGGCAAAAGTCAGATGTTGTATGATTCTACTCATATAAGGTGCCTAGAGTAGTCAGACTCAGAGGACAGAAAGGAGAATGGTGG
The DNA here is from genome assembly GCA_032199065.1 of Smutsia gigantea. NCBI lineage: Eukaryota > Metazoa > Chordata > Mammalia > Pholidota > Manidae > Smutsia > Smutsia gigantea. Next base: position 106,486 of record JAVSCE010019338.1, read on the forward strand.
GGGCCAGGGGCTGAAGGAAGAGGGAGAGGGAGTTAGTGCTTAACGGGGGCAGGGTTTTGGTTTGGGATGATGAGAAGTTCTGGAGATGGACGATGTGATGGCCGCACACCATGTGAAGGTCTTTAATACACTGAAGTGTATGCTCAGAAATGATTGAATGGTGTTTCACATTATGTGTATTTTACCACAACACAGCACACACACACACACACACACACACACACATACACACACACACACACACAGATCTGCGTCTTAGATGAGTCATTCTAAGTTGGACCCTCCCATCTGGTGTGGTTTTGTAGCAGTCCCTTTACATGGGAAGGGTCTCATCGGAATACCTGTTCTCAGATATCAAAACAACAGAACTCCTCTCTGTTCTAGTTAATTCTGAGAGCCACCTGTCAAATCCAGATCCTGGCCCATCTGGGAAATGAACAGCTATCTGTATATTTAAGGCCATAACCCAGTGGCCTTCCTGCCTGGAGCCCTTCTTTCCTCAGGGACGCTCTGTGCAAAGGCCCTGCTCAGCCTTGTGCAGGTGGGCGCCCGGCCGCCGCAGGAGAGGCAGCGCTGCAGGACCTGGTGGGCAGCACGGCAGTAGGTGGGGCTGCAGACGGCTGCCGGGCCATCCACTGCCGTTCTGGACAAAGGCCCAGCCAGTCCCGGCCTCCTAATTGCTACCCCCTTGAATACGCAGGAAGCCTGCTGACGCCGAACATCACCCCTCTGGGACGCCTTGTGCTGTGTAATTTACTAAGTGTTTTACACAGACTATTATTTACTCACACAGACAGCTCTGTGAGGCGTCTGTTATCATCTCCAGGCATCTTTCCAGTCCTCACAACTGGTCATAGAAAGATCTGGGCCTGAATCCAAGCCCAAGCTCCTTCTTCCCCCGGCTGCCAGCCAAGTCGCCAGCCCTCCCTCGAGCAGGTTTCTCTCCGGAAAGGCAGTTGTTAGGAGCAAGTGGGTTCAGGCTGGAGATCTGCAGGCAGGCAATGAGCAGGCGGTCCAGGGTTGTTGAATGAACAAGTGTGGGTCCCAAGCACAGTTTTGAAAGGTCTTACTCTCCATTCCCAAGTCTAACTTGTGCCCTTGCAGCTGAGGGACCTGGATTGCTTTCCTGGGTCTTGCGTGGAACACCTTCAACTATCTCAGTCATATAGATGAGAGAGTCAGAGGCTCTCGGGACATGCTAGACACCACCAGGCCCTTTTCCAAGGGGACAGGGGCACTCGGATTAGTGCATTTGATGAGATGGAGTGACGTTTGTTTGTGCCTCCCCCACCCCCGCTTTCTGCCCCTTTCCCCTCTACACACCCGTGTGTCCACACACACCCATGGATGTGCAGAGGACACACACACACACACACACACACACACACACACACACACACACACACATTCTTTCTTGAAATGACTTTGGCAGCCCCAAAGCCAATCTTTCTAATTCTCTGGAAATAAGGTAAAAAGGAGATAACTCTGTGCCAGAGAAAGACCCTCTCACCAGGTTGAATTAGGAGGCTGCCTGCCCTTCACCATTTTCAGGACAAAACACTGGCCAATGGCTTCCCTGAGCCCTCACCCCAGGAAACTAATTAGGGCCGCATGTGACAGCAGGGGACGTTTCCCGTCTGTGAGCTAGGGTCGCAGGTACTCTGATGAACTTGCCTCACAACCCGCTTTCTAAGGCGCATGCCCTGAAACAAGGCGTTGTGACCACTGTCTTCAGCTCTTGATTATCTGGAATCTCCCTTCTCAGCTACAGGCCTCTCCTGGGAAGGGCTCAACCAGAAAGCAGGAAAGAACACACAGGCTTGGGATGGCCGAGCCGCATGGAGTGTAAAGTGCTTCAGCCAGTCAACGAAAATAAGAAAGGAGCCCAATGTCCAAGCTAACGTCGTCGTGCTCATTTCCCAGTACTTTGGGGCTTTTTCATGTTGGTTTCATGGAAATTTATGTTTGCGGAGAAGACTGTGTTTGCTACAGGATCTTGCTGTGTTCATTTAGCCCAGTAATGAAAACCATCTGCCTGAAATCCGTTTTGGACTGAGCAGAGGTATCCACAAATAAGCAAATGGTCATAAACGACCAGGGAAGGCAGAGGGCTGTTTCAGAAAGGGGCATGTAGGCGAGCCTGAAGCAGACGCTGCAGGCCAGCATGTGCAGGGGCTGCTGACTCTGGAGGTATGTGTAAGACTATTGTGAAAACACACAGCCTTCAAATAAATATGGTGCGTTGTGGGAGGATGGGTGGGGAAGAACAGGCACCATTCTCTTCCCAAGCACCCACTCTGCCCTTGGGGTTTCACCATGGGGTAGGAACCATGAGCCCCTTATAGAGGGGTAAACAGTGTTCCTCCAAAACTCCTGTCTGCCTAGAACCTCAGAATGTGAGCTTATTTGGAAACAGGGTCTTGTAGATGTAATTAAGATGAGGTCAGACTAGATTAGGGTGGGCCCTAAATCTAATGGCTGAGGTCCTTCTAAGAAGACAAGAAGAGAAACACAGGAGTGAAGGAGCCAGTGAGGACGAGGCAGAGGTTGGGGAGGCAGCTGCAAGCCAGAGGACCTGACTGAGCGAGCAGGGGGGCAAGAAGAGGCTGGGGAGGCAAGGAAGGGCCCCCCACCGCACCCCACGGCCTTGAGCGCCTTCAGCGAGCGTGGCTCTGATGGCACCTTGATGTGGACTTCTGGCCTTCAGGACTGCGTTTTAGGCCTCCCTGTTGGTGGTGATTCATTACGGCAGCCCCAGGAGACCCATCCAGCCCCTTTCTGGCTGGGAGCTGTTAGCTGAGGGAGATGGGGCATATCAGAACCAAGGAGAATCCGGGCCCTAAGTTAGGAGCTGAGGCCCAGGGGCAGGCAGACTGATCTCGAAAGGGTGCTGCTTGAGCCAGTTTCTTCGCTGGCTGGTCTGTCTTCCTGCCAGTGGACAGGGGCGCCTGGACTGCACTGGCCCCTCCTGGGCTCGGGGAGGCAAGAGAGCAGCAGCCTTGGAGTGAGGGACTGGGGAGGCCCTGAGAAGGGGACCGTGCCTCAGGGTCAGTGCCACAGCCAGGTCACCCTTCCAGTCCCGGCCCAGTCGGGGCTCTGCGAGTAGAGAGGGCGCTCTTCTGGCTGCCCTGGGAGGCAGGGCATGGAAGAGGGATAGCGAGAAAGGGTTCTGATAGCAAACATAGGTTTTAATTTCCTTAGCAAGACAGTGTCCTTAAAAGCCAGACATGGGCAAGAAATGATTTTCAAAATTCCTTAACTCCTATTCCATATAAAGATCCAGGTCTGGAGATTTGAACTCTGAAATTCGCCTAATTCAGAAAAATCATGACCCTGCCTATAAGTTTCTGCCACGAAGACCCAGGGGAGCGCGTTCTTTCCACTCCGGTGGATGGCGTGAGAAGGGGAGCCGGGGAAGGAGCCTGGGGTCACAGGTGCTTGGCCCAAGCTCCCCCAGATTGACTGTCGTGGTGGAGGCAGCCCAAGGAAACTGGGCTTTTCTTCTGTCCCCTGTTTGGATTCCGTGGAGGAGACAACCCCATTCTGACAAGGGGGTGCGTGGGCGTTGGGGGCACAATGTGGCTGCAGGACAGTGGGCTGGGTGAGCTCGCGTCTATGTCCTACTGCCTTCATCTCCTCTGCAGTGCGCAGGGGACCAGGGATCCTCACGTGTCCCCAGCGCAGGCACAGCGTGTAGTGGCAAGTCTGGCTGCAAGGAGCCCACCTTGGCCAGGGATGGAGTGGGCATCCCACCAGACCTGGGTACTTCCAGGCAGCTTGGTCCCTCGTGAGGGCCTCCAAGCCTAGTCTCAGTCCCTCGTCTTTAGCAGGGACATCAGCCAGATGCCCAGGGACAGACCCAGCCCACACGTCCCTGAGTGGAAACCTGTCCGCCCACCCACCAGGACCAGCACAGCTTCCTGGCAGAAGAGGCCAGTGCAGGGACTGGACAGGACCAGGAAATCTGTGTGCTCCTCATGGGGACCACAAGCTTCCCTGTTCCCCTGCCAGCCTGGGTGTGAGGATGGGAAGGAGAAACAGCTCTGGTGAGAACAGGACTCTGCCGACAGGTATGTCCCTGGGGGAGCCTGTTTCCATCAAAGGTGATTCTTTAACCAGAGAGAGCAGAAATAATATCAGTGACAAATTGAAGTCCGGTCTGCAGAGGGGAGAGGAGCTCATGAGGCAGAGAGCTGAAGAAGCTTCGTGGCCCCACACACCGGATGGTAGAGTGTGAGCCCTTACCACCTTGGTGTGGAAGGATGGTTGTTGTAGGCTAAACCCTGTCCCCCCAAATTCCTGTGGTGTAGTCCTAATGCCCAGGACCCCAGAATGTGACTGTATTTGGAGATAGGGCCTTTAAAGAGGTAATTAAGGCAAAATGAGGTCACATGGGAGGGCCCTGATCCAACCGATCTGGTGTCCTAATAAGAAGAGGAGGTTAGGACACACATAGAGGGATGGCCATGCGATGGCAGAGGCAGACAGTGGAGCCAGGCTGCCTCAAGCCACAGGACACCAAGTCCACACTGGCAGAAGCCAGGAATCTTCCCCAGAGCCTTCAGGGAGAGCATGGCCCTGCAGACAGCATGATTTTGGACTTCCAGCCTCCAGAACCATGAGAGAATAGATTCAGTTGTTTTAAATTATCCGATTTGTGGTACGTTATTAAGACAGTCTTAGGAAGCTAATATGCCACATTAGAAAAGCCAGTTTCCAGAGGACTGTGATCCACCTAAGTGGACATAAAAGCCTTCCTCCTGAGGACAGACTCCTCCCTGTTTAGAACCAGGCGGGGACTTTAGGACAGAGGAGGTCCCAGGGCCTCTCTATGGGGTGTCCCTTGCTCCCCCTTCCTAGTTTAAGTCACCTGACATGGAGCCCTAAGAGCACATGGTCCCAGTCTATGCAGGACTCCCTCCTGCCTGACAGAGAAGCAAGCCAGGGAAGCAAGGAGAAGAGACGGCAGAGGACGTGGGTTTTCTTTGCTTTGCAAAAGGAAGTGGCTCTCAGTCTGTTTTCTTTTCTCTTCCCTTCAAATTGATCTTCCGTATCTCTAATAACTCTTATCTTTCAGCAAACTCAAACAGGCCCAGCTGAGCTGTGAAAACACTGAACTTCAAAGGTTTTGCACAAATCATCTTAAAGGCCTGACCCAAGTCCAGGAAAGCCGGCATGGGGCCGAGAAATCACTCCTGTTTCACCACCATGTAACTGAGACACTGTTCCTCTGCTGAGGTAAGATTCATCACCTTAACTGCCCCCACCAAGGTCCCACCCGCATCACCCGCCCTGCGGGGCCTGCTGCCGGCCACCTGGGTGTCATTCCGGAGGAGTGGTCACTGAGGAGGCCTCGTGGGGGCTGTGGTTTTATTTCCTCTGTTGCTTTGGGGGTGGCACTGGAGGAAACCAATGGAAAGGGTGGTTTCCATGGGGGTCAGTTTTCACTCTCACCCACTGGGTGTGACAGCAGAGGGACACTGTTGGCAGACGGGGATTGCTTTTGTGAGCCAGATAAGTGTGAGTGGAGAGAACATAAAAGGTACAATAATAGAAATAATAATAATAATGCTTTATCTTGGTCTTGGGGATTAAGAGTTGACCTTTCTGTCTATACAGAATTTTATGTTATGTCTCCTATCTGGGTTTAGCTATGAAAGACCAGTTGAACAGCCAGCGGGAAAATTACTTGTATGGTGACAGGTTGGTTGAGTGAAGTAAGATTTCCAGCCTCAAACTGGTTGCGTGCATTTAAGTCCAACAAACATGTTGTGAGTATGAGCTGTGACTGAGCAGAGTCTTCGTAGCTGGGAACTTGAAAATGGGTAAGGCTGACAGCAAAGCATTCTTCCCTCCAGCCAGGGGAAGCCTCGAGCACAAGACGAAGCCTCCAGACAGGTGGGAGCACCTTTTGCTGGGACCCTCAGCACCAAAATTTGCTGATCAAACGCACCTGGCTCTGGATGGGGACCAGGATCGCTGTGCTTGCCTGTTCGCCCAGCCCGTGCAAACGTGGGCCTCGGGGGAGCTGCAGTGCAACCAGGGCTCATTCCCTGCTGGGGGGTCATGTCCTTTTCTTCTAAGTGGCTCACTCAGCATGGCTGCTTTTTGTATTTCAGCCTCCCAGACAGGGGCGTCTTTCTGCAATCCATCCACCTGGGTGAGGCAGCCTTTTTCGCAATTTGGGAAAGTAAGGTGCTGTGATATGACAGAAGGGCAACCTCTGTGTGGTGGCTTTTAGGAAATTCCATGGTGGGACGGGGACAGAGAGATATTATCGGTAGCTGCAAGCCTGGCGAAGTAAGCGGGACAGCACACACTGGTTTGGGGGGATCAATGAATGAACCCTGCAGCTCATGGGAAACTAGCCTTTAGAGTTTTTGTATGAATGGGGCCATTCTGCCTTCAGCCTTCTCCAATTTTGAATTTATAGGGGAAGTCCAGGGCTATAATTCAGTGAGGAAAATGGGGGCATTGTGTTTTCTCTTTGAAACGACCCAATACCTAAGTGGAAAAACAAGGCCTGCTCTTAACAATCATTTGGTACACATTTAATAACCTGAAAAATCCTTTAATTTCCGGAGGAGCCTCAGAAACCTTTACAAAGCATGTGGCTACTGTGATAGCTGTTTTGGAACTACTGGCCAGAGGTAATAAGATGGGCAGGGGTGCAGGGGGGGCAGCTGCTGCCCACGGCCACCTCCTCCCAGGACATTGGCTCCTGTCTTCTGTGGACGCTGCTGGGGGGAGACACGGAGGCCAGGGGGGCTCCCTGGGGCTCCAGCCCTGCTCAGTGGGCTCTGCCATTGCTTGGCCATCCTTCACGCCCCAGAGACCCACCCTCACCTTCTTTTCTTCCTCAAGCCCCCTGCGTGGTCCTGGGGCTGCCATGCTGCCGTAACCAATAACCACAAACTGGTGCGGGAGGGGGTGCTTAAAACAAGAGAAGTGCATTCTCTTGAAGTTTAGGAGGCTAAAAGTCCAAAATCAAGGTGCCAGCCAGGTTGGTGCCTTCTTAGGGCTTGGGGAGGATCTGTCCAGGCCTCTGTTTCAGCTCTGGTGGCTGTCCGCCATCCTTGGTGTTCCCGGGGGTGACGATGCGCCAGCCGTGTCTGCTTCTGTTATCCCCTCCGTGTCTGTGAGTCTTTCTCCCCCCCAGTCATGTTGGATCACGAGTCCACCTTACTTCAGTGTGACCTCATCTGAACTCTACTAAGTACATCTGCAGTGGGCCTGTTACCAAATAAGGTCATGTTCTGAGGTTCCAGGAACAACATGAATTGGGGGGGACACTATTCAACTCAGCACACCCCATTCTGCACTGACATTGAAATCCATGGAATTCAGTCCATAGAATCGCATGGGCTTCATCCAGTGGCACTCCCAGCTTGCAGCTCCGCGCGTCTCTGACTGTGCCTGTCCCAGCAAGAAGCCTTTCTCTGAATATTACACTGCTACGGAGAAATCCATTTTCCCTTTACCTCTTTCATCACGCCTAAACTCCTCCACCTGAATCTCCAACCCCCTGCCACCCCATGCATGCCTCCTCCTGCGGAGGTGTACCCTCCTACTGCACCTCCCAGCCACCTGCTTTGCCGCTGGTCCACATGCCTGGTCAGACGGCTCGCTTCCTCTGCCCTTCCAGCCGGGCCCTTCCACTCTTCACGTGCAGCTTCCGTCCACTGGCTGGCTGAGTCGGCACACAGGAGGTCTCAGTTCCTGCTTGCTCCACTGAATGGGATTCCCTCACGCTTTCCTGAGCACGCAGAGCTGCACTAATGCCCTTTGTCTCCAGCATCTGAGAGTGACAGTTGTGGCAGATGTCTCTCCCTCCCTCCCTGAACTACTCGCTGCCTCTCTGGTTCACTGGCATTTCACTAACAAGACATTTCCCCAGCTAGATTTTAGGTTTTCTGAAGGCCAAGACCACCACAGATCTGTGCTTCTGCCCCCAGCAACAGTCCGGGAACTGACAGCCCTCAGTGAGTTTCCACTTCAGTTGTGCCCTAATGCAGCCATTTTGCTTTATGGATCTGGGTTCCTCCAGAGAACTGCTCGTCAGGGATTGAGTCAGTTTAGGATGTTAGTACAACATGATTAGGGGTAGAACCGAGTTATTTTATGTGTGTTTAGAGTTTTGAGAGGTGGACCTGTTTAGTATCTGCAAGGCTGCTTGTTAAAAGGTAGGTTTCAGGGCCCTGACCCAGACCCACTGAATTGGGATTTCAGGAGGGAAGCATAGGAATTTGTGTTTTCATGTCTGCCCCAGCCCCAGTGCAGGCAATACTTACACATGGTAAAGTTGAGACTCATGCATCTAGACACGTAGACAATAAATATTGATTGTAGATGCGCTAGCAGAGCCGAAGACAAACTAGTGACTTATTGTTGCTCATAGAGCCAGCTGGGGCAAAGCCAAAAATGATTCATTATTTCCTAGGTGATCCATCACTTCAAGGGCTGCTGTGGGCTCCAGATGCAGGGTGACATTCTCACAGAATCAAGGGTTCAGTGGGGGAGAATCTGGCGATATCTAGAGTGACCCCGCGGGCAGTGCCGAGCCCAGAAGCCCGGCCCAGCACCAAACAGAGTCTACCTGTCTTCCCAAGCTGGTTTCCCCCGAGGCGGAGGATTAGAGTGTGCTGTTCATTTATAATGTTTGCTTTCCTTTTGGAAACACCTCAGGGCAACTCAGGATAGGTTTTCACAGCGATGTTTGACTTGGCTTAGCTGCTAAGTTCTCCCTTTTGAGTCTATTTATTGCAAGTTAGCACACAGCCCCATATCCAGGAGCCCAACACCAAGTCTAACTGAATTCAGGACACAGGCAAGTGAAATGAAATGTCGGGAGGACTGAATCATACTTCTCTAGATCTGCCTCCTTGGCCTGGAGCTGACCTGAGGTCAGGCTGGGCATCAGGCTGCGATGGACTCTGCAGCCTCCAACCTTTCAGTCCAGCCCGAGGATGCATTCGCTGTGGCACATCCATTACTGCCTGGCCTGCAACAGGGTGTGAGGATGATTTCCCAGGAAGGAGATAAATTCCATTTTTTAGCCCCACACCCACAGGGTCACCATTGTGATCCAGGGTGATTGCAGGCTTTGAGCTCTCTTAATAGTAGTCTGGACCTTGGTTAAAAGATTGATGTATGTCTGTCTGAAGGAACACACGGCAGGCTCCCAGCCAGCCTCTGGCTCTGGGTAGGGGCTGTTTTTGGTGGAAGGAGAAAGATGGAAGTGAGACTATTTTAGGACTTTGTTACTCAGCCACAAGAGAACACTGGATAGAAAAGAGTCCTAGGAATTTTAAAAGCCCAGTTGTTGATTAAATCCAAGGAACCCCAAAGGAGCTAAGCTATTGTTTAAACGTGAATCCCATGCCTGCACCTTATACACCCCAGTTTGTAGAGGCTGGAAGGGATTAATGGTGCCGCTCTGCTTTGAATATGCCGGAAAAACACCATTTTCTGACTTTCTGCAATAAGCTAAAATTAGTGCAAAGAAACCACGAGTAACAATAATTACTATTGTATCGGCTGCCCATTACATGTTCCATGTTTGCACATTAGCTCGAATAATCCACAATAGCTGAAGTGGGTGTTGGCATCTCAAAATTGCATATTGGGGAACAAGAACTTTGACAAGTTCAGTAACCTGTACAAGATTGCAAAGGTAGCAAGTGGCAGGGCCCACTTTCTTCTCCAAGCTGTCTTCCCTGAAATACGGTTTGCCACTGCTGTGGCCTGATGTGACACTGCATCCTCCTGCTCTCCATCCAGGTCAACAGCATTCATGGCACACCTGTTGTATGCTTAAGGGTCAGTCCTGGAATTAGCAGCATTCACCCTTAGCCAAGAAAAGAGTATTTCAGGGAAATATCTTAGATATTTTTTTTCTTTGGTATATAGGCATTACTCGAGAGGGTTATGGTATGTTAAAGAGATATTACTGTGACATCTTGTAAACTTTATAGCAACTGTTTTACACTCATCAGCATTCCTGACCTCACTGTGGTGTCTACTGTGTGAATGAGTATGTAAGAATTAAATGCTAGTTGTATATTATTTGATGACCTATTAACTGATGATGTCTTTAGGAATGAATTTTTTCTTGAATATCTTGGTTTTAGTGTTACCCATTATTGCTTTAATAAGTAGGGTTACTTTACATGCATAATTATGGTAGTTATAAGAAGCAGAGTTGTTTACTATAAAACAAAATGCTGAGTATTTCTCAACTATTGAAAAATCTATGGAATCTTGAAAGCATTGGATTTGAATGAAAGATGAAGTTCTCAGCTCAGGCTGAAAATTAGAATTAAACACTTGGGAAGCTTCTAAAAATTCCCACTGTGTGGGCCTCTTGCTTAGACCAATTAGATACAATCTCTGAGAAGTGTGCCCTGGCCAGTAGAGTTTCGAAAATTCCACAGGTGATTCTAATATGCAGCCAGCATTGAGAACTACTGGGCATAGGCAATAATGGATTTTAAATTCATGGAGTTGGGTATAATAGTACTAATTGCATTAGTAGTAATGCATTAATGTATCATAAAGGGAAAAGATCTAATCATGCTGCAATGAAGAGTTCGGAATATAATGCAATTAAAATATATGCAGTGGATTCAATATATGCAATAAATCAGTAAGTTACAGATACAAAGTAGACGATCAATAAATATTACTGAAAGAATGACTAAATGCACATCCTAAAATTTTCATATGAAAATATTTTTACAAAACTAAGAAGTTATCAATTGTAAGAAGTATTGCCGAGAAAGAAAAACAATTCGATTAGACTATAATGTGCCATATATCACAAGCCACACCCAAATTTAAAAAATGTTCAAAATTGGAAAAAGTCAGAGTCTTAATTTGATGATGCGCAGTACCTAAGTATTATTGCATTTTTATTTTTCTGCCTACTCTATTCCAACTGTTATATCACTAGTTTCCACTAGATGCCGCTATGATCTGCTGCTTCAGGTTCCAAAGGGCAATCAGAACCAATTTGCTCAAAGCATTTAAAATTGAGAGTCCTCCCTTTTTAAAGACAAGACTTAAAACACCTTAAAAATATTTTGAGGAGTTGTTGCTTGCTATTTCCTTTGTATTAAGACCTATCCAAAATATATCACAAAGTGTGAAATTATTCAAAAAATGAATTGATTAATTTTAATGGCTTTATAGAAGCGCTATGCTCCCTTTATCCACATCTGCACATTTCACATTCCACTTGTCTGCAGTTGGTTATAAAGAAGAGACAGTACTAGGAGGGTTGATGCTTGACTTGAATCAAATGTAAAACCTGAAGGGAAGACTGTGGTGTCTTCTAATTTGATGACAGCAGATCATGGCATTCTAAACCTATGAGTTACTGGTGCGCACGACAGGAAAAGCTTGCAGAAAGGGAAACCAGGTGGGGGAGGTCAACAGGACTGGGCCTGGAAAATCTGGAAGACTTCCCCTGTTGGATGGGAAATGCAAAATGGTAGGGACTTCAGGGTCCAAAGGAAGCCTGCAGAAGCTTCCAGAAAAGTTCATAGAACCGTGCTCCTCCAACTGTCTAAGATCTCCAACGAGATGACAACAGAAACTGAGATTAAGCATTTCAGAACACTTTCATAACAAAATAGCAAAGTAATTTCATATCTGTTGAGTGTAACTGAAAGAAATTGGACTTGTGTATGTCTGTTTTTCATTTCATTTTTCTAGTAACTCAACATTTCTAGGATTTCACAAAAGTATTGGTCCATAATAGATTGGAAGCCTTAAAAAAGTATTATTTTACCCCAGATAGCTTGGGAAGCACTGTAGAAACCACTCTACCCTGAGATGCAGAAGAGGGAACTCAGAACCGTGACGCTATCAAAAACCTTAACAAGGAGCTGAAGAACAGGGACATTTTATGACGAACGGGGTGCTTTCGTTGTGAAGGAGAAGTTAAATCCTAAGAACAGCACACCCTGGGGATCCCCAGCCTCAGACCACAGGCAGCAGCTCACCCCAGGCCCCCCAGGTGTGTGAGGCTCAGAGACCCAGCACCATCAGTGCCCACGCACAATGAACTGACCTTGGGACAGAAGGAGCTCAGATCACCGGAGTGAAAAGAAAATACAAAACCACTCAGAATTGCTCAAATCGTATCTATTTAGCTTCAGAAGAGAAATGCAGAGGGAGGTCCTTCCTTAAACTCCTTCCTGGCTTGATCCAGCCAGATCAGATGGTGTTGATAGAAGGGAGGCTTAAAGCGCCGTGGTTTTTCCATTCATGGATAACTGCACTGGCTCTCTTGCTTCTCTAAAAAACTGCCCTGTTGTACTATTATATTGTTGTTATCTTTTTTGGAAAGCAAATTGGTAATAATTATCAAATGTAAATTATTAATACTCTTTAACTCAGCAGTTTCTCTGTGAGAAATTCATCCTACAGTTATCCTTTTAAAGTAAGCAGAGACACATATAATACAATATTCAATACTCATTGACTCTTTCTGGGAGAAAAAAAACCTGAATAAAACCTAAATGTCTTTTAAAAAGAGGCTAGTGAACCCCCTCCCCGCTTAGTGGAGCAGGACCCCCCAGTAAAGGATTTGGTGCTTCTCCACATGCTAAAGTGGGAAGAGCTCCAAGACACGATTTTGGGGGAAGGAAGCAAGCTGAAGTGCAGTGGGTAACGTATGATCCTATTTGCATAAAAGAGAAACAAATGCATTTTGATCATGCAGAGAGCACTTCCCAAAGCTGTGTAAAAATCTGTCACAGTGGTTACTTCTGGCATATGAAGCTAAGTCACATCACACCCTTAAATATATTTTTTTAAGTAAAAATATTTATTAATTGGAGGTAGCCCTAAGTGCCTATTGCAGAGTGTCAAGAGCTGAGCTACAAGAAATGACAGCAACTGTCAGTCAGCCGATGATAAAACCTGAAACAAGGGGTTGCATAAAATCGTTTCACCCTAAGGGTCAAGGGGCATCAACATAAAGAACACAAGTCCTAAACGGCTTTCGTCCACGGCTGGTGAATATTTTTAGTGACAAGGAATACCAGCCTCTGGGGACCCCATAAAGCCCAATGGAACGTGTGGCAGGGGGCCAGTCCTGGCCACCACCAGGTGAAGAAGTCCAGAGACAATGGCCCTGGTATTTAATTACTGTGAGGAAATGAAGGGGCGGAAAGGAGATTGGGGTTGGTTACTGAAATAAAAGAGGGTCGCCTGGCCTTGCTTCATAAAGAGAGGGAGTGTTTTGGCTACCGGGAGTGCTAACATCTACAAATGGGACACACACCCTTCCTGTTTAATTCTACCTTGCATAGTGCGGATTTGTTATGATACCATTGGCCTTGGGAGTACTTTTCTTAAAAGTTATGTATAATGACCATAAATGTAAATACTATATGTACATAATACATATATGCATACACATATACAACTTTCTTACAAGTTGTATATAATTACCATATGTATATTTAATATACACACCCATGTGTACACACACACACACACATCACACTGTGTATCTTCAGTCGATGACAGCCAGGGAGTGAGGCTCCTGTCCACCTGGGGCCTTCAGCACAGCACGCTGCTCTCTGCTAACAAGTCTTTTCAGTGCCATCTGAAGTTGAGTGTGTTCTGAAAAGCACACTCCTTACTCTGCTGTGGACTTCCTTTCTGCTACTTATTTTATGTTCTGGGGAACAATTTTGACCTATAGTTGCAGGTACAGTATGTTTGAGTGGTCACTCTGGGCTTGTCTCAGAGACAAAGGAAGAATAGAATATTCTGCAGGTTGCCAAAAGGCAGTTCCCAGGCAGCAAAAGTTGCCTTCCTGGAAATGGTAGAGGAAGCAGAGGGTGAAGTTCAGTGAGCCCCAGGGGACAGTGGGAGTCCTTTGCAATTGTAATGAGCATCATATAGTCACTGAAAACCTGGGAGAGGTGACCAAGGGCCTGTGAAGGGAGTGTCAGGTAGAAGCCAGAATTAAGCTTATAAAAACTGGACAAGCAACTTAAGCTTATAAAAACCTCCCCAACTTCTGCTCACCTTCCGCGGCACAGCCTATCTGACAGATAAGCTGGGGGTTTGGGGGAGCCAGGAGTGGTGGGCTGGGGCATGCAGGCACAGAGCCCCCTATCAACAACACCAGAGCAGTCAGGCCTCCCAGCACACTTAACAAGGAAACCACATTTCCTTTCACCGGGGAGGGCTGGCCGGCTAAATGGCTGCAATACCACTGAAAACAGCAGCAAAATGGAGACAAGTCTCAGCCAGAGCTGCCCTCAGGGGAAACTGCTGGGAGATGGGGGAATCCTTGAACATGGCCTGGAGGGGTGTTCCAAGGGGACTGCCTCCTGAGACAGGTGGGTCCCTTAATTGCTGGGGTTTTGCTTTGCTGGGAGGGGGCTGCAAATTTGGGGCCATAAATGACTTCTCTGGAGGTGGGGAGAGACCGAAGCTGCCCCTCAGGGTCCTTTCCTCCTGCTGGGCCCTCCTTTATTTAGAGCACTCAATCTTTCCTCTAAGTAAATATTGAACAAATGCTTTAAAACCACCGTTTAAACAGTGTCAAATTATTACCTTGTCTCCACCTGGCCCAGGGCATGGCTGTGGAGCTTACTGTGTTACATCCTGACTTCTTGGGGGCACAGGAGGAGGCCCTAGCTGAGGGTGGTGACAGCCACTGCGGAGGTGGGCATGCCCCCTGTTGGCCATCTTGGGAAAAGGCCACCACTCAGACCTGACCCCCACTAGGAGAGGGGCCCCAGGTCTTAGTTTGGGCTTATGAAGAGAAGAGTGGACCTTTGGGGGTGGTACGCTCCACATGGAGGTTGGAGTCGGGATGGGATGGGATTTGTCAGACCCAGAGAAGGGTTGTTGTGATGAGCTGACAGAGGAATGTGCTGAGGGTCTCCAGTGAAGATGGTGAGTATGGTGGGGGGCAGAGTCCCTCTGAGAGGGAGGACTTCCCCTGCCACCCAGACAGTTTCTCTGACAAACTCAGAAGTCCAGAGGTCCCCCTTAGAGGTCTTGGTTTTACAGCGACACTTCAGAAAGCAGGTCTGCTTACCAATCCCCTGCACAACCTGTCCAGGGCAAAGACTCAGGGCCCTCCTGCGGACACGCCGTGCCCCTTGGGGCTCAGGGAGATGTCCAGTTATGTGCAGGGTCCAGCTGGATTCTTGGCCTCCTCACCCTGACGTGGTGAGCACAGGTCCCGGGCCAGGCCCCCCCAGGCACTGAGCCTCCAGGACATTCTCCCAGCAGCCAGACTGGAAACGCCAGGAAAGCAGAGGGAGCCGCCCTCAGAGCCAGCGTTGGCACTTTCTTTCCTTTTGACCAGTTCAGTTTAACTAGAAACTGGAATCATAATTATAATGATACATGGTTACAGATTTTACCTAATTAATCCCTTGGAGTCCTCTTTGTGGGGGAAAGCATTCTACCCACCTCATACATCAGGGAAACACAGAGGCCTGATGGTTTGGCTGGGCTGGTGGTCACTGGGGTCCGGAGGAGAGTGGAGACCTCGATGTCAACAGGTTTTGACTTCTTGGCCTGTGTCCAAATCGCTGGCCTCGCAGCCCCTAGAGAGGTGACACGTGAGGAAGTGAGGCAGTCTGGGCCACGAACTGTTGGGAGCGGCTGACTCTAATTAGGAGGGTGGGCCCGATGGCCTTACCTGTGCCTATTTTGCCTGGAGAGAAGAAAACCCCATTTCTTTGGGAGGGTTTTGCCTATCTAGAATTGCCAGTTAAAACAGAACATTCCACAGAGAAAACTCCCGTGGAGAGAAAAGTTCAAGCTGCCATGATGGTTTCATCTTTCCTTTTTGAATTCCAAGGTGTGCAGCCTGAGAAAACATTTGTCCTCAGAAACACCCACCTGGGGCGTGGGGACACCAGCATCAGGGTGTGGAGGTGGAGCCTGTGTGTGACCCCCATCATGTCCCTCAAGCTGGGCTCTGACCTGCTCATTGTAAAACCTCTTCACCCTTTTTAACAAGTAGTATTGAGGTTTTCTCCTGATCCCACCTTCTCTGTCTGCTAGCAGTGTGCTTCTTGGCAAATGAGGGTGAGGTGGTGGGCATGGGAGAAGGGAGAAGGGGCCTCAAGGTCTTCAGTGGTCATGGCTATTTCAGGGTATGTGGTAGAAACACACAGGCAGGCAGGTGGGGAATCCTCCCCTGTCAACAGAGGAAGACACACACAGAGGGATGCGAGTCAGCAAAGAACCCAGGCTCGGTTCCCAGAGAGAGTTCCGGGTTTTCTATGAGCAAGCAGGCGTGGTCAAGCACCGTCCTCTCAGAGCGTAACAAGCAGATTACCAGCCCTGTTTGGAAGCACAGCCTTGCCACCTCCATAGGTTCTCCCTCTGAGCCTATCATAGGCGTCTACTTAATCTTGGTCCCACATTGCCTTGTATGGTCGTCCAGTTTTTCATATGTGGGTGCCCTATTTCCCCTATTCAGCTGTAGACTTCTTAGGAGTAGGGACCAGAGTTTTCATAATCAATTAAAATGATTGATCAAAAAGTTTCCCCTTGTGTGTGATCAGCTGGGGGACGTAAGCTAATTTCAGTCTCATTCCCATTGCTTGATTTCCTTTCATCGTTGGGTTTCCTGCGAAGGCCCCGATGCCAAGAGCCCTCCCTAGTGCAAGAGGACATCTGGGAGACACGTGTTTCGTTTCTTTGCTCCTTCACAGTGGTAATTTCTCGGCGACTACAGGAAGCTTGGCAGATTCTAAGGTACCAGGAGCCCCGCTGAGGCCTGAGATGCTGTCCATTGATGCTATCAGCAGGTCTGAACGCCCGCATCTGCTCCAGGAGTGACTGCCCAGGGAGGTTCATCCCAGCCCTGCATCTGGTTGGTCTGTTTTGAGGTGGTAGCCTCATAGTGAAGTAATTCATCCTCACCAAATGGTCTAGAATGGGTTCTGCTGTAATCTATTTTATGTAGTTGTGACTGCCTCAAGAAACCTGGAAAGGGCTATTAGGAGTGTGTGTCTAGGCAGGTGGCTAATTGTTCCAGCCCAGTAGCCTGTGAACACCATTAGGAGCCCTTGAAATGGTTCTCCAGGAAGTGTGGGCTGTTAATAACTGCCCCGATGCTCCTATGTGAGCTGAACAATGAGATAATATGTAACCTTGCAAACAGCCCAAGTGCTTTGAATTGACAGCCTGCTCGGGGAAACCAGGATGGTGCACCAGCCTGAACCCAGGAAACAGTGCCAAGGAAACAGTGGAAAATTACCAACTCTCCTTTGCTGTTAGATTGACTTGTCAATAGACTATGATACGCTATGATAGACAAACTGACAGACTATGGTGTTGTGCTCCACTCCCTGCACAGAGAAGGGCTCATGTCAGGCAGTCAGAAGCACCAAGGTAATTCTTATGTGTGAGAAGGATTCTCACCTTCCAGCAGTAACTATTCATTGACTTTCACTTTGTAGGAAAATATCAAGTGCTTGGAGATAGAAAGAAAAATAGGCCTTCAGGATGTTTATAATCCAGCTAGGGGGATAAGACACAAGATTGAAAAGCTGCTTAACATGCAAGGCAATGGTATATCCACCCTATGGAATAATATTCAGCCATTAAATTGAATGAAATGGATCAAGAACTACTGAGAACAAAGTGAGAAAAGGCCCAACAAGATACCACATATGTAATATAAAAGAAAAGCACCTATGTGTGTATGAATATGCATATATGCAAGTGCATAAAGGCCAGAGGAGGATATACCAAAATAGAAACAGAGGTTCCTTCTGCGGGGGGATGTGAGATTGGGGAGAGTGATGAAGGACACCTTTCATACTTATACTCCACATACTTCTGTATTGAATAGGTTATTTAGAACATGAAAATATTTATATATTTCTTGTGTAAAAAAGGAAAAGAATGAAAAATCTAACAACAAGGCAAGTACATGATAGACACCAAGGAGTGACCCCAAAGATGACTGTGGTGACCTCACAAGCTCTACAACGTACCACTCCTTTTCTCCTTGCCCTCAGAGCCCTACTTTGCTCAGGAACGGGAGCATGTTTCTCAGGAGATGCCTGAAAAACACAAAGTCATGGTGGTCCCATCTCTCTGTAGTGATTTGTAGCTTGGTCATGTGATACAGTTAGACTTAAGGAGAGGTCCAGGGGGCTGCCGGGCCAGCTTCCTTGCTCTTAAAGAGAGGAACAAAGAAGACAGAGCACCTCTTCTTCCCCGGCAGGATGTAGCGGTGTCTGGTGTGAGTGCTGGCGGTGTGGCAGCCATCTGCTGCCTTAGGGGGCTACCCTGGGGACCAAGCCAAATGCTGAGGATGTTGGTAGAAAGATGGAGAAGCCTGAGTCTGTGGAGACATTGGGCCACTGCATCAACCTACCCTGGAGCTGCCTGCCTCAGGACTTCTGCTCCAGTGAGAGGACACATTTTTCTTTCTGTTGAGGTGGGATTATCTGTTACGTGCAGCCCAGTGTGTCCTTACTGACATACCAGTCAGCAGGAGACCTGTCTGAGGCTGCAAGCCCCTTGGGCACAACTGAGGGGAACTTTTCAGTCCTCAGGACCATACTCCCTGGCAGTAGGACATTCTCCAGAATGGAGAAGGGATCATGAACCTTTTGTGGCTGGGAGGAGAC
The DNA here is from genome assembly GCA_032199065.1 of Smutsia gigantea. Lineage (NCBI taxonomy): Eukaryota > Metazoa > Chordata > Mammalia > Pholidota > Manidae > Smutsia > Smutsia gigantea. Next base: position 125,124 of record JAVSCE010019338.1, read on the forward strand.
AGGAACCTTTGGGAGGCAGGGAACTCATCCTGACATAGGGCACCCATTCCCTGGCATCTCAGTGGGTAAGTAGAGCTGTCAGTGTGAGGTACGGGGCATCAGACCAGAAGCCCTCAGATGGCCCCTGAGGCACTGGGGGATCAGAGAGAGCGTCAGCAGCTTCCTGAGAGCTTGGCTGAGGGAAGGGTGGGGGCCAGTGGCGGCGCTGAGCCACCGGGCTTGCAGAGCGGTGGGTGGGCTGCAGGGGCTGCCCCAGAGGGCCCCCCACGGGCAGCAGTGGGGCCAACGCAGTTTGGAGGTGACTCAAAGCCTGTGGGGTGGGGAAGAGGTGAGAGGGGCTGGAGACGGCCCACTGCATATGTTCCCACGTCCACCATGAGCTTCCCCGGAGACCATGATGGCTTTAACTGGCTTGTAGAAGAATCCAGCAGCATGTTTGTGGAGGAGTCTATGGTGACCCCAACACTGCTACTGAGGTGAATCGTAAACTGGGACAGGCTTTTCCAGTGTGTTGGAGCTGAGCCCCTGAAGGGAGGGGTAGGGAAATGAAATCTTAGTTACTGTGGTTGAAAGTGAGAGAGAGGATTTCTCATTTCACCTGGGCCTGAAGAGGGGGCGGCTGGCTTCTATGTGGGCTCTGAACACTGGCCCTTGCAGAGAGATATGTTTCTTTTCCTGGTCTCATCTCCAGCTTGAAATCAGTCACTCTGCTCACTTCTTGAGAAGTCAATGAGGCTTACTCTGAAATCACAAACTCTGAGAGAGGATAAGAACCCAGCCCCAGCATCAAACTTACCCATGGAACTCCAAAGGGACATGAAGGTGCCTGAGGGACCACAAGGGCTCAGCTCAAATATCATGACAAAATGTTCCCACTTCACAGGCAGTGGGATGGCTCTTTCCTTCATATATACCTACATATACCAAACCAGCCAACCAACCAAAAACAAAACAGAAAGCAGCAAGTGCTGGTGAGGATGTAGAGAAATCGGAGCCCTTGTGCACTGCTGGTGAGAATGTAAAATGGTGCAGCCTCTCTGGAAAACAGCATGGAGACTCAAAAAATCAAACACACAACCACCATGTGACGTAGCACTTCCACTCCTAGATCTATAGCCCCAAGCATTGAAAGCAGGCCCTCAGAGAGTGGTACACAGATGTTCACAGCAGCATTATTCCCAGAAGCCGAGAAGTGAGAACAACTCAGATGTCCATCGACGGATGAATGGATAAGCAAAATGTGGATATCCATACAGCAGAATATTTATTCAGTCTTAAGAAGGAATGAAGTTCTGACACATGGTACAGCATGGATGAACCTTGAAAACATGATGCTAAATGAAATAAGCCAGACACGAAAGGACAAACATTGTATGATTCCATGGATAGAGACAGAAAGTAGAACGGTGGTAGTCTGGCCAGGGGCTTGAGGAAGGGCAAATGGGGGGTTAGTGTTTAATGGGCAGAGTTTCTGGTTGGGATAATGAAAAAATTTAAAAATTCTAATGATTAGAAAATGACAATAAAAAACATGGTGAACATTCAGGTACTCAAAAATACACACTAACTGTTCATGCATCAGAAACTCCCTGTGTGTTAAACTGGGCTTCCTCCCTGCTTTCCCTTGGTGCCCACCTGGGAGTCAAGCTTCTTCCAGCTTTTCTCTGAGGGGGTTTGCATTTATTACAAATATGCCAGTGGTTAGGAAGTATGTCTCTCCTGCATTTGTCTTTTTAAAATCAGGCTTGGTTTTATTCAGTTAAAATTGCAGGAACATAGCTATAATCTGCTCTTGTCACAGCCACCAAAGCCAGTTGTGGAAGAACTCTTTGTGATGTGCCCAATCAGGATATTGTATTTGTCATTTATTTAAGTTTTGATCCTCTTGTCTGACTTCTATATTTATGAATAAGAATATAAGCCACCATTAGATATTGTCAATCACTCTGCTGCAGAACAGCAACTGCCCTCCTCTTTCAAGCATCTGGACAGTTTAATCAAAGAGCGTCTTGACACAGTCATCTGGGACTTCCCCTTGATTTTTGAATTCATCAAAATATACAAATGTTATTGATTTCAGTGTATAAAATACGATGTTACTAATAAAACACTTTGTCTCAAACACTGGGGTTTCTGTAAGATTCAAATTCCGAGAAGTTTCTGCTGATTTAAACAAAGTTTGGAAAGCACTCTATTTGTTCAAATCCTACTTGGTTCAAGTCAATGAACACTTACTGAAGCCTTTGTTCAATTATTAGCTGAGTGCACAGTGAGTTCCTGGGGGATGAAAAGTAAGAGAGTTAAATTCAGATTGCCTGCAAGCTAAGAATGGTTTTTGTATTTTAAATGGTTGGAAAAAAAAGTCGGAAGAATAATATTTCATGACACATGGAAACTTATATAGACTTCAGACTTCAAGGTCCCATAAACAAAGTTTTATTGGAACACAGCCATATCCATATTTGTATTTGTCCGTGACTGGCTTTGTCCTACTACTGCTGAGTTAAGTAGTTCTGACAGAGACCATGAGGTCGCACAGCCTGGAATATTTACTGTCTGGCCCAAAGTTCTCAGTTTCTGGTCTGAAAGTGGTTTTCAGTCTGCCTAGTCCCATGCTTTGCAAATTTCACCTCTTTTTCAAATTTCAAAATTTCACAAATTCAGAAAATGAGATGAAATTGCAAATTACACCTTATCAACTGATTAAAAAAAATCCTTCCCACTCCTGTAACCTAGGACTTAAATTTAACAGTGTAGAGTTGAACACCAGTGACACATTTGGTAGCTACGATTAGGGAGAAATGCAGAGATATAGTCTGTCCCAACTTACCCCAAATTTAGGGAAGGCAATGGACATGTTCACAGTTAACGTGAACACCAGGACAGCAGTCAGAAGCCTCAGTACAGAGTCAAATCAGGACCTGAGGGTGTGTTTTTCATAGGAAGGAATCATAACTCCCACCACACAGCCTAGGGACTAGCAAAGCCTGTTATATATTGAAGTATCATTGATATACAATCTTATGAAGGTTTCACATGAACAACATTGTGGTTTCAACATCCACCCATATTATCAAGTCATCACCCCCCATTGCAGGCACTGTCCATCAGTGTAGTGAGATGCTATAGAGTCATTAGTTGTCTTATCCGTGCTGTACTGCCCTCCCCGTGACCCACCTACATTGTGATTGAGAATTATAATGCTCTGTAATCCCCTTCTCCCTCCCTCCCCACCTACCCTTCCCAACCCCTTCCCTTTGGTAACCGCTAGTCGCTTCTGGGAGTCTGTGAGTTTGCTGCTATTTTGTTCCTTCTGTTTTGTTTTGTTGTTATACTCCACAAATAAGTGAAGTCATTTGGTATTTGTCTTTCTCCGCCTGGCTTATTTCACGGAGCATAATACCCTCTAGCTCCATCCATGTTGTTGCAAATGGTAGGATTTGTTTTCTTCTTATGGCTGAATAATATTCCATTGTGTATATGTACCACATCTTCTTTATCCATTCATCTACTGATGGACACTTAGGTTGCTTCCATTTCTTGGCTATTGTAAATAGTGCTGCGATAAACATAGGGGTGCATCTGTCTTTTTCAAACTGGGCTGCTGCATTCTTAGGGTAAATTCCTAGGAGTGGAATCCCTGGGTCAAATGGTATTTCTATTTTGAGTTTTTTGAGGAACCTCCATACTGCTTTCCACAATGGTTGAACTAATTCACATTCCCACCAGCAGTGTAGGAGGGTTCCACTTTCTCCACATCCTCGCCAACATTTGTTTTTCCTAGTCTTTTTGATGTTGCATTTCCCTGATAATTAGTGATGTGGTGCATCTTTTCATGTGCCTGTTGGCCATCTGAATTTCTACATGTGAGTTCTTTATATATTTTGGATATTAACCCCTTATGAGATAAGTCATTTATGAATATATTCTCCCATATTGTAGGATGCCTTTTTGTTCTGCTGATGGTGTCCTTTGCTATGCAGAACTTTTTCAGTTTGATGTAGTCTCATTTGTTCATTTTTGATTTTAGCAAAGACTGTTTTTATTCTTCTTTTCCTTTCTGGGCTACTTCTCTCTGGATCAGTAATGGTAGACTCTGTGAGCTTCTCTGCTTTCCCACCTGAGTCCAGTAAGACAAGTCCTGGGCTCTCTGCTCCACCACCTCTACTCCATAAGCACCTCACCCAATTCAGCTGCTGACAAGAAAGATATTATCCACATTGGTTGCATGCCCCATTTTTACCTTCAGGTAGCTAATTTTTTTCTCTTGAAGACTTTCTTGTATTACCTTTTACTCACACAAGGCAGCTCCAATACCTTCTCATCGTTCAGATGTCAGCCATTCAGTAGCATGTGTCAAATGTGGAAATTTGTTACATCCATCCTTGTTTCCTCATCTCATTCTTCACTGCAACAGAAATCTTTTGTCTGGGCAAGTCCTGCCACCAGGGTATCCTGACGTGGATGCTGTTGGCTGTTTCTCCCTCTCTTGCAGTCACTCCGTTCAGTGTTTATACGAGAATTCACCAGCACAGTTATGGAAGGACATGTGGTTCAAGTGCAAGAGCCACAGGCATGGGAGATGGCATTTCGTGTCCTGGGGCTGCTGTGACAAATTACCACAAACTGGGCCGCTTAAAACAGCAGATGTTCATTTGCTGGGAAGTTCTGGAGGCTGGAAGTCTGGGATCAAGGTGTCAGTAGGGCCGCGCTCTCAGTTAAAGCACTAGGGGAGGATTCTGCCTTGTTCCTTCCAGCTTCTGGTGGTTGTCCATAATCCTGGGGGTCCCCTGGCTGTGTGCACACCAGTCCAATCTGTCTCCATCTTCACATGGCTGTCTTCCCTCTGTGTGTCTGTGTGTCTGTCCAAATTTCCCTCTTCTTATAGGGATGCCAGTCAGTGGATTAGGGCCACACCAGTCCACTCTGACCTCATCTTTATTACATCTACAAAGATCCTATTTCCAAATAAGGCCACATTCACAGGGATCAGGATTCAGACATGAACAACTCTTTTTGGGGGGACACAATTCCACCCACAAAAGATGTAGACTTCATGCTTGTAAACAATCCAGCAGACACCACGGTGACCCCATGAAAAACATCTCTTTCCAAGGCCTGTCCAGCCCCACCCTCCATGCACTTGTGTGCACATGGTGCCATCACAGAGTCCTAGGCAGAGGATGGAAAACACATCATCCCTCTTTATTAGATGTCTGGCAGGAGTGAGCCAGTATGTCTCTTAAAACCCTGCCCTCTGCTCAAGTCTCCATGGAGTTGGATCCCTGCTCTGCTCTACGTGGTAGAAGGTCGGGGGCTGTGGCCTGAGCAGCTGCTCGCTTCAATTTGCGAGCTGCGCAGAGCAGTCGGCCCAACATGGCAGTGGCTTGGGGGAAGGCCAGACTTTCTCGAAAAGCTGTCATTTCAGAAAGGAAAGAAAAAAATCCGTTCTTTAAAATAGGCACTGAATATCAAGGATTTAAGAACTTGGCAATGACAATAAAATGTCTGAAGGGGAGGGTGTTTTGTAAAGACCAGATTCTTCTTAAGCCAGTAGGTCACCCAAGAGGCTCCTGGCGCCTGAGTGTGCGCGGCGTGCAAACGGCCAGGGCACTGCTCCTTGAGAGGCACAGGGTATCACGTGGTGCCTCTCAGATCCACTTGGAGAAAAACGGAGAGGGCGAAAGAGCACAAAGGCAGAGGTGGGTGAGAACATTTCCTAAAGGTGGTTTCCGTGTCACTGGTACCCAGGGGAGGAGCACGAAGCCGCCTGCCGAGTACCTAGTTAGTACGGATATAGAGCTTCAGACATACTGTCTTGTAACTACAGCTACTAAGACCTCTACTTCTGAATGTTCCCATGGCTGAGATGCAGATTTTCACATTACAAGAAAATCCTGCAACGGAGTCCTGTAGATGGCTTGGAATTTCGTGGCCAAGGAAGTACTGTCCCATGCGTCAGAGGTGCCTGTGTGGGCAGACGCATGGCGAGCAGGGCAGCGAGGCCCAAAGCTGGCAGCCACGGCCAGGATGGGGCTGGGATGCAGCCTGGAAAGGACAACGGCCCCTAGTCCAGACCTGGTGCTCGACTGGGGGGTCCCCGGCTGGTCATGGGGAGCAGTCAGGAAAGACTCAGGAATGCATTTAGCACCCAGTTCCCCGCCCCTTATTCTCAAGGGAAATGTCAGCGTTGCGGTGATTCCCCAACTAAAAATCACATTGGGGAATATTCAGTGTTTTATATGCAAATGTCAGAGGCTGATATCATTCCCTGAGGCTTTAGATTTTCTGTCATAGGCCAAATGTCCGCTAAAAAATCCCTATCCAATTATTGTAGGAAGTTTTTTCATGTCTCAAGTTTAAAATAAGGGTCTGCACTTCCAAGCAAAGTCTTTGCTCTCCTCTTTGTAGATTAAAATGATTCCCAAGCTGAGATAATAGCAGGCTGGCTGGCATCGACACTTACATAACTTACTACCTTCTCACGTCTATATGATCAAAGCAGCCCACCCTCCCTCAGCCAGTCTGGCCTTTCCTTCCCAATTCCAGTCCCCACTTTATGTGAGAATACATGTAATTCCTTTGGGGGGCTCAGAGCCTGTCTTGAAATAAGGTGCATCAGAACCGCAGGGGAGTGACTTAGGGCCCAGACTTGCACCCTGACGTGGCACACCCACGTCCTTGCTTGGCCTCACTTGTTAACTTGGGGAGACGCTGAAAGCTCCCCAGGATGGGTGGGGGGTTTACAGACATTCCTGTCCTAAGCCCATGAAGACCGGAGGCATGGAGCCCAGACCACCCCTCCCCTGCACCACACCCAGCCCCATGGAGACAGAAACAAGCCTGCTGGGCTGGCGGCCCTGGTTCTCACCGACGGCGTGCGACAGCATCCAGAGGACCCTGTGATATACGGTGCCTTCCAGAGGACAGGATGCAGAGGCTCGGGGGAGGGGAGCCGGGCTGCAGAGTAAGAAGATGCTTCTGTCCCTGGAGTTCAATGCATCAATTACAAACCACATTTTCAGATTTGAAGGGAAGTGCGGACATTTCTCTTTCCCAAGGTTTGGCCTTTTGTGCTCAAGATAAGTTTGAGAGGCAGGTAGCTTTTATCCCAAAATGACTTTTTCCCATTCTATCCAATCACCTGGGTCCCCCCCGAACAGTGATTGTGTCTTCTTGGTGACCAGGTCATGAGCATAGGACCCCACTCCACTGCCCTAGCGCCGGCCAGCCACAGGCCCCAAGCGCTCACATGTGGCCTTTCCCGGGAGCAGAAGGTGCACACAGATGCACAGCCACATCCACGGCCCTTTGGAGACAAAGCCTGGGACCGAGCAGGGCACTCAGCATAGGCTGTCCCTTCCCCACCCCGTTCTGTCCAGTGCCACTCATGGTCCTGAATCCATCCCCTCTGTACCCTGTGCTTCCACCCTCCCAACTCCAGGTAGTGAGGAATGAGCCTGCACGTCCTGAGAATCCCACCAACATGACGGCTGCAGTCTCTTCCTGCATTGTGTGGGTTTCCTGGACTTGCCTTCGTACAGAGCAAACAGACAGCTTTGAATAACAGGCTGGCTTCCTCCATAAAACTCTTAGAAGACAACATAGGCAAAAATCTCCTGAATGTAAGCATGAGCAACTTCTTCCTGAACGCATCTCCTCGAGCAAGGGAAACAAAAGCAAAAATGAACACATGGGACTACATCAAACTAAAAAGTTTCTGTATGGCAAAGGACACCATCAACAGAACAAAAAGGCATCCTACAGTATGGGAGAATATATTTGTAAGTGACATATCCAACAAGGGGTTAACATCCAAAATATATAAAGAACTTACACGCCTCAACACCCAAAAAATAAATAACCCGATTAAAAAAATGGGCAGAGGTTATGAAGACACAGTTCTCCAAAGAAGAAATTCAGATGGCCAACAGACACATGAAAAGATGCTCCACATCACTAATCATCAGGGAAATGCAAATTAAAACCACAATGGGATATCACCTCACACCAGTAAGGATGGCCAGCATCCAAAAACCAAGAACAACAAATGCTGACGAGGATGCAAAGAAAGGTGAACCCTCCTACACTGCTGGTGGGAATGTAAGCTAGTTCAACCATTGTGGAAAGTAGTACTGAGGTTCCTCAAAAAATTAAAAATAGAAATACCATTTGACCCGGGAATTCCACTCCTTGGAATTTACCCAAAGAATACAACTTCTCAGATTCAAAAAGACATGTGCACCCCTATGTTTATTGCAGCACTTTTTAAAATAGCCAGACATGGAAGCAACCTAAGTGTCCATCAGTAGATGAATGGATAAAGAAGAGGTGGTACATATACACAATGGAATACTATTCAACTGTAAGAAAGAAACAAATCCTACCATTTGCAGCAACACGGATGGAGCTGGAGGATATTATGCTCAGTGAAATAAGCCAGGCAGAGAAAGACAAGTGCCAAATGATTTCCCTCATTTGTGGAGTATTAGAAAGAAGAAAAACTGAAGGAACAAAATAGCAGCAGACTCAGAGACTCCAAGAAGGGACTAGTGGTTACCAAAGGGGAGGAGTGAGGGAGGGCAGGTGGGGAGGGAGCGGAAGGGGATTGAGGGGTATTATGTTTAGTACACATGGTGTGGGGAATCACGGGGAAAACTGTAGCACAGAGAAGGCAAACAGTGACTCTGTGGCATCTTCCTACACTGATGGACAGTGACTACATTGGGGTATGGGTGGGGACTTGATAATATGGGTAAAAGTAGTCAGCACATTGTTTTTTCATGTGAAACTTTCATAAGAGTCTATATCAATAATACCTTAATAAAAAAAAAAAGGCTGGTTTCCTACACAGCTTGCCGTGGCTGGCTCAGGTTTTAGAGAGCACGGATCCACCTCCTGGAACTTCATCCGGACACAGATAAGTGGTGTGTGTGTGTGTGCGTGTGTGACAAAAGGAACATTTGTAAGCTAACTTGTTTAGATGATCTATGTTCACCCAAACTTTTGCACACAGGGGATTGCACTCAGAACTTAAACTTATTATTATTAAAAATAATCTAGGAAGTTTTCCAGTTTGGGTGGGAGGAGGATTAGACACCATCCTAACTGACAGACAGTGGAGTAATAGCAGGACAGAAAGGGGAGACACGTGCCGTCAGGACCGGCGCCTGCCTGTCCTGTCTGAGGACAGGGACTCCATGGCATGGTGGATTCAGCCCCCACAGCAGTGCAAGCTGCAGGCAACGTCCATCTGCCTTGAATTTTACCTGCACAGGGGTAATGGGGAGTCAGTTACACCAAGAAATTCGGCTCCCTTCTGGGCAAGCAAGGCTTCACATGACCGTGGTGGCGGCCCAGAAACCTGGGGAATGGTCGGTGTGGTGCCATGTGATAGCCAGAATTATATTTCCCGAACCTGCTGGACCGGGGCCCACGAGAGTGACCGCAGCCATCTGGTACTCAAGTTTACATTCACACACAGCCACTGGCCACTTTCCAGCAGGACAAGCAGGCACTCACTCCTTAGGAGGGGAAAACAGGAGCTGTGTGGAGATGTCCTGCGCATGTCCTCTGCACGAGGCTGTGACGCATGGCGGGACTGGGCCCAGGTGAGTGAGGGTCCAGAGATGTACATCCTTGCTCAGGTGCATGCTGGCCACACCACACCCAGAGGCAAGGTGCACCCCCTCTGGCCGCTGGGCCACCGTGACTCGCAGCCTTGGACTTGGGTGACAGCCTTCTCCCTCTCCAGCCGCCCATGGATCTTTCTACAGTTGCCATGCAGGTGCCCTGGGAAATATGCCAGCCGGTTATTTCCCATGGAGAATAAACATCAACACCCTCCACAGCAGTAGTTTACTCACTAATCAGTTAAGCACTGACTCCCTAGTCCAGGTCCAATCCTGTGACCTCAAGAGAACTATAAGATGGAGACCCACATAGAGCCAGAAGTGAAACACATGGAAAAGTAGATGTCAGTCTGCTGAAATGTGCTAGGGGAGCTTGGGGGCAAGAGAGACTGGTGGGCTTCACGGAGGAGGTGAGCCCCTCACTGAGCCCGGAGGGATGAGGAGGCTGAAGTCAATGGCAGGAGAAAGTTTCAGGGCTGGGAGATCAGCACAGTGTGGTCAGGGAGGGCAGGGGGTGTTGGGGGTGTGTGAGAGGACGAGGAGGCGTCCCCAGGCCAAGGCAGGGCATGCAGGGGACCCCAGAGGTGTCGGCACAAAGCTGAATGGTGACTTCCTCAGCCGGCAAGTGACAGGCTGGGAAGGGCAGGGTGGGTCTGGGAGCCCATGTGGGATGCCCAGGGCAGGGGCCCCCTGGGTGGTTTCAGGCATTGCCTTGTAAAGTGTCACAGACAAGATATGACCCACCGGCTACACAGCTGTCCAGCCTGGGGGAGGCAGGCTGTCAGGATGGTGCCCAGGGGCCATTAGTGTCATTGATTTCCTAATGGGAATTGTCTGCTGCTAAAGGTTATTGCATCTTTAAAACATGAGTCAGGACCCCTCTCCAGGCCCACCACACTTCCACCGTGGGCTCCTGCGCCAGGGGAAGCGATACCAGGAGGGAAAAGGGCACATTGATTTCACCCATCCAGCCTCCCCTTTCTGACTGTTTCTCCGTTTCGATGCTGTCCCTCCTGCTCAGGTACCAAAGGTCTCATATTATTTCCCTCGTCCCAGAATCAGAGATTTCAGACTGGAAGGAACCTTAAGGGGCGCACCCAGTCTAGGGGTCAGCAAACTTTCCTGTAATGGGCCAGACAGTAAATATTTATTTGCTGGTCTCTGTTGTGACTGTTCAGTCCTGCAGCTGTACTGCGGAAGCAGCCATGAAAACATGGGAGCAAATGGCATGGCTGTGTCCCAATAAAACTTTATTCGTAGAAACAGGCCGCGCGCTGGGTCTGGCCTATGGGGGGTCATAGTCTTTCATTTCAGATTTAGGGTTCAACATTCTCATTCTACAGACGATGCAGCTGAACTCCAGAGAGATGAACGGATTCGACCAAGACTCAGAGAGCTGTGAGTCCCCTAGGAAGTTTTGGGATGTTCGTGTTTTCACTGAAGTAGAGAAAATAAAAACAGGCAAAGGATTTTTATTATTATTAAGGGTGTTCATTCAAATAAACTTCAAATCCTGCCAGGCAACTACTGGCACTTCACAATTAGTCATTCACGATAACGAATCTTTCCTCTGGGCCTTAGCATTGCCAGCTCCCTACTGCAGTCGGCCCTCTGCAAGGTGCGAGAAGCCTCAGCACAGACAGGCTCCTCCGCTGTGTGGTGGGGACATTATGCCGACCTCCTGCCGAGCTGTAGGGCCTCGATGGGTGACACCTTGGCTCTGAGGACCATGCCAGAAGCACTGGGCTTCCCCCAAGTCTCAGTCGTGCTCTCTAGTAAGAGCCCCTTATTCTCATGGTCAACCACAGGTACCGGGCGTCCCAAATAAGAAGAGGGCAGACACGTTAAGGGGAAGTCAATGGGGATCTGTGATAAACAGGCAATGGCCAGATGGGCCAGTGCTTGGAAGCCTAACTGGCCTTCCTTTCAGACGTGATAGTTTCATGTGTTTGGACCACCCTGTCAGCATGTCAGATTTAAAATATGACACGTGGAATAAATGAAAAATGGCCAACATCTCACCACCGTCTTTTGATTAATGGGTAGTTCCTCAGAGATTGATCCGTTTGTTTGATTTTGTTACTCACAGTGACTGATGGCTATTTTAAAAAATACTTAGCTTTAGAGTTACTCTACATGAGATAATTTTCATATGCCTTGTGTAGCCCCGTCCAGAATAATTGGACTTTATTGCCTTCCTTCCATGCATGAACTGAAGTTCCCTGGAGAAGGAAAACAGATTCAGACTTTGTTGCTTTAATATTTCCATGTAGATCAGCTGCTGTATTCAGAGAGTGGCTTTGGCCAGATGGCCAGCCAGCCTTGTAGTGACATTTCCCATTTCCCGTCTATTACTCACCAGTGGAAAATAATGTGATGTGAATTCCCCATTTCGGGTAATATATGTGGTTATATCCTTGTTGTACCTGCACTGAAGACAAATGACTTATCATGCAGTAATTTCTTACCTCTCTAGGGAAAAAATAGGAGAAACAACAGTTCACCGTATTTGGCAGGAGAAGAGAACTGTCACTGTTAAGGCATTCACCAGGACAGCTAAATTTAATTTCCTAATTCCTTTTTTTTTCCTTATTGCATATTTTTCTGTTACATAGTGGGGATAAATCTTATTTGTGCTGCTTACAATACTGAAGCTCGGGCCTTAGAAGGGGTCCTCAGACACACTGGCTTTGGTCACATCACGGGGATGGCCCTACGGTAAACATTCATCTGATGCAGAGCCGAGGTGGCAAAAATTAACGGGAAAAAATGTCTAATTTTATCATCAGGACTGAGGCACTGAATTCTTGTTCTAAGTCGTTTGAGAATTTTTACTTTAGAAAATATTAGTTATTACTCTTCACTGTTTAAAACACTGCTGCCAATACTGTAAGTTCGCCCTTGGTTTTCAACTTCTCTGTTTGATCTCACTCTTCGAGGTAGTTTTTTTAGCTATCACTCCTTTTAATGATTGTTAAAGATGAGCAAATAGTCATAATAACATTATTAATAAAGTATGCAAAATTAAATAAAGTGTGCAACATTTCTTCAACCTTAACATGTGCCAGGCAGTGTGGTCAGAGTCCTCGCCCCTAAATCACTTAATTGTCCTCAGTCTCCTTGGGGGCATGTACTATTGTCACCACCTTTTCCCAGTGGGGACAAATGAGGCTGGAGAGGAAGACAATCCACCAGGCCTCACAGTCTGAGCGAGATTTGAACCCACAAATCTGATTTCTAGTTTTCAACCTCTGCGTATTGGGGAAGTCAAGTGCTAGGCAACTCTCCTTTCTGGAACATTCCAACCTTTTCCTTCTCAGAACGAAGGCAACTCAGTTACCTCCCAGTTTTGCTCTTCCTGCTGAGACGCAGGTCTCTTCCTGCCTGATTCTCACAGGAAGGCAGAGCTAAGGAGCAGGGTTGGGGTCCTTCTCCCATCAGTCAATCCTGAGGAATGTGGGCCCCTCGAGCAGCCCACCATGCAGGGGGCATCTGACAATGCCCTAGAGACAGGTGACTCACCGTGGGCCCCAGGTTGGCTGCTGACAAGGTGATTTTGTTCAGTGAAATAATCTGCATGCTGGAGGCAGCAGAAGGCTCTGGAAGCAGAAATTTCTGGAAGCTGCTTCCTCTTCCCTCCTCTCTCTCATCTCTGCCATAGGCAGCGTCGGCTGCAGAGTGCGCTGCAACCTGTCATGGCACTCCATCCACTGGGCCCAGGGGGAACGCAAGCCAGGCCGTGGCTGACGGCGCTCAGCAGCAGAACATAAACGACGGAGGTCATCTGCCCCAGAGTTTACCCGTTAGTGACTCAAGCCCTTTGTACACTCATTTGTATTCATCCAGACGGCTGTTTTGGCTAGAAAGGAGTGCTTCCTACTCACTAGAATTACAAATAATTTGAGCAGAAAGCTACAGGCAAGATGTATCAATCATGTTAGAAAGGATGTATCTTTGCAAACAAAGGGTTTTCTTGAATCTAAAAAAACTTCTCTTGATCTGTACTATATTTAATGGTGGTTTCTAACACAGAGAGAATGCACAGCTTGCTTTGTTTCTTTATATCATTCCCACCTCTCCTGCAGGGTAAAATGTCAAATCCTATCCCATTTATGTGCCTTTTAAATCACAGTCCTCCTTGGTATATTGTGTGAGGTGTGAAGGAATGAACCACTACGGAAAATTTTCTGTAATTTTTTCCCTTATTCCCTCATTGGTATTTGTTAGTCTAAAAAATGAGCATTTCCTGACAGATGAAATAAATGTAGCAAAAGATGTTTTATGCAGAGCAAAATACTGCTGTCTAGTTCTGACATTACGGTAATGTTAGAGTTGGCGCGCCTGCTAACTCTGCTCCTGCCCCAAGGTTCCAGCATATAGATACCCAAGTGGGCAACTCCCAGGGAGGTGGTTTTTAACAGGATGATGAGAAAGGTAAGCGTTTCCATTACTAGTTTATGCTTCACCCTGCATTTCCGTTAAAGATTAAGTGTTTGCATCAGGTTTCAGCTCAAAGGCAGGTTTGGGAGGGATGTGGAGTATTTTCTTTATTTTTAAAAAAACAAAGCCTCCTACATAGAGTTAGGTTTATTTTTAACAGGGACAGAAGCACTGTGGGAAGCTGGTCTGCCGATTCCCTCTCAGCCACAGACTATGCTCGGCAAACAGAAACGAAGCCACGAGACTCCCTAATGAAAAAATATGTTGGGGGCTCTGTGGGCGATTCCCCTGCTCATGATCGGGCCACAGGCTGGTCTGTAGCAACTCTGCCTGAGTCTCTGTGCCTCACCTTTAGGCAGCAGTTTCTTCAGACAGGCTCCTGTGCCCCATCTCAGCAGGCCAGGCCAGCCGACTTTTGCTGAGCACCATTATGTGCCAGACTCTGAGCATGGGGACAGGGGGATCACTAAACCTGACCATGGTCCCATTGTCACAGAGGGAGTCTGGTGGAAGAGACAGCTAGAGAAACAAAAATTTGTTAGGTTAGAGTTACGGTAATTATATTTATAATTAAGGGAAGGCCATGTGATAGTAAAAACACAAGTGAAATCCAAGCAAGAACAGATCCACGTGTTGGTTACAGAAATGGTGGAGGGAATGGTGAATTCTGACAGAGGCAGAGGGGCAGAGAGCCCCCAGCATGCACGACGGCGCTAGGGCTTTGCAACATGAACAGGTAGAAGGGGTGATATTTCAAACAGTGGGAGGAGGTTAGATGCACCTGCTGGGGTCAAGGAGGATGGTATGGAGGAAGGGAGACAGAAGAGCAGAAGCAAATCTTGCAGCCCAAATAAAGATGTAAGGGTTACATCCATATAAATGGACATGGGAAGATCCCCAAGATAGGCTGTTGACAGAAAAAACAACTTCTGCAACAAATCCTATTCAAAAAAATAATAATAACAATGCTATCTATATATTAGGGATATATATATATGCATGTGTGTGCTTGTAAATGTATCTTTTAAACGTGTTTATTATATAGATACCCCAAACCAATAACAGTCTCTAGGAGGGGAACAGGAGGGTGTTAGGATTAGGGGTGGTGGCCAGGGTGTACTTCAGTGTTTTTCTGTAATATTTGTTGATTTAATTACGGAAAATATATTCTATATTGCCTATGTAATTAGAATATTTGGAAAATGTAGTCAATAATTTATTTACTTTTCATTATAACACGTGGTGCTAACAGGTATCACATTATGTCTGCTATGTCTAGGTTTGGCATTTCCAAGTCAAATGGATTGTGGAGAAATGGAATTACTGACCCGTAAAACCTAGAGTTCACCGAGTCTGATTCTCTTATTTGACGAATGAGGAAATGTGGGTTTCTCATGGTCTCTCTGCTTACAGGCAGAGGAAGGAGTTGTGGAAAAGTCGTTGTCGCCTTTAAGTTTTCCAGACAGCTATGATAACTACATTAAGATGCTTTTTTTCAAAAAAAATCATTTTCCCAAACGCAAAAGCCATTTTCTCCACAAAGGGGCTGCTTATATTATCATAATGCTGGAGTGTAATATGCTAGCAATTGGGTCCGGAGTCAAAGGAGTTAAATTCCGCCCAGAAGCTACCACGTGACCTTGACATAAGCCGACCTCAGTGTCCCCAGCCTAGCACAGGGGATTTTCAGAGATCTCAGGACATACTATTACTTCACAACAAAGGGTAGGGGGTGGGGAGGTGTGTCCATCCAAATGCTATAGCCTTAAAAACGGGATAGAATGTTAGCCTTCAAAAATGTGCTTCAAACTTATTTCAAAAGTGAGACTCGGCACTGGGCAGCAGTCTCTGCGTAGATGGTACTTTGTTCTTCGTGCGCCTCGCTCCGTATCCTCGGCAACCATGTCTGACAAACTCGATATGGCTGAGATTGAGAAATTCGGTAAGTCAAAATTGAAGAAGTCAGAAACGCAAGAGAAAAATCCACTGCCTTCAAAAGAAAACGATCGAACAGGAGAAGCAAGCAGGCGAATCGTAATGAGGCGTGCGCCGCCAATATGCACTGTACGTTCCCCAAGCATTGCCGTCTTATTTTACTTTTTAGCTGTTTAACTTTGTAAGATGCAAAGAGGTTGGATTGAGTTTAAATGACTGTGCTGCCCCTTTTTACATCGAAGAATTGAGAACTACTGACAATGAAGGCCGCTCCTGCCTCTCCCATCTGCCTGGCTGGCTGGCAGGGAAGGAAAAGAAATTTCATGTTGGTGAAGGAAGAAGCTGGGTGGGACGACAGTGCAATGTAGAGTAAGAACCAAGCTGGTCCAAGGTGTCCTGCACGCTGCAAAATGCAGTTTAATCAGACTGCCATTTTTTTTTGTTCGAATGATTTTAATTATTGGAATACACAATTTTTTAAATATGCAAATAAAAAGTTTTAAAACATGAAAAAAAAAGTGAGACTCTAAGTCTTGCAGGATTCTAATTCAAAAGCTAGTTTGGTGGAGTTGAAAAATGAAAGGAGAGTAAGGGCTTCTCGAGAGAATATGGTGAGAAAGAGACATTGGTATTTTGACTAAAGAAAATATTTAAGCTATGATTGGAAATATGTTTGTGCAGAAGTAAAAAGGATTTTTTCTCTCCTTAAATATTCACAGCTGGCTCTCTGACCATATAAAGTTACTAGGCTACCAAATGACTCAACTTGCAACATCTGTATTGGTGATTGACATAATGTATTAAGGGCTATCTAACTCTTTGAGTCACGACACCTTGTTTGATTAAGGTTTATTTTACTAGCACCAAGAGACTCACACATTTAACATCTGTGGTGCTGTTCCTGAAATTCCGACCCATAAAACAAGTAAATTCAGCATGGTCTGAAATTCCAGAGCAAAGCAACCAACTGTACAGAAAACACATTCAGAGGGGCTGGTTGGTAATCGAGCAGGGTTTAGCTCAGATGGGACAGCACATCTGGCTGCAAGTGTGGGAAGGAGGAACTGGGGATGCTAGAGTCCAGCTGGACAGAGAGGGGTAGGGACATCCAGCCAAGGGAAGGGTCTGTTCTGCTGCTGTGCATTTGGGAGGGAGCTCCATGAAGTTCACCTCCTAAGTACTGGATTGTTAAGATGGGACACAACACACTCAACCCCATGTATCACAGCTATGGTAGGAGATGCTCACAGATGACAGTTGTGGGCTCAGCTTTGTGTTCAGATCAGGGAAGAGTTAAGCAATGTGAGGACCACTTCTTTGGGCTATCACAGAGCCTTTAAAAATGATGGGAGGAGACTTCCGGGAAGAGAGGAGACTTCCGGGAAGATGGCGGTGTGAGCAGGGCGGCAGAAATCTCCTCCCAACACTACATTTATCTACGAAAACACAGAAAATACATCTATTCCTAAAAGAGAGACGAGAATACACAGGAAAGCGCACAGCGTGCAGCTACACCCGAGAGGACTCGGCACCCCAAGAGGCGGGTAAGATACGGAGCCGCGACCCGGCGGGACCCGAGCCCTCCCCCACCCCAGCGCACCGGCGGGAGGAGAGGATTCAGAGCCAGGAGGGAGTGGAAGCACACCCCGCGAAGTAGCCAGCCCCGGTGATCTGCGCGGGGAGTGCTGACCCGCATTGCGCAGTGCAGCGGAGATTGGAGAGACAGAGGGGCAGGATCTGAGCGGGGAACGCGCCAGGGGGCTTGCAGCCGGCTCCCGGGAAGGAAAAAAAAAAAGCGCGCGCTTTCTTCAGCTGTCTTAAAGAGACAGGAGCCCAGCGGAGGAGCCGGATTGCCCCAGCACACTCAGCCCAGCAGGCTGGGAGTCCTGGGGAGTTTCAGACGCCTTACCTGGCGACTGAGGAAGCGTAGCCATACTTAACACTTCTCACTGAGATCAACAGCCTCCTACTCGTTCCCACACCTGCCAGAGCGATAAAGGGCCCTGCGGAGCGGCACAGTCACAGCTGTGGAATAGTGGGGCAATAGCGCCACCTAGAGCATTCCCACAGAATCTACGTCCGGTGGGCATTTTTTTTGTTTTTTTTTTGTTTTGTTTTTTCTTTTCTTTCTTTTTTTTTTTTTTCTTCTTTTTTTTTCTTTTTTTCTTTCTTTCTCTTTTTTTTTCTTCTCTTTTTAAAGTCTTAAAGAGCCCAGCTGACATACGTGGCAACTATCAGTGACCAATTATACAGCCATGAAAAGACAGAGGAATATGGTTCAGACAAAAATCAACCAGACAACCCCAGAGAGGGAGTCTGAAGGGATGGAAATGCACAGCCTCCCTGAAAAAGAATTCAGAATAAAAGTCATAACCATGCTGATGGACCTACAGAGAAATGTGCAAGAGCTGAGGGAGGAAGTGAGGGAACTGAGGAAAGACAATACAGAAATCAGACAAGCGATCGACGGGCTTAACAGCAGAATGGATGAGATGCGAGAGACTGTTAATGGAATAGAAAACAGAGAACAGGAGTACAGAGCAGCTGAGGCAGAGAGAGATAAAAGGATTTCTAGGAATGAAAGAATATTAAGAGAACTGTGTGACCAATCCAAACGGAACAATATTCGCATTATAGGAGTACCAGAGGAAGAAGAGAGACAAAAAGGGATAGAAAGTGTCTTTGAAGAAATAATTGCTGAAAACGTTCCCTCGCTGGGGAAGGAAGTAGTGTCGCAGTCCACCGAAGCTCATAGATCTCCCAACACAAGGGACCCAAGGAAGACAACACCAAGACACATAATAATTAAGATGGCAAAGATCAAAGATAAAGACAGGGTATTAAAGGCAGCTAGAGAGAGAAAAAAGATCACCTACAAAGGAAAACCCATCAGACTATCATCAGACTTCTCAACAGAAACCTTACAGGCCAGAAGAGAATGGCATGATATATTTAACGTTATGAAACAGAAGGGCCTCGAACCAAGAATATTGTATCCAGCACGATTATCATTTAAATATGATGGAGGGATTAAACAATTTCCAGACAAACGAAAGTTGAGAGAGTTTGCCTCTCATAAACCACCACTACAGGATATCTTAAATGGACTGCTCTAGATGGAAGCACACCTCAGGCTAAAAAGATGTCACTAGAGAAAAAAAAATCATAGCAAAGAAAGCAGACCATCCAAATACTAACTAAAGGCAAAGAATAAAACACCTATTATAGAAAGAATGGAGGAGGAGGAATAAGAAGGGAGAGAAAGAAAGAAACATCAGACTGTGTTTACAATAACTTAACAAGAAAGTTAAGTTAGATTGTTAGATAGTAAAGAAGCAACCCTTGAACCCTTGGTAACCACGAATCTAAAGCCAGCAATGGCAATAAGTACATACCTATCAATAATCACCCTAAATGTAAATGGACTGAATGCACCAATCAAAAGACACAGAGTAACAGAATGGATAAAAAAGCAAGACCCATCTATATGCTGCCTACAAGAAACTCACCTCAAATCCAAAGATATACACAGACTAAAAGTGAAGGGATGGAAAAAGATATTTCATGCAAACAACAAGAGAAAAAAGCAGGTGTTGCAGTACTTGTATCAGACAAAATAGACTTCAAAACGAAGAAAGTAGCAAGAGATAAAGAAGGACATTACATAATGATACAGGGGTCAGTCCAACAAGAAGATATAACCATTATAAATATATATGCACCCAACACAGGAGCGCCAGCATATGTGAGACAAATACTAGCAGAGTTGAAGGAGGAAATAGACAGCAATGCATTCATCTTAGGAGACTTCAAC